>JAMXBD010000537.1:0-600000 GCA_024138025.1 Combretum micranthum | reverse complement strand
TTTGTAAAACCATCATAAATTCACTTTAATTGCATCCTTAAATATATTGGGAAAAGGAAAATAATATTAATATTTTTAAAAATAATTACGAAAATGCCACTGGGATGAAAATAATCCCAGAAATAGACAACATGGCCTCGTCTCTTCAAGAGACGAGGTCGTAAGTGCTTGATCTCGTCTCTTCAAGAGACGAGGCCTTAATATATTGTGACCTCGTCTTTTGAAGAGACGAGGCTACACCGCACATGACCTCGTCTCTTCAAGAGACGAGGCCATTAGTGACTGACCTCGTCTCTTGAAGAGACGAGGTCATCGACTTCAAATTCCCGCGCGCGTCTCTTCTTCCCCATTTCCCCCATTTCAATCCGACGCAGCAAACCCTAAATCCCAAATTCTCAAATTGCAAATCGCGAATTCCCATCGATTTTTGGCACACCAAATCCACAAATCGAGTGTAATCGCTCATCCCCGAGTTTTCCAAAGTTGATTGTGTAGCGTTTGGTTGTGTAGGAGGGTCAAAAAGAGGAGATTTAAAGCGAGACGACCGACGGCGAACGACGAACTTTGAGGTTGGATTTTCGCGTGTTTTCGTATTTTTTTTGAATCATTCATGCTGCATTGTTGAATTATGATTGTATGTGGTGTTAGAATAATTTTATAGCATAATTCGTACGCCGACCGTATGTTGCGTGGTTATTGATTAGCTAAGTGGCAAGTAGGACTTGGGATTTGAGCTTAAGATGCTGTAAATTCTTTATTTGTTGATGAAATGGGTGATTAATTAGTTATATGGATGAATTATTAAAAGATATAAGTACGTGGAATGGACTTATGATGTTGGTTGATGATTCAAAGTTGAAATTGATGAAAAGTATGTTGGATATGTATTTATGTTGTGTGGTGTGATTTAAATGGGGAAAAATAAAGTGTTTTAAATCTAAAACTTTAAATGGTGTTAATGGGTAATAAAAGTAGTCTTATGAAGTTTGATTGCGTATTAAATTTATCAATTCAAAGTTTAGGTTACAAATTCAATTTTTGTGTAAAGTTCAGGTACTTAATTTGACACTTATCCTTTTATTTTGGTTGGTTTATATATTTATATATCTTCTATTTTAAGATTTAAGTTATAAAAAATGAGTTAAGAAAAGACCTTTATTATTTTTTGCTATAAGTATTCTAAAAAGTCTGGTTCTAAAATGCAAAATATGAAAACATAAATCCTAACCAATTCATTACTTTCATATCTACCTTTTAACCCCGATAGGCTTCAAAGGTAGCTATGAAGGTAACAAATTGGTTACAGGACTATTGTAATAATAGAAAATCATGAATTATACTCATGTATATTAATTTATGATCCTGTTCAAAGGTATCGAATAAAAGTTTACCTCGGTCTCTCTGTAGATTATCAATAATAGACACTCTTCTCATCTACCATGACTTCAACAAAGTTTTTTGGTAATCTCTTTAATATCTACAATTGTCTCCTCTATAACTTCCCCATATTCTTCTTAATAATGATTTATTGTATGAGTCTTTATTTCTTTAGATATATGCTTATGTCATTCTTAGTAGATGATTCAAAAACCTTTGATTTAAGTTTCTCTTCTTTAATAAAGATTCACCTCTCATCTCACTGATTTTGTACAAAAGCCTTAACTACCTGCTCTAGATCCTTCATGATTGACTTAAGAGATAAAGAATAGACTAAAAATCATGGCTCTTTATAGTAATTAATGTTATTTAATGATTTGTAACATATATAGCAATTTAACTTCATTGACTCACCCAAACATATATCAACAATGTCACATAAAACTTCATCCTTGTATTGAGTTATGAAAGAAAAAAGGCTTCCTTCACTTGTTTTGTTATTCACATAGGACCTTAGCATTGGTATGGCGGTTTAATATGGCATGGAAAAATGCGATGAAAAAAGCAAATATTTGTAAGAAGCAGAAGAGATTATAAAATTAAATTTCAACTTTGAAAGTGGAGGTGCAGGTCTAGGAGTTATGTTAAATGTTACGAGGAATGCAATTGATAAGTGTGATTTTTTGAATTTGATACGTGGAAGCTAATTTTGATGAGATGGCAGGATTTGTGAGGAAATGGATAAAGCGAAGTTCGTACTGTACGCTCATGGGAATATTGTGCAAGGGGATGATGGTTTTGGTTATGATAAGCGGCCTGTTGCTATGGTCAGTGTTAGCAGGAATGCAAGATATGAGCAAATAGTGGAGATTATTTGCAATAGACTGAAAGTAAATAGGTGTACACATCGGGTGGAGCTATATCATAGGGTAGCAATTGGAGATAGGACGCTACGTTATGATATTATTCCAGTGACCGATGATGATGCGGCACAAGAGATGTTGCTATACACAGAAGGCTCAGTGGCTGTTTATGTGCAGATTTTTGAAATTGAATTATCACAGGCACCTGCAGGGGAAATGGGCAATGATAGAAATATTGGAAGCCAGGGGTTTGTAGACTCCAACTCTACTCCAGTTCAGACAATGGGCAGTGCACAAGTAGAATTAGGTCACTTTGAATTTTCTGTACCTACATCAATAGGTGGTGATGATATGGATGCTGGGCAAGACTCATCGGCAAGTGAATCCAGCGAAGACTATGACGATGATGAAAATGTTAATGTTGAAGTAATTGCACAACAATATGCATTGCCCGAGGTACAACGAAGGGGCAATAGGTGGGACCGTTTTATTGCTCCTACTGACGTTGATGCAGTAGGGAGCTCAGCGGCAGTTCCGTTTTTCAGTGCTGAAGTTGGTAGTACTTACGCAGCATATGATGATGAGCAGGAAATGAGTGCTGGGAATTGGAGCTTCAGTGATGAATTCAAGGTCGGGATGCGTTTTGAGACCAAAGATCATCTCATACGGGCAGTTAAAATGTGGCACATAACGAACCATTACAACTTCAAGGTAGTGGATTCGGACCCAAGAGCATGGTCAGTTAAGTGTACTGATATCCACAACAGAGGTTGTAAGTGGAGACTAAGAGGCAGCTATAAGAAACATGGTGGGTGGTTTCACATCACTAAATATGAAGGACCTCACACTTGCTTGGATGAAATCACTGGACAGGATCACTCTCAGTTGGACTCCACCAGCTTGTCCAGGGCCATAATATTGGAGATCCGCAATTCTCCAGATGTGAGGGCGAAGGATCTCCAAACGAATATATTAAAACAATTCGGGTATAATGTTCATATGAAGAGAATTCGTGAGGCAAAAAGAAAGGCCATTGAGCAGGTGTATGGAAGTTGGGAGTCATCTTATGTGGAGCTTCCGCATCTACTTAATGCAATTACTGAGGCAAATCCGGGAACAAAGGTTGAGTGGCAAACTCAAGATTCAAATACTGCCGGCCACGTATTCCTAGATAAGCTATTTTGGGCATTTGGTCCTTGCATTGAGGCGTTCAACTACTGCAGGTATGTATTGTAATTATTGTTAAATTTTGTTGTAGGTTATTGATATTCACTGACTAAGTTACACATGTTAAATCGTTGCAGACCTGTGATCACAGTTGATGGCACCTTCCTGTATGGCAAGTACAAGCACAAATTGCTTATTGCAGTGGCAATGGATGGGGCCAATCATATAGTACCGTTGGCCTATGCCCTTGTGGAAGAGGAAAAGGCGGATACATGGAGTTGGTTCCTTGCAAAAGTGCTGGAACATGTCGTCAAAGACCGTTCAAATATTTGCTTGATATCGGACCGGCATGCCGGTATCAGGAGTGCGGTCGAAGGTGAGAATGCGGTGTGGCCTAGGGGGTGGCCTTGGCGTTGGTGTATCCGTCATGTTGCAAGCAACTTCAATTCGAAGGCAAAAAGTAAGGAATGTAAGGAAATTGTTAAAAGAGCTGCCTATCAAACCCAGAGTCGCAAGTTTCACGGATATTTCAATGCTGCACTTCAAAGCAATCCTTGGACAGCACGATATTTTCGTGAGTTGCCCCCATGCATGTGGACTTTATCTCACGATGAAGGTGTCAGATTTGGCCTAGGCACAACAAACATGGCAGAGAGTTACAATTCAGTTATAAAAGACGCCAGGTGCTTACCTGTGGCTGCATTGGTAAAGAAAACCTTCTACAACTGCAACTCCATATTTAATAAGCAAAGGCGTGAAGCAAGCGATGCCATGAGTATGGGTAAGTTACTCACAGAATACGCTGCGAATAAGTTTGAGCGATGGAACAACATATCCAGTTCCCATAGAGTTACTTGTTTCGATTACCAAGAACGGATATACGAGGTCATAACTGCACCACGTCCAACAATGTATGGTCAGAAGGGGGACCATATACAAAAAGTGGAGTTAAGATCATGTAGATGTACGTGTAACAAGTGGCAGACATATAGAATTCCATGCTCGCATGCGATGGCAGTGATGGGGACAATGCACATGGATTGTGTTGCCTACGTGGGACAGTGGTACAGGTGGGATCACCAACTAAGAGTGTATGGTCGTTCCTTCATTCCCGCAGCCGATAAGGCAAATTGGACTCGGTTGGACTTACCAAAGTGGCACCCTAATCCAGGACTTATTAGAAAAAGGGGTCGACCTAGGGAGAAACGATTCCAAAATGAGATGGACATTCGAGAGGGCCCCCGAGGTTATTCATGCGATTGTTGTGGGGAGCAGGGCCACAACATAAGAAGTTGTCCAAATACGGGATCGGCGGGTAGACTAGTTACGGGGCAGTCGAGTCGTGGTGGTAATTCTTTATTTCCAAACGTTCTACAATGTATTCTTGAGTCATGACTGACATTATGTTTTTTGTGCTTGTTTATAATCCAAACTTGTCGTCAATAATAATATCTCCTTATTGTTTCTTGCAGATGGATCCCGGACCGATCGATAGTTCACTACTGACGCAGCAGCCTGTACATAGGTCCACTCTAGCCTGGGATGGGCAGGTCTGTTTATTTATCTATTCCAGTGATTCTAGTTTTGTTCGTTGCGGTGTTTATGGTTTTTAATAAATATGTTCATTTTATTGTAGGAGCATGAGGTACTTCATTGTCGTCGCAGAGAGGCCAGGCTCAGGCGACCTGCTGGGATACCTACAGATGTGGACGAGCGCCTTGTGCCATTCCTGTCCCAGGCAGGGTTCATAGGGGCGGCTCAGATGCCTTTCATTCAGCTGGATTGGCATCTGATTACAGCTTTGGTCGAGCGATGGCGCCCAGAGACGCACACGTTCCACATGACCACGGGAGAGTGGACTGTGACGCTGCAGGACGTTGCTATCCTGACGGGCCTCCCTGTAGATGGATTGGCCGTTACTGGCACGGCTCGCATGGATTGGCCAGATTTGTGCGAGGAGTTATTAGGAGTTCGGCCAGTCCCGGCGTCGACATGGATGGAGGTCGGCTGAAGATGTCGTGGTTGGATAGCCACTTCAGCGACCTACCTGACTTTGCTGATGACGCGATGATCCGACGTCATGCCAGGCATACATTCTGCTGCTGCTTGGGGGATTTATTGTCGCAGACAAATCCTCGAACTACGTCCATCTTATGTACCTCCAGCTGCTCAGAGATTTCGAGCGGGCAGGGCAGCACGCGTGGGGAGCAGCCTGTTTGGCTTGGCTATACAGGCAGCTATGTCTGGCTTCCGACGTCGACACGGGAGACATGGCAGGACCACTAGTTGTCCTGCAGATATGGGCATGGGAGCACTTCCCCCACATTGCCCCGGTACGGCGACTGCTCACCTCTGTTACCGCAGGCCGCCCACTCATCAGTCATTGGGGTACGACTTTCGACGTCACCCGTGTGTCGACCCACCTATTGATTGAGTGATCGACAAATGGCGCATCAGGTATGCCATAGATCACTTTTGATTTCCATTGTCATCTACTCTTAAATTGCTATTGTACGATCATTTTCTAATACAGTAGATCACTTTTGCTACTTCCACAGGTGGTGTGGGACCCATACAGCTCCATCCTGCCCGCCCTTCCACCGTACTGCCTGGTAGGCAACGATGTATGGCGTGCCCGGGTGCCATTGGTATGCTTCTACCTTGTCGAGCACTACTATCCGGACAGAGTGCTCAGACAGTTTAGTGGCTTCCAGGAGATACCAGCCCCCCTGCTGATATGAGACCCCTCCATGAGATTGACATGAGGGGACGTTCCGAGTGGAACTGGCAGTCCGAGCACGCCAGGTGGATTGCTGAGTGGGATGCTCGGCGTGATTGCATTGTACAGATGCCAGATTTGCCGGCTGGGACATCTGACGATTACTTCCAGTGGTATCATGCGATCACCCGACGCTGGATCGGTCGTACGGGAGCTATCATGCGATACATGGTAAGATCACTGTCTCTGTAAGCTTTATCTCTACTTTTACTGACTTGTACTGACTTATAGCCTACTAACTGATATAAATATTTGCTATTACTCGCAGGCTGATTTCATTTCTAGCGTCCCAGACATGCCCCCAGAGCTCACTGCATCCACTGCACGAGATGTCTGTCGTGTAGTGGATGAGTTTATGGGGTTGAACTTCAATGATCCAGTACCACCAGCTCCACCAGCAGCAGCAGCACAGGGTGACCCACAGCCTCATACCCTACAGAGACGACATCCTCCTAGAGAGAGGCGTGGGCGGGGTCGGGGGCGAGCTCGGGCTCCAGGTATACAGATCAGAAATGAGCCTGAGCCGTTCGACCTACCTCCATTCGATGAGTCTGGTCCTTCTCAGGTCATTCATGACGGGGCTGGCCTGTCATCCACTTCTTACGATATGGTGGACACCCCCATGCCAGACCCGTCATCCAGTGACTTCCACACTCCCCTAGCTCCACAAAAGAGGCGATCATCGCCATCTCATGATATGGGGGAGGGCCTTACACAGGTCGAGCCAGACCCTGTCCCATTCCATCAGTATAGTGCTGCTACGGGAGAGGAGCCCGCTCCAGTTACAGAGACTGACCTATATTCACCGCATCCTCATCATCAACGTATCCCATTCCCGAGGACATACGTGAGGCGGGGTAGAGGCCGCGCACGAGGGAGCAGGGACACACAGCAGTAGTAGGACTAGTGGACGATAGATAGATTTTCTTCTTTTTTTTTTTTTTTGTACGTAGCTTCTTATTTCCTTGTATTATTCTTGTATGTATAGATCGTACTCATTTTCTCCTATACTTTTTATTAGAACAATCACTCTACATTTCATTCTATTTCATTTCCTATTATGTATTATGACTCTACGTACTCATATTTTCATTGCACTGTGTATGATTGGGATCGGAAATGTGAGTTTCGATTGAGCTTGGAAACACTGTAGTTTGTTAGTTTTTTTGCCATGGTGAGGATGGTTAATGGCTTCTATGGCTGTTTATATTTGTATTTGACAGGTTTTTACAGGTTTTTTATGTAAATTTTTGCTTTTTCAAGATATATATAGATTTGGCTGATTTTAGCCTCAAGAGACGAGGCCGTGTTGCCTATTTCTGGGATTATTTTCATCCCAGTGGCATTTTCGTAATTATTTTAAAAATATTAATATTTTTTTCCTTTTCCCAAATATATTAATAAGTGATAATCATCATATTTCTCAATATTATGCTAAATTTTATTTGTGTACTTTTGTACATTGGAAAAAAAAAATTAGATGCATAAAATACACATGTAAATTATATCAAAACATAAGACTCATAGGAAAAAAAAAAAAAAAAAGATTGACAATAAAAATAAAGCCCATCATTCACGAGTAGGGCTAGACATCTCCATAGTTCAAATCTAAAAAAATAGATTTAGAACTACCCGAGGCAAAGGGTAGAATAGGTCAAGCTTGTGGACCTACTAGGTCTTGGGTTAGTTGGGATGAGTCAGATCCCTTCCCTTGTCTTAAAAAAATTGTAGAAACAAAAATTTAAAATATAACTTTAAACTTAAAATATCACATAAGCATAAAAACATATTACTTTTTAGTTTATATTTATTTAATACTATTACTAATGTACAATTATTTATACACAAATACATCCCTATTTAGTTGAAATATTAATAATGTGGTATTAGAATAACACTCTAAAATAGTAGAATTTAAAAAAGAAAAGTAAATTATAATTAATAGCCAAATGTGCTATACTTAAAGTTATTTGATTGGTGTTGCTAGATGTATATTGATTTTTAGGTTTTGTTTGGATTATGTATCTTTCATGTTTGTAATTATATATGAATAAATAAGTCTTCATCATTTTTCATTTTGTTTTTTCCTAGAGGCTTGAGTCCAATCATGATTTCTAACGAACCGGTTTCATCACTATTTAATGATTTATATTAATATTCAATTATGATCTCGCACATATATCATTTTAATGCATAAATAATTGACTAAATGATCCTATTTACAAGACATGAAAGGTAAGTTAAAATATGATGTATTTACACTTTGTAAACCATGAGGAAAAATGGTCAACTAAAATTACAAGATGGAGATGTAATTCGAACTTTAAAGCGCATTTGCATTGTGTGATTTCTTTATGAAAAAAATGGACAAAGCTAAATGACATGTCCATACGGGATTTAACAGCTGTAAAGAAGGAAATATTTTCACTTCTCCGTATTTTCATAAAATGATTGCTCAAACCGACGTAATACTCGGATTCCTAAGATTCCAAACAACCAATGTTTCAACACACGAACAAGGGATACAACAAACCTGTAGCATTATGTTGGCCTCGATGTCTAGATAATATCGACGTACACTCGAGACAGAAGTTGATAACGCAAATATTCATCCTACGGGAAGCACTCTCAGCTCTCTAATGCGACAATGGAGTCTCCAAAAGATGAAGAAAAAGAATGTTTGGGCGATTCCGTATTTGCACATGTTCCCAGTGCTCCCGAAATCCCTGTTTATGCGGTACTTTGCTCTCTACTCCTATCTTATTCTATACTCAAATTTGCTTGGAAGCCCATTTTTTTCCCTTTTCTATAAACCGGCGTGATGAATTCTGGGAAGTAATAGTAAACAAGAACAATGGTATATGTGCTTCTGAGAGGGGTGTCGGTGGCTAACACACATTACGTGTACCGATGAGTACTAATTATGGTTTTCTTAAATCACTTACTTTAATAATCAGTGTTGTTTTACTTGAGTTGACTGGTGAGTCGTCATCGGCTGCAAATGATCACTGTGCTTGTCTCTCCAAAACTATTTTTCCAAGTAATTTCATTTTTATTATTATTGTAGTTTACTCTCCACAATCGGAGATATTTGTAGTGTGTATCTTGTAGTACGAGGAAAGAATAGATGATTTTTCTTGGCTAGTGGGCATAATTTATTGCGACAAAGAACAGTCTGTAATGTTTTATTTCCATAACAACCTCAAAGGTCAACGGTAAATCTGATTAACTGTTTTTTCAACATCATACCGTAGACTAAATTTAAAGCTATGGTAGTTAGAGTAACATTGGAGAGTGCAGTTGAAGCAATGGAAGTTGATAAAGTATTGCTTTAAGTTTGAGATTATATTTTTTGGAGAGTATTGCTCCAAGGACAATAGAAAAAAAAATTAAATAGAAAAAATGTGTAGAAAAAATTAACTTGGCCCCCACTGCCACCGACTTATACATGATATGGTGAAGCTTCTTTTGAGTAAATGCATTGGATAGCTGAGTTTTGTTTCTTTTTATCTTTAAGGAAGGGATGAGGCCAAGCACGAACTACCTACCTTTGGGCTCAGGACCACCCTACAAACCCATGCATTAGTTGAGTATAGCTTGACCTATTCAGGCAATTTTTGTGGTATTTGAACCCAGTATCTCATGCTAGTTTTGCTGAGAGATCTCGACTCATAATCACGTGGCCTACCCCCTTAGGGTTGAGTAGATGAGTATGACTATGTAATTGACTTCTGCCAGTTAGAATATCATGGAGGAGTGGCTAGAAAAGCAAGCAAATTGGCATCTTTGAGGCCGGAATTGTTTTGACCACTTAAAAGCATTACATGATTCTTTGAAGAAAATTGTAATTGGGGGGCTAGAGAAGAAGATTAGCCTGGATTATCTGATTGATGGAGAAGATAATGATGATCTGTATCAAGAACTAATGCAGCTATATGGGAAGAGTTTCAAGTGTTGAAACTTGGTCTGGCCATTGAAAATTATATGCATGTCTTTGTTGCCATAAATGCGGGATAGGGGTACATAATGAAACATTTCACTATAACAAGAGTTTCATAAAGCTGAAGAAAATGGTTATAAGCCAAAATGAAGAAGAAGAATGAACTGTAGTGTGAGCTAAGATTTGTCTTGCTAGCATTGATAGGGATGGAGGTGGACTCCAAGACATATGGCATTCCAAGCACTCCAAAGACAGTATACAAACGCTGAAAACCCCACTCTCCAAACATTTATTGCTGAATCTATGGATAAAGTTGAAGCTATGACCTAAGGATATCTCCTGCCATGTTGCAAGGTATAGTGGACAAGCTTGGGAACCAATATCTTCCCTCCAAGCTGCTAATGTGAAAGAGCAATGAAAAAACAATTGCTCATGGTCATCACAACTTGATTAACACAGGACAAACATAGTTGAATTTGAATGTCCCCTTTGAAAAAAAAAAAAGGAAGAAAAAATCCCCATTGGATTAGCTTGTCTAAAGTATATCCTTAACCAAGAATGCCATGGGATCGATTTACTTCTCGCTTAAAACCTTTATGCCTTGGGGTTTGTAAGTGCTCTTGATTGAAAAAAATTCTTGACCTATCATGTACCCAATGGAGATGAAAGCATTCCCAGATTGCCAAAGGCGGGAAGACCCCATCTTCATCCTTCATGATGGGGCATATGCAAGAAGTTCTAGGGAGACTTGAAATAGCAATAATTCTAGAGCTGTTTCACCCAGGGGTTCTATAGGGAGCCAAAGTTCAGACCAAAAGGGAGATGTAAGCCATGGCCAAACTCCCACAAGGAAGATGAAGGAATTGATGGCCTCGAGTTTAGGAGTAGGAACTGATCAAAAGTGTTCTTGCCATCCCAAATCAAAGTGTCCTTGAGAAATGGCCCAAAATAAAAAGTCTCCTTGAGAAAGCATAATTAATCCACTCCACCCATATGCCTCTTGAACACTTACTACAAAAATTCCAAATATGCTTCACTTGGGCCACCTTGTTCCACAAGCTAATGGGGAATGCCTAAATCATCTTCATCAACAAGCATGCACACAAGGTCCGAACTTACTTTTGCTTTAGATATTTTTGGGCACCCACTCAATGAAAGATTCGTCATTAAGTGCTCAATTTAGTTTATAACTCTATTTGGCAATATGAAGATCAAGAGAAAACTGATTTGATAAGTTGGAGCCACCCTACGAGGGAGGGAAAGAATTTTTGGATGTCCAAAAATTAGACGAGTTAAAATTCTTGTGGTTAGTATTATATTATATGTATAGGCTATTATATTTATTATACAACAGTTAGTACATCACAATCATTTTTACAAATTTTAGAGGACATCAAGTGTACTCCTATAGATAATAGAGGAAGCCTTCCTTTTTGATAACCAAGGGTAGACATGATGATGTCTTCTTCAAGGGGCTAAAATTTGATGGAAACTCTTGGCTCTTCCCCCACTTGCTTGTAAGACTTGGGATTTGCTACACAAGAGTGATGGTTAGAAGATTTCTTCGACCAAAAACAAAAAAAAAAAAAAAAAAAATCAGAAGGTTATTGGCAAAGCCCAAATGAATGAGACATTCCTCTATTAGCCTCTAATTAAAAGAAAGCGTTCGACAAATGTGTAAGCAAGCATGAAAGGACCTCCACACTTAATACAAAGAGGTAGCATGATACAGCAATGCCTTGTCAAAGGCCTCTAGAGCTTTAAAAAAACCCCAATCGAAATCCAATCGACATTTATGGAAAAATTAGGCACTGAGATAAAAGAGTACAAAAGTGAGAAGGGAGTTCATAAGATTTAGGAAAGCTTCAAGAAAAATCCAATCAAGAGAATCATAGGATTTGTGGATATCCATTTTAACAGTGCATCTAGGAGCCCTTCCTCAAATGATAATGATGTATAAGCTTTTTGGCTACAAAACATTATCAGTGATTCTGACCAATTTAAAAGTTGATTGCTCTTTCCTAGCAAGAAAAGAGAGCACCCTCTTTAATCTTGAAGCAAAAAACTTAGGTATGGCTTTGTAGATTACATTGCAACAAGATATTGACCTAAAATCAGCAAGCTTTGGTGGATCAAATCAACAAAAGCCCTAGTGGAGGAACTTCATGAGGTTGAAGGATTTTTTTAGTGAGAGAGAGGGAATGTTATAGGATCAAATTAAAATTGATTTCTTGATCTTCTTATAGAAAGACCCCATGATCTCTTAATAGGGCTACTTATGAGAAAACCCTCTATATAGGGCTCGTTATGGAGAGAACCCCAAATCTCTTTAGATGCAAAATCTAAGGGTTTTTTCCCCCTTTTCTTTTCTTTTCTTTTCTTTTCAGCGGAATAGGACCTACCTAATTTGTCTCCCTTTTTGACATGTAACAAACTGCCATATAACTTCTCACATACTTATCCAACATATTGACAAACACAAACACACATTTGCAATTAAACACAAATTATAAATCAACACTGCACAAACATGTATATCAATATTAAAGGTTAGTATCATAACCATTTAATCTAAAAGTTCAAGTTTGTAGTTATGGTGTAGACTATTATGTTTATTCTATAATACTCTCTCTCACTTGTGAACCGAGATTTTAACTTTTAACAAAGGCCTATCAAGTGAATGGCTTAATTTTAATGGGGTTATAATAAATGCATAGGGATTTAAACTTTTGATCTTCTGCTTTGATATCATGTTAGAGGTTAATATCATAACCATTTAATCTAAAAGTTAAGCTTATTGATATGGTGTGGACTATTTCGTTTATTCTATAATAAACACTATACAAACACACATAACAGCAAATTTGCTTCCACTGTTTCTTCTTATTCTTGCACATATAAACGTCACAAGAGCAACCACATTATAAGAAGCTGTAGCCAAAGGAGTTGTTATAGGAAAAGGTAACGAACTGGCAAGAGAGATAAGAAGTTTCAAAGTGACTAGAAAGAAAGGAATGTTTGAATCAACATAGAATTTTGAAGATGTGAGATATCTCGATCAATGAAAGATGCCAAAAGGATGGAAACTTGAAACTGGTGAAGCGAAAAGGACATAACTGGAGAAGAGATAAGACCTTTGGAATGACATTTTGCTTATATCGTGATAAATCAAACATTCGTCGCTTGCATTCAATGGTATTATACAATTTGCTATGTGACTGCTCTTTCATTTAGTGTTGTAGCTCTTCAATGGGAAGGCAAACTGAATGAATGTACCAATGGTACATTATGATATATTACATGCATCTAGCTGACCAAAAAGAAGGGCAACATTTTATAAGAGTGGAAACTAACTTTTTCTATCCTCCGTAGGTTCTATGTATGAGGACATAATTGATTCTATTGCATTATCTACTTTTGACATTCTTATTTCTTTTAATTATGGAAGTGGAATAATGACATCTGAAATTTCTTTTGTACAATGAACTGGTTTATTCTGGACTTTAGCTTTTTAAGAAAGTTGATTTTCTTGTCCACCTGCCGCCTCTGAAAAAAGGAGAGGAAAAAAGTAAAAAAGCACTTGCACAATACCACCATGCTGAAGTTAGCATAAGTCGAGAAATGTCAAAACAAACTATGCTCATGTTTCTCATATCTCTCACATCATCCTGGTTTGCAACTCTTGCTGTAATCAATCTTTTAATTAAGTGAAACTTCATAGTGCTTGAGTGTTCTTCCTGATGTCCCGATCATGTTGGTGCATTGGGAAATTAGGTGATGATTGCTTGCAGCAGAGACCCCAGCCCTGTGAAGCTTAATTTGGGCATTGGTGTTTATCGAACAGAGGTTAGTGTAAGTCTAGAACCAAACAATTGATTGCTATTTCATGCTGAAATTTCCCAAGTCAATTGTTAGCTGTATATCCCGTACATTTGAAGATATATCTATCTGAAGACCTGTTCTGTTGTTATTTCTCAGGATTGCTATTGTAGTTACCATTCAGTAATCAATAACAGTTTTTTGGATTGCCATCAATGAAAAATTTGGTTTTTATTTCTTTGAAATACAATTCTTCTTTTTGTTGTTGTTTCTAAGTACTTAGAATATGTCTCACTGATAAACAAGTATGTAAGAGAGATTGAAGTGAGGATATTCTGGTTTGTTCACCTCATGATTTCATTCCTTATGTGGCATCACAGGAAGGTAAACCACTTCTTTTGGATGTGGTTAGACGAGCTGAGGAGAAGCTTGCTAGTGACCCGTAAGTTGCTTTTCCTTTTTTTCCCCCCTTCCTTATGGCTTATTATAACTTTCATGACCTGGAAAGAGTTGACCACTGCATGCAATGTCTTACAGCAATGCTCTGAAGGAGTATTTACCTATTACTGGATTGGCAGAGTTTACTAAATTAAGCTCTAAGCTCATCTTTGGTGCTGACAGGTATTTTGTCGCAATTGTAATGTATTCTATGTTATTGTAGTGTTGCAATACAAAGGGGCAGAAAGGTCACAAACATGGCTGGTATTGTGCTGTTTTATTACTTTTTAGCATGTTTAACTGAGCTGTTTCAAATTCACTAGTACCTTCTTGCATTATTTTTGGTTCTTATGAGGGGAGTTGCAGCATTGATCATCTACTATGCTCTAATGCTCACACTAAGTAAGAACGTGTTTCAATGAAAGGCCTAATTCATCATTTTTTTTTACTAAGGGCAGCCCTGCCATCAAAGATGGCAGAGTAACTACCGTACAGTGCTTGTCTGGTAGTGGTTCACTGAGAATTGGAGCTGACTTTCTAGCAAAACACCACTACCAGGCATGCCTTATGCTCTGAATCCAACAAGCCTTCTCAATTCTTCATTGTATGATTGGTTTTTGTCATTTTACCTCCTGATTTACCATCTGTCTTGTTTTGCAGCACACGGTATACCTCCCGGAACCAACATATTCAAACCATCCGAATTTCTTTATTGCAGCAGGTCTTTCTTTGAGGACTTACCGCTATTATGATTCTCTTACAAAGGGTTTGAACTTCAAAGGTTAGAAGCTGCTCCTTGTAGTTTGGATCTCTTTTTCACTTCTGCCAGTTGACATTATTATAAAAGGGCACCTATTTTACCAACTTGGTTGTGGTTGCATTTGTTGCTGCAGTTGTTCTCCCCATCATTGGCATGTTATTAAATTGCTGTTATGCTTCAGATTATCAGCTTACGGTAGATAGTGTTCTTAGTTCATCTTATATGAGATTTCTTCACGCTAATACTTGTATTGATTGGAATTGAAAGGATTCCTGGAAGATCTTGCTTCTGCTCCACCTGGAGCTATCGTGCTTCTCCATGCATGTGCTCATAATCCAACCGTTGTGGATCCAACCCTTGAGCAGTGGGAAGAAATCAGACGAACTATCAGAGCAAAAGCGTTGCTGCCATTTTTTGATAGTGCATATCAGGTGGGACCTAGTGACATTAAGTTGCACATCCTTCCATCATCTTCTTTCTATAATGGTGTCCAAGAAGCCACTTTTACAAATCGTTAAGTGCCACCTTTTACAACTTCTCAAGTTGACTTAGTTGTAGGTGTAGTTAGTATAGTTATCAAAGGCCTTTAAGACAAACCTTTCACGTGTACACAGTTCACAAATGAATTAGTTTTTATCAATGTAGTCTTGAAACAATGTTCCTCAAAGAAAGAAGCATTAGGTGAGTCAAACTCCATCTATTGTGTCGTGGATATGGTGCAAGCTTCTACAGATCCAGTCCATAGTTTAGAGACACCCTTCAGCGGAGATCTGGTGATAGCTGCTCAATCTCTATGGTTTCATAGTTGACTGCCAGAGGTACACTGGTTCAATTCCATTGATCTGGACTTTTCTATGGACACTTATCTATGCTCTGTCATCATGGGCAAAATTTGGGACTTTCTACGGGGAGGTTGGTGCACAGTGCTGAGAAATCCCAAATGGTTCAAGTTTGGCCTCCATGCAATAAGATATGCTTCATGTAGTCTATGTTTGCATGGGCCCTTTACTGCTAAATCGCCTAAAATAAACTTTGGGAGCAGTGATCAGTCTGGTCTTGAGAAAAGCTGGTCTGTTTGTCTAGCTCTGAGGCTGTTCCTGGGTATTGCATTCATCCTCTGGGTTGCCCTTTACAGAAAACTCCATATAGTAGCTGCTTAAGGGAAGTCGGTCTTCCTAATCATTCCAACTGTTTTGATACTGTGGTAGATCTCTTATCATATCATGGGAATGCTTGAAGCTGGTATAATTTGTCTTGGAAAATCACGTTTGCAGCCTTGGGCTACTAGATTCAGCAAGACACGGTGGAAGACATGGGGGAGAAATCCAAGAATTAGTAGGATTATCTTATATATAACTTGAGAAATCTATGTCCTTCCTAGGCTGGGTGATCTTATGTCTTTTTCTTGCTATATGCCTGACGTAAACTGTTCCTAATTTGGGGAGCATCAGAATACTTGTTATGGGATTAATTATCTAAAGTTCCTAATTTTGTAGAGGTTTTATTTGAGAGCTCCCGGGTTTCCTTACTAATGAAATATCTGCAATTAAAATATATTTATACGAATAAAAAAAATGAGTTAATAGTTTCTCTTTCCCCAGGGTTTTGTTAGTGGAAGTCTAGAAGAAGATGCAGAGGCCATCCGAATGTTTATAGCTGATGGTGGTGAATGCATTGTGGCCCAATCCTTCTCAAAGAATATGGGGCTCTATGGAGAACGTGTTGGTGCACTCAGCATAGTGAGTATTTCTAATCTGAACTACATTTTTCAGTTAATCTATGCCACTTTCTTGCTCTTAATCTGTAGTTTCTGGTAAAGTCGATCATCATATTTCATACATACTAAGCCTTTTAAAAAGGTGTCTTTCGTAAGATAGCATTTTCACTGATTAGAAAAATACACATTCTAGATTTTGGAATTTAGCACCCTATCAAATCTAAAAGCTTATATTTGTAGATACGGCATGAGCTTTTATATTTATTACTTCACACTACCTCTTGTGACTTTCTGCTTTGTTACCATGTTGATTTTATTGCCACAACCATCCTATCTAAAATCCTACGTATATAAATATGGAGTGGACATTTTATATTTATTACTTCATATAGATGAAGTTGGCACCCTGTTGTAGGTATGCAGGAGAGCAGATGTGGCAAAGCGGATTGAGAGCCAGCTGAAACTTATAATTAGACCTATGTATTCAAGCCCACCAATCCATGGTGCAGCCATTGCTGCAGCTATCCTGGGAAATAGGTAGAGAATGCGTGAAGTCCCTGTAGGATTTCCCCTGCAGTTTCACTAATAACAAACGAAGTTTAATAATGTGTAAGGAAGTGAAAAAATTTTCTTTGCAGCTTGGGGATATTCTGATTCAAAGCAGAAGAAGTGTGATTAAATTAGATATGATTCTGCAAAGTTTGCCACAATTTAAACTTTTTGCTCTTTGTTCTATTTAAATAGCAGTGAAGCATATCTGTGGTAACTTCCTATGGAGCACACTAGATATACACGAATCTGAGGCACAATACAAACTTGTTCAATAAGCTACTCTCTTTTTGTGCATGCATGCGTGTGTGTGTGTGTGTGAGTTTTAAGATAATTACATAAAATCGAAATGTTTCATATATAGCTGGGACTAGACCAATGAACATATTGTTGACAGGTTGAAAAGATTCAATAACCAACTGGCATTTGTAGTCGCAGTAAGCACCCCTTGTTTACACTTGCTCATATGCTGCTTGAGTGACCAATGTATATGAGAAAAGTGATATTCAAAGGGTCCTGCTGTTACGTGAGTACACAAGTATGAAGAGTCTGGCAATTTGACATAGAGCTACAGTGGTTCATTAGTTACAAGTTTAAAACATGCCCATATTTAAAACTAGTTTCCAGTTTTGGCTTGTGGAAAAATTTTTCTCCTAATCCTCATGGATTCTTTTTCAGTAGTAACCTCTTGGGATGCAAATGGAAGTAAATATAATGAGTTTCTGATAAGAGAAATAGTGCTTGGTTAATTGTGTCATACCTGACACATTTAAGTAGATCATGCAAATATAGGGAGCATAATATTGTTACACCATATAAGAAGTGCTCTGGTATTGCTCTTCTTGGAAGTTGAGACAAACAAATGTTCCTTTATTTCTGTAAGTAGATAGCAATTCCATTGCAGAGAGATGTCAAATGAATGGACCAACGAGTTGAAGAAAATGACCATCCGACTCTCAACCATGCGCCAAGAACTGTACCGCGCTTTACTGGATAGAGGTATTCCTTCTATGCACTTCCTCTTCTCTCCATCATTTGTGCTTTCTTGCATATGCATGCACAGAGTAGTGGAAGGCCAACTGTCTCTATCAGATGGAATATGAACCCAACACTTTCCAATAATTACTTTAAATAGTTTAGATGAATGAAATCCATCATAGGCAGTTGATATTGTGTCATTGACGTCAATATCAAATAATTTTAGGTAAATTATGCTTCTCGATCTGCTTATGATATAATTGCTGTTGGAGTCTCTTGCAATGTATGTTAGATCTAAAATATTCTTGATAGCATCCTCCATTTTAAGGACAAGAAGTTTGTGGAAGCTGGTAAGGCCCAGATTTTGTTTTTATCCCTTTAGAAATTGAAGCACAACCTTCTGGATTGTCAGGTACACCTGGTGATTGGAGTCACATCGTCAAGCATGCAGGTCTTTTCACCTATTCAGGTTTGACAGAGGAGCAAGTTGCTTTTATGACCAGGGAATACCACATCTACATGTCATCTGATGGGTAAGCAAGCGTATCATTAGATTGCTCTTTTTTGTTTGAGATGTCTTGCCAAGCAAACTTTTAGCTGTGTCCTAAACAATCTAATACCGTGGTATGATACCTAGTTTCAATGCTTTCAATCTTTACATTCTCATCTAGATTTATTAAGGTTAGCACTATAAATATCTAATCTAAAAACCTAAACTTATAAATATGGTATGAGCTGTTATATTTATTTTATAACACCCTCCTCACTTGTGGGTCGGGATTTTAACTTTGATAAGATCCCATCAAGTAAACGATTTTAATGAGATTGTAATGAGTGTGTAGGATTTGAATTTATGCCATCCTACTTTGATATTACATTTTGGTTAGTAGATATAATCATTTGATCTAAAAACTTAAGTTTGTAGATATGGTGTGGGTTATTACATTTATTCTGTAACAGGATTAATATGGTAAAAATCAACAAATTATAAAAAAGAAAATGTAAATGAGAGAGAGCATCTTACATTCATTTTCAACCACTCTTTCTAGTTCTTTTCTCTGAATTAATAGGCTTCTATATTTAGCACTAACCTCTGCAACGCAGACGTGCTTGTAAATAAAACATTTCCCAAGTATTTTCCTTGGCTTCAACATTCATTTATTAGTTCTTCTACATCTAAACTAATTTTAGAAGCTTCATAGCTTTTTGCATTAGAAACTACCATAATGCTGTGAGGTTAAATTGCCAAGCGCATCTAAGGGGTTTTGATTTCTCAACTTCTGGCTCGATCTTTTTGCACAGGCGGATCAACATGGCAGGCCTTAGCTCCAAAACGGTTCCTCATCTAGCAGATGCAATACATGCTGCCGTAACCCGCATCCTGTAGATAACTTTTTATGCTTGGCATAGGTGAATACCTATTCCTTCTCATCTACTTGTGAAGTACAAGGATGATTATTTCATTGTTTTGCTTTTCTGTCTACAAGAAGCCTCGATTACATGTTTTGAGGAACTTAAAAAATGGTTTCGAGTGCTTCAAGCAGAATGCTTATTAAACAAAAGGGTGATGCAGAAATCAAAGCATTACAAACTACTGATGCTAATGTGGAATTATTATGGAGTGTTAAAATAAGCACATTGAGGGTTCAATAAATGGGTCTAAAATAAATCCATAGCTCATACTCCAAGTGAACCGGAAAATAGTTGTTCCATGAAAAGAAGAATAATTTTTTAATGTTTTGTTGTTAAACTTGATGATCTTCAAAGGTGCAAATGAGGGTCTATATGCTACATGTGCATCTAGCAGCTGCCTCTATTTTACCTATGTTCATTTACTAAGGTTCATAAACATTTAGTACTTGAATTTTTATAATTATTAAGGTTGGCACTATAATCATCTAATCTAAAAGTTTAAACTTATATTTATTATTCAACATTCTTTTTCACTTGTGGGCCGCTTTAAAAGAGATTTTAATGAGTGCGTAGGGATTCAAACTCTTGATTTTCTGCTCTGATACCATATTAAAGTTTGTACCACAATCATCCAATTTAAAAGTTTAACTTGTAAATATTGTTTGGGTTATTGTATTTATTATCTAACAATAATCAAATACTTGAATTTAGAAGAGTTTATCCATTTTTGTAATTAATTGCTTAAATTTTGCCAAGTTGGGCAATTAATTAAGTGAACTTTGCCTATTTTTACAATTAACTACCTTGTTTAAATACTATAAATGAATTCAAAAAGTATAATGGCCCAAAAAGGAAAAAGATTCAAAAAGTATGTAGATAATAAATTGGTATTTTTAAACCGCAAGAAGTTAATTATATAAATGAGTAAAGTTTAATTATAAAATATAATTAGAGCTCTATGACAATAAAAATGCTAACGCAAGAATTGAAATTGAAATATACGGGATTTTTTAGCTTAAATGGCAAATAGACAGTAAACGAATAGCCTTATCCAAAAATATAACTTAATATCTTAGAAATTGTTTTCCAATCAATTCTCACATCCTATAATTTGGGCATACGTGAATTTCATTGGTTGGGAAGTCAATATGATTGCCAAGTAGATGTCGTCACGGTTTTGTTCGGGTCTGGAACCGGATCTGAATCACCGGTTTTCGATTCTGAAAATAATGGAACCGGAACCTGATCTAGACTCGTGGGAGCGAGTTCAGTTATTGGTTCTTAGGAGTTGCCGATTCCCATAGTTTGGTTCTAGAACCAGGAATCGTGAAATAAAAAATAAAAAATCAATTAAATAATTTACTTAATTTAATTAAGAAAAACTGCATAAAAATTTTTTAACTTGAAACAACATTGAGTCTAACAATAATTGTTCATAGCATTAGCTAAAAGAATTCTATAATTATGTATATATTTATACACAATCACTTGCACTTTTTTAGTTGTCATATTAGCAATGTGGCACTATAAAATATTCATACAAATAATTCCAATAACAAAAACAAATCACACATTGTCAAGAAAGAAAGTCTATTTTGGTTAGAAGTCTATGAAATTTGACAATATATAATTTCAAATGTATTTATTAATTGTATTGTTAATAATAACACATTAAATATTGTGAATAGGAAATAAATCTTTTATTATTTACGCGAAAGTAGTTTTAAATATTTTTTTATAATTACAATTTTTTTATAATTTTTTTTTCTTTTTTTTTTTATAATTTTTTATGGTGTAGAATCACCGGTTCTATCACTTCTCAACCGGTTAAATCGTGTGATTCCAAAATTGCCGGGTTATGCGGTTTTTAGGGATGGAACTGTAAGGATCCATCAGAACAGGCGGGTTCTTTACCGGTTTAGACCTGTCATTCTCAGGTTGGTTCTTGGTTCAAGAAACTGTTGGTGATGGGTCATGTCGGTTCCCGGTTCGGAAACCGACTCGTGATGATGTCTACTGCCAAGTGCCGATAGATTGTTAAACGAACGTTTATGTAAAAAATTATTATACAAATATCAATTAGATGAAATTAACTATACAAAACCATTGTAGTATTGACCATGAAGATGCGATATTTTAAAATCTAAGAGTATCACATGTAAGAGTGGCAAATAGTATACATATCGCACTTACACATATGATATCACACATGGTATATTTGATACCTTTACTATATTGTACTTGCAACATGTGAAACATTTGTCAAGCACTACTCATTTCTTTAACGAGACATCTAGTTACTAGCTCTTGGCATCTAGACTCTAGCTACAAGCAGTAGTAGGTTCTAATCATTTTGCAGCCCGAACTCCATCCAGGGGTTTTGGCTCCATACTATGGCATTTGGACTCTACTTATAATGTAGCAAGAGGTCTACGAAAAGATAGATAAGCTAAGCAACAACATTACACAATATTCAGACTCACATAACAAGTCATGGTTTCACACATCTAAACAGAAGTTGATGGGTTCAGCCAAATTTTATGAAGTAAAGGAATTTAGTCTATTAATATTGACTTTCCATGAAACCTGTTTAATTATCCATAGTTTATCTCATCAGAATTTACAAAAACCTTTTGGTTCAACATGCGGTACAAAACTACCAAAGCAATTTTTCTCCATTGGAATTGTAGCTCTAACGAAAGCTCTAAAAGAAGGAATCGCGATCACAAGTTGCAATCCTTCCTTTGAAAATGTTTTGAACCTCTGCATAAAGTTCCCTTATTATGCACATTGAGAAAACAAACGGCAATGATCTTCTTAATTTACAATGCATGCATACTAGAAGTTAGCATTTATTTCACCTCATTCTTTTAGTTTGTCAATAGTAGAACCATATAAGGGTCGGTCAGAATCAGACTTGACTCGACTTGCTTATGTCTTAGACTCGCCCGGTTGCAATTAGTTTGGACCTAATTGGTTTGGCCAATTTTGCGACCAATCTCAAAAAATTGGAAATAAAAGAAAAAAAATACAAGTTTAACAATCAAAGTTTAAACTCATTCTTTTGGGCAAAAAAGGTTTAAATTCATTCATGCAAATAGTAATATCTTATTTCTTATTCCTAGCATTAATATATTGTTACTAAAAGAAAAATCTCACTCCTCAATAAAAAAAAAAAAAAAGAGCTATCGTCTTTTAATCTTCTTTATAAATTTTAGATTTTTTATAACCTCTCTTTACTAAAGCTATAATTAAAGTTGGATGCGGCCGTGTACAAATAAAGGGAATTCGCAAATTACTCCCCTAAACTTTTATCAAGATGCGAATCCATCATCTCAACTTTCAAAGTGAGCTTTTTTACTTCTTAAACTTTTAAACATTGGCACAGTTAAGGAAATATCAATTTCCATGACTTTGGATGGTTAGATCCGCACATAGATGAAAGTTTATAGGTGAATCTACACATAAGTAAAAATTTGAGAGGATCTTTTGTAACTCTCCCCGTTTTGTTTTAACGGAAAATGCTAACTGTTATTAAGTATACCAATTTTCGAAATTTTAAGGGGTCAAAAAACTCAGTTTAAAAGTTTAAGAAGTGAATATGTACTTGACCAAAAGTTTAGGAGGGTAAACCTGCAATTTTCTCTTAAATAAATGCATATCTTTGACTGTTTATAATGACTAATAATTATAAGGCTCTTGAACCCAGCTTTTATTTTGAATTTAAAATTTATATTTTATAAAAGTTTTATTTATTTCTTTTTATACATTTTTTTAATTTAATTGTAAATCTAAGAGAAACACGTTGGGTAAGTCATGGGTTGAAGACCCTACCCAGGAATTAGTAAGTCTAAAACCTACCTTAGACTCGTGTATGATAGGTTCAATTCTGGGCATGGCTATCAAAATTGCGTTTTTACTTGTCCGATTCTAGAGTTTAGGATTTTAACAAGTTCCATAAAATCATTTTTTAACATAATCTCCCCCCTCATAGTCTTAATTCAAGTTAAAGTTTTAGCTTCAAAGCTTATGGAATAACTTATTTACTTCATTTATTTAATGACGAATTTAAGATAGTTGCAAGGTTTTGTCCCTTTCAATTTATAAATCTTTTTGAACAAAATAACACAAAGGAGCCTAGTTTTGACTCTACTTACCTTTTCTCTATGAATGTTATATTATGAATGAAGAGTTATTTATTAAAAAAAAACACTTAGTCTCCATTTTTTTATATCAATTATCTATCTAAGTTTTTTCCTATTACTACTGTAAGTAAATCCATAGTTTTTCAAATCTATTTATGTAAGTAATAGAAACTGACATTTCTACATTTCGATTCTACGGACCTGACGATTTAATATAGAATCACTAGTTTGACAACCTTAGTTTCGGGTCCAGTTTTTGGGACCTTTGAATCATTAGGCAAGCTCTAGTCTATACTTTATAGTGTATGCCATTTATCTTATATTTAACCATGTTAATGAACCATGCATAGGCACCTATTTTACAAACTGATCCATTTGATGCGTTAATTAATTTCTCACATCCTACTAATACAACTAAACCTGTCATTTTATAGTATATTAAAGAATATAAGCCATATCCTCTGAGAGATAGTGTAGTGAATGCTAACATCACATCACTCATCTATTGTCTCCCTTAAAATTACTTCAAAGCACGAATAACAATCTAAATAAATAAGAACATGAAGAAGGTATATCAAATTCACTAACATTCATAATAATATATCTAGATAAAGGTGAATAAATATTGAGATTATGTATGTCATCGAAACATATGTTTATTTTATTGTCCTAAACAATGAAAATTCCTATTATATATTGCAGTAGAGATCTCTTGGATCGATAGGCTCTAATCATCTACCAATTCATTGGAACCTTTATAATTAATTACTTTATATTGCATTTCTTAAATCTAATGCTATGTTTGGCAACTTTTTAAAAAGTGGAACCAAAAAGAAGTGGGCGGAACAAAAGGGGAAGAAAAGAGGGGAGTGGAAATGAGTGAAAAGTTTGTTTATTTTTGGTAATTATAAAGGAAATTGCCCCCATGTCTGCTTTTAACTTTTCACTTACGTGGGAAGGAAATGGAATTTCATTTCACTATTCATATTTTCCGCTACTTTCTTCTCAATTTTGGGGAGAAAATATTAGGCCAAGTTTTTTACCACTTTCCTCCATTTTCTACTACTTTCCTTTTATTTCTAGATTTCCCAAACATTAGTTTTCCGCCATTTTCGTCCATCTTCTCTGGACTTCCTTTTGCGTCTACACCTATCTACCATTACCAAACATAGTGTAAGAATGCATGCAACTCCATCTAGTCATGGGGATTTTCTCAAATGCATGGCACTTTCTTATGTATATAAGATCTATCTTGACTTTCTACTTTCATAGATAGTAAAGAAAAGTCATTATATATGGCATGATTAGATACAGAAGAATGAAATTTATAGAAATAATTACAACATGTTCACATAATCCCCTGACCTTTTACCATGCCTAAGTATTATAAACTATTCTTCCATTGATTTAAACAATGAAGTTTAGAAGAATAATACTATTGTAAAGAAACATAATAACAATTAATAGATTAAACTAAGTAATCATTAATGAATATGCTCTTCTCAATCTAGCACAAACGTCTCTTAAGGTTCAAAAGTGCCAAAAAGGTTGTAAAAAAATTCTTTGGATGGTCAAAGATCACGTATCTAAAAAAACTATGCAAATATTTATAGGCTAGGCCATCACTTGGGTTTACATAGAAATTCATGTAAGACTATAGAAAGTTGCATGGCATGAAGCACAACTGTGTTATAACTTGTTCATGTCTTCTACCACTAATTAATTAAGCAGAGCTTCACAAAGATTAAGATCCAGCCTTATTTCTTGCTTTAACATTTGATAACTTGCATAGAATCCTTCTCTAGGTGCAATTTCAAGGTGTAAATTGTTAGGGTACAAATGTGAGAATCCTACATGGGAAATATGGGACCTGTGAAGAGTTTATAAGAGGAAAGATCCATTAACCCATTTCCTTAATGTTTTGGGTTATAGACAGCGTCAAAAGCATATTTGTGTAATCTTTCATAAAGCTCATTGGATTTCTCAGGCATATTCCATACCCTAATAATTGGTATTAAGCCTGATTCAACTGGGAAACTCCCATGGTTGACCTACCATGTGGAAAGAGAGCTTTGTGGTGTGACTCATTTATAAAACCCATAGTGTGTAAGCCACTCACAAGTCGGTCTAGTGGAATTAATTTAATAAGCTCTTGAGGAAGAGTATGGTCTACCCCATTGTGGAGACTCACACTTGAGGGGAAGATTGTTAGGGTACAAGTGTGAGAATCCTACATGGAAAATATGAGACTTGTGTGAAGAGTTTATAAGAGAGAAGACCTATTAACCCATTACCTTAAGGTCTTGGGATATAGATGGTATCAAAAGCCCATTTATGTAATCTTTCATAGAGCCCATTAGATTTCTTTCTATTGAAGGTATACTCTACATCCTAACATAAATTTGATCAAGTCTTTAAAATACTTCAATCAACTCCAACGATTTCAAAACTTGATTAAATATCTTCAAACTATTCAATTAATTCCTTAAAATAAAAATAAATGAACTAATCCAATAAAATTACTTCCCTCCTAATTTGTATAAAAGAAATATAATTTATTACCTATAAGTCTTATGTAAAAGTGATTTATCACTAGGTTATTGCGAGAACACTTCTCTTAATTACCTTTTAAAATATCACATCGTATGCAAATAGATAAATCTTTAGAAAGTTGCTATTGCCACACTAGTGGTTCCTCCTTATGTGCTAAACGAGTTGGAAATTCCATAAATCATCCCTTCTTTCGTCCTAAACTTCACCATCTAGCCATGCCTAGCTGCTTCGATTTATAATTGAGCACATACTTGTGTTTTTTGACTAGCTATTATCATAGATACATCTTTCTTCCAAACCATTCCTCTAAAGGTCCTTTTGATACCAATCATCATATCAAAGTTCTATCTTCTCACCATCACCTACTTCCCATTTAAAGAGGATCTCGCGAGGTTCACTCTAAAAAATACTTTACTTTTGCCCTAATTTGCCTCCAAACCTACTTGTTATTAAAACTCATGAAGGGTTTCTTTGACCGTAGTTAAAGTATTTTCTTAACTATTGCAAATACTAGTAAGCCATACATAAAATACGTGTGTGAATTTTCTACATCTCTAATGAAACTTGTATCTACCATTATGTGCCTTTTCTTTTAATAATCAAAAGAAGACTTCAATAAGCAGCAAAAAAAGATATTATGACAATTGGTCCCCTTGGTGGAGAACTCTAGAGTTAGGAAAATAACCACAAGAAGTATTTTGATCTTCATAAATCTGTAACATTGAATTTGAGCAACCTTTTCCTTCAGTTGAATTTCTTTTTCCAAGCACATCATCTTTAGTCATAGGTATATCCTCCACATGCACTTGGTAATATTATTGTCCAATTTTATTGAATGTTTAATGAATATGGTATGGACTCCCTAAGTTTATAGTCCATTTTAAACATTGCTTTTGTGAACTTCATGAATAGCCCATAAGGATTGTTTTAATCTTAAAAGTCCTCCTTAAGGTGATTTTCTGTATCAATTGCAAAGTTCTCATTGAATCTTTGTGGCGGCTTCACATACTCGATCTCTTTTATATCTAAAAATGCAAGAAATCTCTATGTATTTTTTTCGTAACTAGTCTTGTTTTGTACCCTTTGAAAGACTCATCTTTGTTCCTATTACGAATTATTTCGAAATAATTTTTTTATTTAGGACTCCTACAAAAATTAATTACTTATTTAAGATCAAAATAAAAATAATTATCAATATACAGTTGCTAAATCACGACTTAGATACACGATATATAGAAGTTAGTGTATACACGATATATAGAAGTTAGTGTAACGTACCTATATCATGTTAATTAGACATGATGTAATCTTTTTTTTTTTTTTAGATTATATTGCCTTAAGTAGTCGCAATGTCACGTGCTTCTTCTCCTCTTCCTCTTGCCTATGCTACATCCGGTGACTGTCTAATGTTAAGGAGAAGTGCTTAAAATTGGCTTTAGGCCAGTTGTCGGAATCCGAGAGGTTGCTGATGTCATCTCTTGGGTAAGTGTAGGTTAAGCGTTGGTTTTGGGCTTTGTCTTCATCTTCTTCTTTGCCATCCAAGGAGGAATATCCGGAGTTTGGAATCGAAGTCAGAGCCCAAAATGGGAGGAGGTTGTCATTGTTAGGGTGTTGGGTTTTTCATTTGCCATTGTTGTTTGGAAAAAAAGTTGGGCCTGAAGAGGTTTTGAAATTTCCATTAAATTTTTTTTCACTGTACGGTCTTTTATCGCGATAAAAAACACGATTTATGTACAAATAAAGTATATCCTATAAACACAACATGACTTAAGTGTTGTATCCAAACATGATATCGCAATTTGTTATCACAATTTACGTATAAATTTAGCATATCCTGACTTGTAAATGCGATTTTGCAAAGTAATTTGGGTTTTTTTTTCATATCAATTATATTGGTAATTATTTATTATAGGAGGGGTAGACATGTTTTTCACTCAATTATTTCTTGCAATTTACAGAAAACATTCTAGGTTTTATCCCTTCTCCCAATGCAACCTTCCATTTTTTTGGCTTTTCTCCAGTTCTTATTGTTTCAAAGTTTCATGTAACAATTATCGTTTTTTTTAGAAGTACGAAATACTTTATGTCTAGGAAAGAGTATACGATATGAAACAATATGAAGAATGTATCTCCTAGTATCTTTAAGCAAGACCCATGTCATTACCTTTGCCTTTTTCAGTGAAAGATGAAGAAGGATCTAAAAGCTCAATTTGAGGAATTACCTAGTTGGTTAAAATTGAAGTTGAGGCGTTGAAATTGTGAGTATTATCATTGAATAAGATGTACACAATGTAATTATGGTGTTTATCTATTAAATAATATATCCTTAATTATAATAAGGAAAGTATTAAACTAACCTCATATAAAAATAATATACAATTATACATTATTACTACTTTAAATGTTAGTAGATTTATTCCCCTTGCAATGGGAGAATTCTTTATCTAATCAAGTTTTGATTATTGCGTTCACTTCAAATTTTAAGTATTATAATTTTTTTTTTTGGTCTTTTTAGTGGCCTAGGGGGAGGAGTTGATGTTAAAGGAGGATCTTCCCATACATGTTATTACACAATAAAGAATGAAGGGTTGAAAGAGATTATGAATATGATAATGTTTTCTAAATGTTGGCAAACGTATGGAGTTTGTTAATCTTTTATCTTATTTGTCACATATCAATAAAACTAAAGCTTACTCCAAGATCTACATATCGAATCTTGTGAAATTAAAAAAAAAAAAAACAATACAATAAAGAATTGATAATTAAACTTTGCCTTTAACTACTTGAAATTTAAAAATATCAATTTTATACTAAATTTTGCCAATTTTTGTAATTACTTACCCAAATTTAAATAATATTTGCAGTTAACTACTTGAATTTTATTGAAAATATCTTGCAAATTTCTTACAAATAAATAAAAATAAAAATATTAATAGCCAATAATAATTATATTGGAATAAAATATACAGAATAAAAATAATCAATAGCAATAATAATGGTATTCAACAAACACAATAGGAAAGTTTTAAGAATAAATAAAGTAGTACACAAATTAAGAATATAATAAGAACAAGTAATTTAAAAAGAGAAATATTAACAAATACGTGTCACATGTCATAAAACAAGCAAAAAAGTGGTAAAAAGACTTTAGGTAATAACTTACTTAATTAATGCAAGCCATGAGGGCATATGAGAAAATTATATCTCAATCATTCCTTAACCGATATTTGTTTTTAAATTTCATAACCGAAAAATTATTGTTCTTGAAATTGAAATTCTCCTTATTTTTCAAACAAAAAATTTATTCTTCTAAAACTGAAAAATTTAAATCAATCTAAAATAGTCACTTTTTCGTTATTACTTTTGAATGAATATATACAGTTCTTGTTTTTACTCTAAAAAAGGATTGACTTAAGAGAAAAAAATTACAAATAAGTTTGTTCCTTCTTTTTCTTGTTGTGGGCAATTGAAAATCCGATTGTTTCAAGCTTCTACTGCAAGTGCATGTAATAGAAGCAAACTATGTTAACCTTGAAGAGCGGTTGGCGGTTGGCGATTTGCACTTCAGTTGTTTCGGATTTGCTTTTAAGGCATTGGCATATCCACAGAACAGTCAAGATTCTGATTCTGTGGATCACTTGTTATCTATTTGTGGCAAGATTTCCTACTTGAGTACAAGTACGCAATGACTTACTCGTTGCTTGTTTATGACGAACATCCTAAATGAATTGATACTTAAAGACAACTTAATAAATGATTGATTGTTTGTGTGTGGTCGTTTCTAAGCCTAGTCTGAGGGATGATAACCTTACTAGGCATTGCCAACACAATGGTTAAGTGTTTAGGCTATTGAGTATGGCTCAGTGGTTAGCTGATAGGGGAAACGGTAGTAGGATAACGTCTAGTTATATCGGTGAGAAGTTACACTTGTACAATTTAGGATAATGGGCTTTGTTAAATTGAATAATGTGATAGACTGAGATAAGTAGAGATGAGTAACGGTTGTGACCCTTAGATGAGGCTATTACTTTGATAGAGACAGGAGATATAGGTATTTAGGCTGCTTATATCAACACTTGAGCAGTTGCTACTACTCATGAATCCCCGGTTCTCCATCGTGTTGTGGAGTGTAAGTGTTCTGCTATTGTTTTGTTACACCTTAATTAAATAGATCTAAATGGTTGGTTGTTGCATTTCAAGTGATGATGATGATGTTGATATTAATGCTTTGATTACTCGGGCTATGGATTGAATCCTGTGAGTGACTGGACGAGCTAGAAGTTGGATGCGTAGGATATTGTTGTATTGTTAAAGATAGTTTAATATATGTGTTGTGAAATTTATGATGTATTATAGAGCAATTATTTACTTTTGTTTATTAAACTTGAATGAGGATTTCTTAATTTAAAATTGGTTAGAAACTCACATAATTAAGAATAGCCTTTGCTTATAACGCTTAAGTGTTATACATGGTGGAATTGCGGCGTGATATTATCTATTTTTATAATTAACTACCTATCAAATATTATAAATGAACTTAAAAAATTTGTAGATAGTAAATAGACACTTTTAAACTTTAGGTAATTAATTAAATAAATTTGCGAAGCCCAATTACCCAATATGACCTTTACTTTATAAATTTAGATGTGAATTTCCTTTTATCTAGGACTTTTGTCAAAGAGGAAAAAAAAATTTTACAACTTTTTAGGATTAGAGTCTATTTTGGCAATTTAATAGCTAACCTGCTTGTTTGAATATGATATAATATAATTTAAATGGGTTTGACAAGTTTGTATAAGCAAAACATGACATGAGTAATCAAGTGTCCACATTCAAGTCTAATATCTAAACCTATGTATCAATCCATTTAATCCCATACATATGTTTGAGTCATGATATACATCCTAGCTTTTAACTGATCAATAATGATTGATCGTAATTAATGTTTGAGCAAAAATATCCCATAAACTTATTAGAAGTATGTTTTAACACTCCCTAAACTGTGATCCTAGTATATTTTCATTAAACTAAAAAATTAAGGGAAAGTATCTTTTTAGTCCTAAACATGTGATTAATTTTCTATTTAAGTTCTTAACCTTTTATCTTTTCTATTAAAATCCTTAATGTTTGTCAATTTTTAACAAATTAAGACTTTTATTAACATCGTTAATTTTTTTCTAAATTTCACATGTGGCAATGTCTCATATGTCTAAATAATTAATTTTAATAAATACATAAATTAACAAAAAGTAATTAAAAATAAGAAAAATTATAAAAAAGAGAAAATGGTAGAAAATTTATATAATGTAATTCTAGAAATTCAAGCACACAAGTGAGATCTTTAATGTGAATTTTGATCCAAATAAATTCAAACAAAAAGTAAAATAAATGATTATTATATAAAATCTATTATTGTTAGTGGAAATCCACTAGTAGAGTAGGATGTGGGAGCACCATGGACTTACATATACCAAAAAGGGTTGGTGGTGTGTGAGGGGTTGTCCAACCCAACGGTCCCATGTTTAAGTTAGTTGTGGATCTGAGAGAAGTAAAAAAACTTAAGCAACATGAAATTAAGTTATGCAATGTGGATAATATCTTTAGTGTGTGGGTGTGATGGTCAAACTAGAATTGAGGGCCCATAGAATATTTGATACTTATGTAGTATATCTTCAAGTCTTATAACTGACCTGAACTTAAGATGGCTGGTATGAGCATTCATGGAAGGTGGCTGGATTGGTGTTTGTTTCCTTGAGGAAATGAGAACATGGGTCATACTAGGTCGTGCCATGTACCTCCGTATGTAAAGTCGCAACTAGGGTCATACAAGACTTTAGTCCTCACAGGGACCAAGGGTCTCATAGATCTCAAGTGCTAAGTTGGGCCCTAGCCTAGTAAAGGTCCTTATGGCACTCGAAGACTTAATGGGATGAGGGTCATGTGGGTAGAACTGCCAACGAGCCGAGTCGAGCTTTTAAAGGCTCGAGCTTAGCTTGTTTAAAATTTAGTGAACTCGAGCCGAGCTTTATATCAAGCCTAAAATTAAGGCTCAAACTTGGCTTGTTTAGTTAAATGAGCTTAAGTATGAGCTCGAACTTGTCTCGTTTGTAAAATGAGCTTGAGCTGAGCTTTTTATTGAGTGTAACGAGTTTTTGTCAAGCTTGAAATTTAAGTTCAAGCTCGACTCATTTAGATAGTCCGTTTTTCATTTTTTTAAACTTAAAATATAATACATAAGTGTTGTTATAGTATATAAATATATACATAGTTATTAAATAGAACTTAGTTTTTATTGTTTTTATTATGTAGTTATGGATAATATATCATGCATAAAAAATTCATAAATCTGCTCACAAGTCTATTAACGATCCGACTTGTGAGCTTAAATCAAAACTCGAGTTTGACTCGTTTAGATAAGCAAGCTTTATTTTAGGTTTGAGCTCAGCTCTTGACTCATTTGTCGTCCAACTTGTGGAGTTTCTAAACCAAAAGTACTCAAGGGGGTTTCTCATGTATGACCCAATAGGTTATGAATAGATATATTCAATCAACATCTATGATTATGCGTTTGATGATTGCATCTTGATTATTATTTTCTTTTCCCTTCTCACCCATGAAAATATTTTGGGTTCATGTTGGGGGGAGGGGGGCGTTGGTTTGAGGAAGACTTTCATATAAGTGTATTTACATCATTCATTTCAAGCATTGAGGAAGTCATTTCACAGGAGAGAAGATTTCTAAAGTACTCTATATCTACTTCATAATCTTAATAGACCTTCATTGGCCCAAACTCTTCTCATTGCTTTGTTTGAAGATTTTGGAAACACGAATAATATTATCATAATGTCGGTACAATTTTTTTATACAATTATGAACATACTGGAAAACACTAACTATACGACCATGAAATTGTAAATGAAAAAAAAAAAAAATTCACAATGTAAATTATAATAGAAAATCGCCAACACGCCATATGTGTATTTTAAGGTAAGATTATCAATGGGACTTGGTAGATAATGAAATTATATGGATGGCATGAATCGCTATTTTTTTTATTTAATCTTTTATTAGATTTTTTACTTATGTCAGTACATCGGAGCGTTTAATGCTTTAATCAAAAGTATATTAATGGACATTATGTGCTAGGAAGCTTCTACAATCTCATCAATGGACTATCTAGTCAATCATTTAACTATTAAAATAAATATAATAATTGAAATATTATTTATTTTAGTAATTCGGCTACAATTGAGTATGGTGTGAGCTGTTGAATAATGATGACGGAACTGCTTCTGTCACAATTAATGACGAGACCGTATAATTTCCTTATGTACTAATCCTTACTATTTGATTCGATTTGGATTAAAATTCAGCAAAAACAGCTAATCTTTATGTTTTGATGTGCGGAAATAGTTATGTTTGTTTTATTTTCATGAAATTTATCATTTTTACTATTTTATTTGATTTATGCATGATTAATTTAAATTAATCATTTGGATAAAAACCATAAGTTGACATTTGTTAAATATGGATGGAAAAGTTAATGGAACCAATAATAGCCTAATTTGTAAACGTTTGTTAATGTTGGTGATTTAAAATTAAAAAAAAAAAGTTAAGAACTTAAATAGAAAAACAATTGAGAATTAAAAATACATTTTTTCAAAAAAATCAAATATCTTGATTTAACATTTGGTATGCAAAAATAGATTTGAAATAAAATCTCTATTATGGTTCAATTTATAAAAGTCGGAATTGCAATTATTGAGAAGCAATGATTTCGGTTTTGAAAGAAAATTCAATTTCACTCTTCAGAAAGTGGAATCATGATTCGATTCAATATCATTTTTAGCGTTTTTATTATAATTATTTTTATCCTCCTAAACATTATTTATTATTATTAGCATTCTTTTGACAAATAATATATCAATTCAATCGAATGATGTATACGAATGCTGCCACTTATTTCATTTCCCCCATTCCAAAAACAATTTTTACCTATCAAACCTGATATTAATGTTTTATAGTTTAAAGATACTACTTGCATAATTTTAAAGTGTAGATAATGTATCAATATCTAAGTAAAATTAGAAAAATATATTTATTATTTTTCCTTTATGCAAAATAATTTATAGACAGCCAACTTGTCATCCCAAATAACCAATAACTTCTCTTTATTTATTTTAAACTACATATTATGTTTTTATAGATTAAAAAAAACGAGGAGTCGTACAACAAAATTATTTTATCCAATTTTTATATGCAAAGAAAAATAAATAAATAAAGCCTGCCGATACATGCGACACAACACCTGGGTACCACGTAAGCAGTACGCACGGGCAGCGAGAGAGAGAGAGAGACCCTCGTTCGTTGGTCGCCGCGTAATGTGCCAACTGAAAATTTTCCAAAACCATGGGTGAAGGAGGGCCACGCTATTTGGCTCTTACATTGGAAAACTAAAAGTTGACATATAATATTTCAATTACCAGGAAGTAATCGACGAGTTCGAATTCTAAGAGGTGAATGATTATTACAAGAAAAATATTAATAGTTATACAAGATTTTTTTTCTTATTATTTTAAATAGCAAATAAAAAGGCTATAAAATTTATTGAGTTTTATTTTTCTTTTAAGGATTAATATTGCAAATGATACTTAAATTTTGATAAAATATACTATTAGATATCTAAACTTTAAAATTGATCAATTTAATACTTGAAATAATTTTTAATATATGCCAATAGTATCTTTTGGTATTGGTTAGCGTATATGAAAAATAATTTCAGGTATTAAATTGATAAATTTTAAAGTTTAAATTCTATATTGGTCAATTTAAACTTTAGATACTTAATAACATATTTTGTTTAAATTTAGACACCATTCACAACATTGATCTCGTTTTTTAGTTATATTAATCCTTTTTAACGAGGTGATGGTGACTCGATTATACTAATAAATCAAGTGCGAGTAAAACACTATTTTCCAGTTGGCATGCCCTCTCTTCATTTGGAGGTTTCAATAGGACCAGTTGCGTAAATAATTTTTTTTTTTATGTTACAAAATACTCCAAAATATATATATATATATATATATATATAACATTTATATTCCTTCCTTTTTATAATATTCTCTTTATAAACCGAATCCATGAAAGCTACAGTCAGCCGAAATTGGTCACGCGTAGAGCTCCAAAAAATCACGCCGGAAATAAATGTAAATCAAAGAAAGGTTCAATTAATATAGACGAGAAAACCCTGCTCAGTTTCACGGTTGTCCCGTTGAGGTTTAGCTGATCTTTTGTTTGTGAATACTAGCCGTCTAGATTTGGTCTAATAACGATTTTCTGTCCTTTGACACTTAAAAAAAAAAAAAAAGCTTCCCACAAATAATTTTAGTTGAAGCACATATCCCCCTTTAAAAAAAAAAAGTCTAGATCAATATAATAAAAGTTTTTAGCTCCAACTTTAAATTTAAGAAATATGTTATTTTAATATGATTTGTCTCTAGCTCGGATTCAAATTTTACAAATCAAACTTAAAAAAAAAAAAAGAAAGAAAACGGATATTTTCTATTTGTACTGAACGTTCTTGAATAATAAAGAATCAGTATAGAAAGAATAAAATTTATATCTAATTGTTTATGGTTTTAGTATTATATTTTTACTGTTTTCGTATCAATATTTTATAAGAAATAGATATCATAAAATGATCAAACTAATATGATATAAATATAATATTAATAAATTATAAATACATATTAAATACAAATATAATATAAATAAAAATCAATCAATTCAATCAGACTCTAAATATTATTATAAGAGATGGCAAAAAAAAAAAAAAAAATAGAAAAAGGAAGTAGCCTAGCCCATAGATCTTGAACCCTGATTTCATTTACCAGCGGCTGTATCATGTCACCCATCACGCTTCTCCTCTCAAGTCTCAACGGAGCTGATCCTTCCCAAATATATATTTCCATATGATAACTTTCTTTTCATATCCGACATGTGTAATTCTTTAGAAAAAATCCTTATGAATAAGGATTAAAGAAAAAGCTTTAGATCAATGATATATTGATTAAGCGGAAAATATAAATAATTTTTATTAATATTGATATAATTTCATAAATAACTTTTAAAAAATCACAAATAATCTTAAAAGTCTAACTCATCCGTAAAATTAAGTCATTAAATTTACAAAAATGTATTTTAATACTAGAAATTCTAACTTTAATTTATTCCTTTAATTGAAAAGAACGGGAGGTTTGCAAAATCATTATTAATGAAGGGCACCAAAGTCAAAACTTTCACCTAAGTTAATATTATTTACACACCTGATAAAAGACAATCTATATACTAACATTCTCTTTTTATTTTTAGGTTAATGGGAATAACAGTCCGATCATGGGATCATACCATTAATAATATAAAATTAAATTAATTATAAAAAATAGGTGTAAAAAAATTCAAAGGATTTGATTATAGTTGGAAAAAATCTAAATTATTTATTCATGTGATGGGACTAGTTCTGTAGTCACCACTACGGATTATAGAATTTCTTAGATTTAAGAATGATATCTGAATTTTAATAAAATATGTAATTAGATACTGAATTTTACATTTAATCAATTTATTATATGAACTTTGAAATTAATTAATTTAATAAGTGAATGAACTTTTTCGTACATGCTAAACAATACTCCATTAAATTCTTTTAAAACTAAATTGATCAATTTTTTACATACTAAATTAATTAATAGTTCAATACTATAATATATTTTTGTTAAAATTTAACTATCATTTATGATATTATATTTTTTATCAATAATGAATGTGATGATAATATGATAACATATATAGTTGAAAAAGAAAAAGAAAAAATAAAGTAGGCCGGAGAACTTTTAAGTTTTAACATTTCCACCAAATAATTGGGGGAGGGATCCCGCAAAGAAACCGCTATATCGAAAGGTAGAAAAGAAGTTGGCTCCTGTTTGTCTTCCCCAACTGAGAAAAGCCACAGCAAAACTAAAAAAAAGTTTGTTACTCTTCCCTTATGGATTCCGTCTTCAACCACGTCGTTCAAGCTCCTGAAGATCCCATTCTCGGGGTGCTCTATTTTTTTTCCTGTGATCCCTTTATCAATCTATATTTTATGTATCTTCTATCTAGAAGATCAATCAACTTTACGCTCTTGATCAGAACCCATCAAGGATCTTCTTCTTCTTCTTCTCTCCTCTTTGTGCATTTATTTATCGATATGTGTTGTTAAAGTTTTTTGATTGGCTGAGCAGGTTACAGTTGCATATAACAAGGATCAAAGTCCACTCAAGTTAAATTTAGGTGTTGGTGCTTATCGAACCGAGGTCATTTCCCTTATTCCTCCTTTCTTTAACCTTTTTTTTTTTTTTTTTTCCTTTTTCAATTTGGTTTTCTGCATGTACGAATAATTTTCTATGTTTGATGCTAAGCCGGAGATTTTTCAAAAAAATTTCCCCGTTTTTATTGATATTATCCCTGCTAATTAAACCCCACTACAGGCCACTGAACTATTAGTATCCAAAAAAAAAAAAAAAAAAAGACAACCTTCACTTTCTTAGAATAAATTGTTTAGCATTGAAGATGCATGATCACAACAATGACTAGGAGAAATGTAAGTTTATGTCTTACGAGATAAATGCACATTTCATAGGAAATCCAGAACATTCTTATGAAATTATATATATAAGGATGTAATTGGTAAATGCCCAGAGAAGTGATTTATCATCCCCATTGAAAATGATAAAGAAATATAATTTTAGGCAGGAGATGAGGAATAAACAACGCTGGTGTCTGCATTTGATGCGAGTTCTTTTCTTTGTTAATTTTTTTTTTCACATTTGATGATTGATTTGGGATGGGTGGTGCGGTTCGATATTAGTTTTAGGAAACAGGCATTAGATGAAGGTTACTATATCATCTTTAATGTCCTGTGTCTATATGACAGGAAGGAAAACCTCTTGTCCTGAATGTAGTGAGGAAGGCCGAACAGAAACTTGTTAATGATCCGTGAGTTTCTCCACTGCCCAAACCGCTCTATTCTTTTCTAGTTATGTAGAGAACTGAATCGGTAATGTTACAAGTGAGAATTTTATCCAAACGAAGTCAATATTTTCTAGATTTTTACTGTACAACTTTGGCAATGAAATTGTTTTTGCAATGCTGTGCAGGTCGCGTGTAAAGGAGTATCTTCCGATCATAGGATTGGCAGAATTTAATAAGCTGAGTGCCAAGCTCATTCTTGGTGCAGACAGGTAAGACACTCTCAAGATGATTGATGAGGTGAATGTAACAGCATGATGAACCGACTCCATATGATTTGTATGGTTCTTGTTGGTACTGATTTTCACTGATTTTCTTGCCTTTACACTTCTTGGACATAGCCCTGCTGTTGTGGAGAACAGGGTTACAACTGTCCAGGGTTTGTCAGGTACTGGATCACTAAGAGTAGGTGGAGAATTTCTGGCAAGGCATTATCATGAGGTTGGGCTTTAATTTTGGCATATGGAAAAAAATCCCTTAGTTGTTCAGGTGCTTTGTTCTGTGATTTTGAAGTTTTTGTGTATATCTGTCTTGTCCTGCAGCGTACAATATACATTCCCAAACCAACCTGGGGAAACCACCCCAAAGTTTTCACTCTGGCGGGGTTGTCTGTACAGTACTATCGTTACTATGATCCAGCAACCCGTGGATTGACTTCCAAGGTTAAGGCTTCTCATGTTATCATTTTATGAGTTGCTTATTGGCCAACTACATCTCATTTGTGTGATTAGAAGACATAATCGATCTGTTGTCTCTTGTAGGCCTGTTAGAAGACCTCAACTCTGCCACACCAGGAGCTGTAGTTCTTCTTCATGCTTGTGCTCATAATCCTACTGGTGTTGATCCAACTGTTGAGCAGTGGGAGCAGATCAGACAGCTGATTAGGTCGAAAAGGCTATTGCCTTTCTTTGACAGTGCATATCAGGTAAAGCCATATTTATTCAGAATAAAGGAAATCATCCTTCAAGAGGAAATCAAATCTTCTAACCGTCTTTCTGTTCATATGGGGTATTGTAGGGTTTTGCTAGTGGTAGCTTGGATGCTGATGCGAAGTCTGTACGTATGTTTGCTGCTGATGGTGGTGAGTGTCTGGTAGCTCAAAGTTATGCCAAAAACATGGGACTCTATGGGGAGCGTGTTGGAGCTCTAAGCATTGTAAGACTTGCATATATGTCTTTATGTTTTGCTCTTTTTCTTTATCAGTGCTTCAGTATTCTCATTAATATCGTGATTTTTCATAAAAATTCTCTTACCACTTCATTGAATTTAGTGTCAATCCTTTCTGAAACTTTTTAATTCTTAGAAAGTGAGCAAAGTGACCTGTCTCTAGCTATCAAGAAAAGGAAGCTCAACTTCCTTGGTTCTTTCTTGTTCCTGAATTTGGAGTATCAAGAATTTTTATCTCAAATTTTGTGCTATCAGGTTTGCAAGACAGCTGATGTGGCTGGCAGGGTTGAAAGTCAACTGAAGCTCGTAATTAGACCCATGTATTCTAACCCACCCATCCATGGAGCATCAATTGTGGCTACCATTCTCAAGGACAGGTAAAAATATATTACTTGATCATAATGCTGCAACTCTTTCCCACAATATTTCGCATACTTAAAATATGTTGAATGAGAAATCCTGAACAATTGTATTTCCTTATAATAGCAGTTACAAGTTATACCGTTCAGTGCCTTACTTTTGTCCCACTTTGATTTCAGCGAATTGTACAAAGAATGGACTGTGGAGTTGAAGGCTATGGCTGACCGCATTATTAGCATGCGCCAACAGCTCTTTGAGGCATTGAAGGAAAGAGGTAGACGTTTGCTATACTTCCTTCTCATAATCTTGTGGCCATTATCTTGACTTCATTTGTCTATGGGCAAGTGGCTTTCTTATACCAATCCTCTCTACAAGAGCATGCCTTCTTTTCATCCTTTTCCTGCAAGTTGGGGCGCTTTCTCCTTCTACAAAGTTGAATTACTTTGAACAATTTTGATATAGTTGTGTTGATTAACTGTATATTTTATGCAGGTACACCGGGTGACTGGAGTCATATTATCAAGCAAATTGGAATGTTTACATTTACAGGATTGAACTCAGAACAAGTTGCTTTTATGACAAAAGAATACCATGTCTACATGACATCTGATGGGTAATGGTTCTATCATCTAACTTGTATGATTGCATGTTTTTCGTTGATCAGATTTCAATTACACCACCTGCACTTAAACCCTTATTTTTTAAAATTGGGTAGACCCCAAAACTTTTGTTTGTAGACCCTAATTTGTTCTTTTTCAGGACCAATGGGCATTTTTTTTTTTTTTGAAGATATGGCGCCTAAACACACTGTATTAAAATTTAGATGTTAAGTATACATGGAGGAAATACAAGGGAGTGTTTTTGCAATTTATCCTCTTTCTTTTTCTTATTTTCCTGATTATCATGCTGTCACAGTAATATGGTTTCTTTACATCTTGTAAGAGATAAAAAAGTACCTTGTTTCTAACATACCCTTTGGTTTTTCCAGGAGAATTAGCATGGCAGGCCTTAGCTCGAGGACTGTCCCCCATCTTGCTGATGCCATACATGCAGCTGTTACCCGTGCTTGCTAAGCTGCGGTGTACGCTGTTGTTGTAAGCCATGGATGGTTTGGTTGGCGATTTTTCAACTTGTGTCATCTAATAACACCTCGATCTGAAATTGAGGGAAAATATGTGGGATTTTGAATCTAGAAATTTTGAAGCTATCATATGAACTTGCAGTAGTTGCGAGTCTTTGAGGTTCTTTGCTTCTTTGCTGTAAGCAGATGATTGCATCAAGTTCACAGACTTTTCACGATATATACATCGTGACATTTTATATCCATTAATCGATGAAATAGAATGCTTTGATACTTGCAAGGTTTATGAGCAATTTACTTCATTATGAGTTAACATCATAAAATGTTACTTAAACTTTGACAGAATATACAATGAGATACTTGAATTTTGAAATTGAACAGTTTAGTACTTAAACTTTAAAATATACAATTAGATATTTAAATTTTAAAATTAATTAATTTAGTAGCTAAAAAAACTTTTTGTACATAGCAATATCAATATCAACCAGTTTACGTAGTATATTGATCAATTTCAATTTTAACTTTAAAGTTCAAGTATTATACTTTGTCTAATTTGCGTTGGACAAGTTAATTTGATTGCGAAACTTCATAAAATGAAAAATGTTAACAATTGGTTTGTCTACAATGCTGAACATGCTTGCCAAAATGTTTTGCTTTTTAAGTAAAGTTTATGCTATTATCAGTTTTGTGATTATTACTAGTTTTCAGTGGTAATTAATATGTGAAGATTAAAAAAAAAAAAAACCAAACAAACCTGATTATAGGTAGCGATCCTTGGATATTTTTAAAAACAAAAACGTATTTTGTATTTGTAGTGGATGTCCACCATAGCTGTCATTGGCCACGGCTTTCCGATTCTTACCTTTACTATAGCAATTTTTATTATTAACCGTTCAGTGTAGATTGTAATAAGCTTTGAAAAAACTGGCAAATTGTGTATATATATTTTTTTCAATGGTGCTCTCTATGCGTTTGGGGTTCTTATAAGCCATTTTCTTTTGATTCTATTTTTTTCACTGCCTCTATTTTTACTCTTATGATTTTATAGGAAAAAAGAGGATGAAAGACATGTCTAATGTTTTTGTGAAAAAAATTACATAAATACAAATTAGAGAAAAAAATTAGAGAATTACTATTGATATGAAGCATGTTAAATATGACATAAGAATTTACACAAATATCACTATTGTAACGTGTGATATAGCGACCTACTCGAACAAACTTGTGAAAATAAGTGTATCGCATAACTAATATGCAATATAAGTCTAATTGTGTATCGCATGTTGGTCTGTGATACACGTTTAATAATTATATAAGTGTCGCATATTGAACATGCGACACTAGTGTAATTTAAAAAAAAAAATATATCGCACTTCTTAGATGTGATACAGCGACACTATTCATGTATTTTTTTTTTTCATAATTTGTTTTGTATAATTTTTTTTAAAATCTATATTATACATGTAATATTCTTGAAAAAAGATGAATAAGACTTAAAATCACATTCTCTTTTATGATTTAGGAGTTTAAATTTTCAATTAAAAAAAATAAAAGAGAGGACATCGATTTGTTGTGCATTGTGTAGAAGATAGCATATGCTAAACGGGAAATTATTGGAGTAAGTGGTGTCTTGCGATGACCAGTTAAATTGGTCACGTACTAAAAAGTACAATATTTCAATTACAATACCAAATTGGAGTAAAAATACATGTAAAAGAGAATATTATATGTATGATATAGTTTTTTTTTTAAAATTACATAAAACCAAATTGTGAAAAGAAAAATTACATGAATATTGTTGATGTATCACATCTTGGAAGTACAATACAATTTTTTTTTTAAATTATACTATTGTCGCATGTTGAACATACACAGTTAGACTTATAGAGCATGTTAGTTATGCGATACACTTATTTTCACAAATTTTCCTGAGTAGGTTGCTATATCGCATGTTAAAAATACGATATTTGTGTAAATTTTTATATCCAATCTTCAACATACGACCTGTAATTTTTTTCTAAAAATATTAGACATGTCTTTTACCCTTATGTAAAATGTTGGTACTCACAAAAATACCAAATTTAAATGAAAATACCAGATTTATGCAAAAATATCGAAACCTTTATAAAATTGGTACTCACTCAAAGTACCAAATGTAAAAGAAAGTACCAGATTTCGATAAAGACACTGAATCTTGTGAAAAGTTGGTGCTCGTTCAAAGTACCAAAGTTAGATGAAAATGCTAAATTTGTACAAAATATTAGAACTTGAAAAAAAATCGGTATTCCCTCAACGTACTAAATTGAGATGAAAATATTAGATTTTGATAATAATACTAGATTTCGTAAAAAGTCAGTACTCGCTCAAAGTATCGAATTCGAATGAGAAAACCAAATTTGTACAAAAATTCCATAACTTGTAAAAAGTAGATAATTGCTCAAAGTACCAAATATAGATGAAAACACCAGATTTCAACAATAATACCATATTCCATACAAAAAGTTGATATGTACTTAAAATACGGTAAATTTCATCGAAAATGCCTGAACCTTTCGAATTATAACAGTTTGATACCTAAAAAAAAAATTGTACTAGATGGTACATAAACTTTTTACAGGTTTCACTAAAGATACCTCTGGAAAGGAATCGTCCATTTTTCCATCAAGTATTGATGTGGAACACAGACGCAATTAAAATATTATTTTTTTCATCCTTCATGGCATTATTATTATTTTTAATGTTTTTTTTTTTACTTTTCTCTCTTTCTCTTTCTCTCTCCTTTCTCTCCCCTTCTCTTCCTTCTTCTTCTTTTTCCTCTTTTAAGCTCTTGTAACGGCCATTAATGGCCGCCTTAAACCTTAACATTAAGATCAAAGAAAAGGAAATATCAATTTGAAGTTTCTTTGAAAACCCCATCTTGAGATTAGATCAATACAAGGAAAAAAATGTAAAAAGAAAGCAAGAATCAAATTAAAGATTGGATTTTTGACAAATTACTTATATGATTTAATTATCCCATTGTTAAAGCCTAGAAACCCAGTTAAAGGAAAGAATAAGAAGAACAAAAAAATAAAGTAATATGAAGAACATTTGATGGGAAATTGTTCATCAATATCAGATATCAAAATTAAAATTGCAATTAAAAAATAAAACAAAACACACAAAAAAAGCACCAACATCCTATAAAACAACAAATCAGACCGTGATGACAACATCAACGATAACAATGTTCATATATATTTCTAAAATCTTGTCCAAATTTTAACATCACCAATTTTTGAAAAGTTAAAAAACAAAAATTAAAAGAAACACCCATGTCCACCGCTCCATTGACCATAAAGACACCGACTTTAAGTCTCAACTATAGATTCGCCAAACCAAATGCCCATGTCCACTAACTTGAGAGAGAGAGAGAGGTAGAAGAAGATGGAGAAGGGGAGTTTAGAGAGAGAGTTCAAATTCTTTTTTTGAATCTAGAATAGGAAAAAAAAAAACCTAGATAGTTTTAAATTCTTTTTAACAAAATTGAAGTATATCAAAGATATTTTTTTCTTTATTTTTGATTTGAGGTGAAGAAGAAGAAGAAGAAGATGCATACAAAGGAAAAGAGGAGAGGAGAGAGAGAAGGAAAAGTAAATAAAAATAAAAAATAAAAAGTGCCAAGCTGGATGAAAAGATGATTTTTCAAATTATTTTCGATGTTCACGTCAGTAATTTGACGAAAAAATGGATGGTTTCTGTCTAGATGCACCTTTGGTGAACATTTAAAAAGTTCAAGTACCACCTTAGTACAATTTTTTTTTTTTAGATACTGAACTGTTACAGCTAAAAAAGTTTAGGTAGTGTCGATGAAAGTTACCCCTCAAAATTCCAAGCTCGGATGAGAAAACCAAATATGAAAAAAAATACTAGAACTTGTAAGAAGTTGGTAATCGCTCAAAGTACCAAGATGTGGACTAGTGTACTAGATCTATCATTTGAACAAAAATATCAAAACTTGAAAAAAAAAATTGGCACTCGCTCAAAATACCAAATTTAGATGAAATGATAAATTATACTACAAGGTATTAATATTTAAGGATAAGTTCATTTAAGGTATCAACGTTTTGAGTGGTTAAAAAGAGATACTAATATTTGACAAAGTGTATCAAATCAAATATCAATATTTAAATTAGTTTTCAATTATATTTTTTAATTTTTCATCAATGGTCAATTATTGATATCTTATTTGACTCACTTTGTCAAACATTGATACCTCTTTTTAATCACTCAAAATCTTGATACCTTAAATGAATTTACCTCCTAAATGTTGATACCTTTTAATATAATTTACCCTTAAATGAAAATATAAGATTTTGCCAACAATATTAGATCCTGTACAAAAATCAGTACTTGTTATAGTACCAAATTTAAAGAAAAACACCATATTTCAACAATAATACCAAATCCCATAAAAATTTGATATTCGCTCAAAATACTAAATTTAGATGAGAATATCATATATACATAAAAATACCAAAACTTGTAAAAAGTTGGTACCCACTCAAAGTACCAAATTTGTGTATATTATACTAGAAGATCATAATGTTTGAAGGTAAGTTTATTTAAGGTCCCGGTATTTGAAAATGTTTATTTATGATCCCAACGTATGGAGAAGTGGATCAATTGAGGCCTTAACAATTGAGGGTAAGTTTATTTAAGGTCACAACGTTTAGAGAAGTAGGTTGATTGAAATCTTTATTAATACTTGTGAATAGAAGAATATTTAATTAAAATTAAAAAAAAAAAAACTTCTTCTAATGTCTCTATTAACGTGTATCAATATGAGAAATATTTAATTAAAACTTAGAAAATACTTTCTAAGCATTGTGATCTTAAATAATTTTACCCTCGAATGTTGTGACATTCTAATGTAATTTACCCTACTAAATTTAGATGAAAATATTGCATTTGCACAACAATTTAGATGAGAATACTTTGATCTAGCACCAAAATTTTAGAGGATCTAATATTTTTGTCCATTGTGGTATTCTCATCGAAATGTGGTACTTTAATCGAGTACCAACTTTTTCTATATTCTAGTACTTTTATCTATATCTGGTATTCTCGTCCAATTGTGATACTTCAAATGAATACTAACTTTTCTTAGATTTCAATATCTTTGTCCATATTAGGTGTTCTTGTTCAAAAGTTATTTATTTGACATTACAATGGGGTTAGGGTGTTTTGAATCTAGTTATCTCATTCGAGAGATACCAATAGGTTATAAGGTCACTAATTTAGCGCAACTTTATTTAAAGTCACCTTTTGGTGACTAACACCAATAAAGACCGTATGCTCTAGCTAGCAGAAACCATAGTTCCAACTATCTATTGATTTTTTTTTTTTTAATTTTCCTTCAAATCCAATGCATTTTTTTTATTTTGAAAAAGAAAAAAAGAATGTATTAACCAATTACTTTTTCAATTATCGAGCTATATGCGATATTTTTAAGGATGAAAAGTTCTCTAATGGCATAATAAGCGTACATTTACGGTCTATTACATGTTGGATCCTCACATACTTGTAGTCCTGCGTAAACATAGGTGCAGGTTAGGTTTGACATGTGATCTGTCACAAACCACCATTGGCTCGACCTAGCCCTATGGGTCATGACTAGTCGGGTGGCCTGATGGGTAAGCGGGTTGTAGGCGAATCAACCTTGCTGACCCGTTAACCTGGTGGATCAGACTAGTCATATTTATTTAAAAAAATTTAAAGTCTCAGGATGACGAGACTTGACAGACCAGTAACCCACCAAATCGACCTAACCTGGATCGGCCTGTGTCATGCTAAGCCAATTCGGGTCAGTGTAACCCTAACTCGTGAACCAACAAGTCCAAGCTAGTTCTAAGTTAGGTTGATCTAGTGCTTATGTTTAGTCTTGTGCTATGTTTGGCTATTTGGCAAGAAAGATGGAATTAAAAAATGAAAGAAACTAATATGGAAAAATTAGGAGGACATAGAATTAAAAAAAAAAAAAGGTAGGAAAAGATACGACATTAAAGAGAATGAATAGAGTATGTTGACAGTGGAATATAAGTCACAAGCTGCTCAATCACCTTAGACCTTTAAGCCCAAGAGATAGCCGATCACGCTGGCCTCAAGAAAGGCACACCTAAGATGATGCCTCGATTATCGACCTCGGTGAGGAAACTTGAGATGCTATCAAAGCTGGCTAATGAAGAAAACAGAGTATGGCCACCCATTGAGCTCGTCATTAGGCCACCTCAACTAGACCTAGCTTGATGGACGAGTGATCTCCAGACGCAGTGTCTACGAGACACTTAAGTCTACCCTTAGGATTAGGGGGACATAACTAGGTTAGCCACACTCCATGCAAGCACGACTCTCCAACTCGGGTACACCCATTACCTTGAGTATCAGGTCAGCTACCAGGTTGGGATTCACCCTAGCAGAGAAGATTTAGTGGTCCCATTCTAGTATGGCCCTAAAGATTGTAAATAGTTGTTTCCTCTAAGGGCAAGGGAGAGCCAATTTTCCTCCAAAATAAGTAAATATCTTTTGGATAAGGAAGGATCCACAAATTAACTTAACCATTGGAGTAGTCATCCTAAGCAACCCCCTAGCACATCACTTATCGCTTTATTTTGTGTTTGTAGGAGCTATACCCATGAATTTAATCCGTGCAACACATGGAACCATATGTGGGAAACACCTTCCTTTTTTTTTTTTTTCCTTTGGACCCCTTTTTCTTCGCCAAAACCCTACTTAAACCTTAGCCTAGTGTAAACAAAAAAAAAATCCATATCAAACGAAAGAAAACCACCATGTCCAAACCCTCAACAAAGTAAAAACTAACTTAACCCAACCACTTAACCAGTATCAACCCTGGAAGATGATGGAGCCCATGGGTTGTTACACCTTGAATCAACTGCTGCTATGAACGCTAATGGTTCTTTAGACCTAGGGCGTATTCTGGAGCTTGAGAACTTGTGCCGACAACTCATGCATAAGAATTTCGAAAACGAATGTTCTAATGCCCCCCTTACAAACTAGAATCATATGTTTGGAAGGTTTAAGTAACCTACACTCAAAAGAACAAGATTCTAGTGCACGATGGACTCAAATTGTCCACCCTTTAGGCTTTAACATGAGTCACCTAAAAGGGACAACTGACATGCTGCGATATCACAACGAGCTAGCATCTCCAATAGAAAACCATCCTACAGCTTGAGATTGACCCCGAATGTGTATAGAAGACTTGCTATCTCCAATCATCCAGTGAGGGCCACTCGCAACACCTTGCGAGAGCTCACAGTGTCCTAATACCTAGCTTAGATTTTCCTAATACCTAGCTCAGATTTGCCCAAGATGTTGAATGGACGGTAAGAAATAACCAAAAGTTGAACGTGTAGGCCTTAGCTTGATTCAAGCTCATGAAGACCACACACCAATGCCTCTTGCCAAGGAGACCTTGTAAGCCCCGGAAAATTTCAGTAAATAATTCCAAAATGAACTTCGAAAATAGACCCTAAAAGTGACTCCAAATTAAAACCGAACATCGACTAGTCCTAAATCATGAACGAACCCAGAAATTTCTTAATTTTGAGAAAATGAGATTCCTTAAAAATAAAATAAGAACTCAACAGTCTTCAAATTCAAAATGACTATGTATGAAAAATTCTATACTTAACTCTGAATTGTAAAAATCAAGTAATATAGAACCAAAAAACAAATTATTAAAAAGTAAATAACGATTAACCTTCGGAAATAAAATCCAATTCAAAAATTCCGAAAACGTTAAGAGATATTAAATACTTATAAAAATAAAATTTAAAATAAAAGTTCTCAAACTAAATATGTTATATAAACATAAACCATCAGTTTCCAATTTGGTAAAGATCTAAACCAGAAAATCACCCGGGAACCCTAAGTGGAATATAGTAGTTTTAGTTCGGAAATCTCGCGCTCTTAGCCCTAGAGGCCGAGATGTAGTTTAAGTATGTGGAGTAGCTCGTAGTAATATAAGTCGCTTAAAAATATCAGATTGGTAAATTTTTGACCTATTTCGAACCCGTTTGGATACAGACTTTGAAAAGAGTGTCCTGGGGCTCGAGATATAAAAAATATACCATTAATGCCGTTAGACTCGTATTTTCATAAGGATTTCAAAAATATCAGTTTTATAATTTTTTTTGAAACTAGTAATATCTGATTTCGCGATTATATTCATATTTCAATACTATCAGTAATTAACTAGTCTTTTACACTATTCACTACTATTTTATTACACAATTTTATAATTCTTGTAAACCCTTATATTTTTTTTATAAATATATTATATATCATAGAAAATTTTGTTTTTCAAAAATTTAGTTCGTTTCGGGTTCTTACGGGATCAGTTTCTATTTAAGACCCGATATTAAAAATAAAATAAATTAATTTAATAATTGAAAAATATTTTTATTTTCATAAAATAATTTTTTAGAATTTTCGGGTTATAAAATATCAGTTATAGCCCATATTCGCGTATTTTGATCATACGGTAACTTACTTGATAATTCACTAAAATAAATTAATTAATTATCTTATTTTAATTATGAAAAATATGCTACAAAAATTTGGAATTCATTTTCTATTTTTTTCTTATTTTTATTTTATTTATTAAGAAAGTACTCTTACAACTCATACCTTTAAGTACACCTTTCACACATCACCTTTTTTTTTTTCACTTCAATCTTTCTACACTTCATTATCACTTCATGGCAGAAATTTTGACTCCTTTTGGCTACCTTTTGTCCTTTGAAATACTTCAAATTAATTAAAATAAATCTCTTTCAACCCTTCTTTAAGAAGCAACACTTACACATTAATTACACATTACATTTTCAAGTCAAAAGCTAACCAAATTCCCTCCTTCTCTCCTCCTCTATTTCACGCCAGCTAGAGTGATTCATTGGTGCATGCCCATTTCTTTTTTTTTTTTTTTTTACTTCATTAAAGTGTCTTAAAACTCCTTCTATCTTTCTCTCTCATTTACACCTTCAACCCTTTACCATTCCTTATCTTTTTCTCTCTATTTTTTCTTCTCTTTCTCTCTTCTTTTTCTCTTGTTCTTACAAGAAACCTTGCTACCCCTATTTTATATTTGAGCTCCCACACTTATATCTTCAAGATCCTTTGATAAAACTCTTGTCCAAAGCTTCCATAGTTGATGTAGGTAAAGTATATTGAGAGTTTCATGCATCAAATGATATTCCATAAGCTTAAAAGCTAAGAATGATGATGCCAAAATAAAACACTCCTCTTATCCATGATTATTCTCTTGTATTGTTATTTTCTTGCTAAAAGTAGTTATATTTTGTAGATCTAATTTTTTTTTGTAGCTTTGATTTTGTTTATGTTTTAAATCTTGTTATTTGAGTTATTTTACTATTATTTTGTTTTATTTTCAAGTTATGTTGTTATTGTTAATGATTTATGCATATATTCATCATTCACATAACCATCATAGTGTTCATGCATTTATAACTAGTATAGTAAACTAGATCTAGTTGTTTTAAGTTCATACATGCATTAGACTTTTGTTTTATGTTCTTAAATAACTTGTAATAGCTTGATGGTAGCAGGAAAGTATTAGAAAGCTCAAGATCTATTTTAGTTTCAATAAAAATCATTTTTGAAAATTCTGATAAAAAGGGAACCATATTTAAAAAAGCTATTTTTCAACTTCAAAATGTATATTTTCCATTTAAAATAAAGAGCTTAGGGAATAGATATCATAAATGAATGATCTTGATAAGTGAAGGTTAGATCTATGAGTTTATATTTTACTACCATGGATTTCTTTTACATAGAAAGTGTAGATCTTGGTTTTGAACTTAAACAAAAATGGTGAAATTCGTATCTAGGAAAGACCCATTTTTAGAAACCATTTTCTAAGTGTTAAAATGAAATTTTTACTTGAGATAATGAAGGCTTAATGTATATATCATCAAGACTTCATTTTATATGGTTCAAAGGTGATTTTGAAAGATTATTTTTCAAAACAAAATTCTATTTTCGGATCTAGACAAAGGCATAACTTAAAAACATGTTTTTCAACTCAAAAATGAAGTTTTTATTCAAGATATGGAAGGCTCTTAGGATAGGATATGTAATGGATGAATTTTCATAAGTTTAGATGGATTTTATCAAAGATATATCCAAAAACAAATTTTGTAAATTCAGGTCTCAACCAAGACCAATTTTGGAAACCCATTTTTCAACACAAAAATGAAGGATTTATTTAAAAAATAAAAGGCTTATGGAATAGGTATCAATAGGAGATGTTTTTGATAAGTAAATGATAGATCTACTAATAGAGATTCTCAAAATAGGAAGGGATTACAAAGTATAAAATTTGAGTTTTATGCTAACTTTGTGAAATTCAGATGGTTTTAAGACCATGTCTTAAAAACCCTTTTATCAACTTCAAAACTTGTGTTTTATATGAAAAATGAAGAGTATAGGTCATAGATATCATCAAGTAATGATTTTTATAAGTTGAAATGGGATTTACTAAGAAAAACATGTAGAACAAGGAGTAGAAATAAAATAGGAAAATTTGAATTGTTGTCATTTTAAAAAATTCGTAATAATAGAGTATCAGTATGAAAACCCATACTTTTCAAACTCAAAATAGAAGTTTTATTGAAGAAATGAAGTCCTTAGTGGCTAGGTATGATTAAGCCTTAATTTTCTAAGTATCAAATGAGTTTACTTAAAGGAATCACCACAAAAACAAATTCTACAAAATTCGGATTTTGGGATGAACCATATTTAAAAACATGTTTACAAAGTATAAAATGGAAATTTTTGTTGAAAAATAAAGGCCTTAAGTAATATACATAATAAAGGCTTAATTTTAACAAGAATAAATATATTTTATTAAGGAGTTTTTCTAAAAACAAGTGGGGATTGTCAAGAATACAAGACTAGCCTTTCTAAGTTGATTTTTCATCAAGTCTTACAAAGAAAAAGTTTTCTAAAAATTTATTTTATTAAATATCATCAAGAACATGTACATATATATCTCATGACATATCATTTATGTTAGTAACTTGTTCATATTGCATGTATACTTGCTTTGGATAGTAGAAACTTCATGAACTTTCACAAAATCAATTTTCTAAAATTGTTTTTGCTACTGATCTGAACTGATAAGATATTTTTGAAGCTTAAAAGTTTTCAAAACTTAAATCTGATGTTAGAATTAGATAAATCTTTCGAAGTAAATAGAAATCAGTATATAATTTGCTAAATTTCGAGTTAAAACGACCAAGTTATGGCCGTTTTAAGTTGGAATTCTTGCGTAGGACGAGAATTATGAATTTACTAGTTTTGTTAAATAGTTTGGATTAGTTAAGTGATGAAATACTTATTAAGGTATTTCTTTCTTTTTAGGTGACCCCGAAATCGACAATTCCTTACCACCGGATTACTTTTACTAAGAGACCGGTGATCCAATGGCCGAGTGAGTTTTCCTCTTATTTTGTTACCTTGTTTGTGCTTGTAGCTAGTTGCATTAGAATTATAGGAACAAGATAAAAGCCGATATGAATGGAGATGGGATAATCGATGAGACTTTGATGTATATATGCTAAAGAATACTAAAGCATATCGAAACCATGATTCGATTGGATAACTGCACTGTTCATATTATTTCTGTTTATGTGTATGATATTGGTTGGTCACTTTAAAGAAGTATGAATAATTTTACCTAAGCAAAAATAAATTGGTCATGCATCGCATCGGACAAGTTGCATTTGGTAGCATGCTATTCCTACGCAGGTAGATCGGTATGGTTCGAGGACTCGTTCAGATAATGAGACTCGGTATCAGAGCTCATTCATAGGGAATTAAGGCATACCGGGGATGTATTCCATGTATGAGCCTAGCCGAGTCGAGTGCTATGAACTTGGGGGGCTTCGGGGACTAGCAACGGTCGTATAGACTTTCAATACCATCCCTAACCCTAGATATAGAAGGCATAAATCTATTTTGTGTATGGGTTCCGGATACCCATACATAATTGTCTTCTCATGTGTTTGTTCATGCATAGCATATGGATGATTTATAACTTGCTTGTTATGGTGAGAAATTAAGGGAACTCTCACTAAGTTAGTATAGCTTATACCCCAATAGATGTTTGATTAAACAGGTTAACTCAAGAATGCTATGTAGGGACTGAGATGGTTGGAGCCGAGTATGACTTTGGGATTCCGACAGGAAGTATGAATACTTGAAGATGTTAGCTAGGTTTTATGAATTGCTTTGTAATAGTTTTATGTAGTGAAATCTTTTGATGAATTGTGATTGAAGTATAGTGAATTGTATTTCCTTTACAATGTTACTCAAGTTGTATCAATATAAAATGTATCACTCACTCCGTGTGTCATGTGTCCTCCATGTGTTAGACGCCTTGTACATAGTATGGAAGCCTTCGTGTGACTGATGCGGTCATTCCTAAGCTTTAATATTATGTACGGCGGACTACCACGTTTACGGTACCCTTCGGGGTGTGATAGACCTAACCAAGTTTAGAAAAAGAACGTGCTCTTGAAGAGATAAAAAATATGATGAAGAAGTTGTCCACCATCAAAGAAAGCTTTGAGGATGGATCTATATCAAAGATAATCCCAAGGAAAACGCCCTTTGCAGTTGAAATCTAGTTTGAGGTACGATTAATTGGAGCTCGACTCCCAAACTTGTTGTCTTATGATAGAACTACTGACCTTGAAGATCACATTGCCTAGTTCCAATCCACCAAGGCATTACACAACTTCTCGAATGCAATTTGGTGCAAGAACTTTCCTACCATGTTTAAGGGCACAGCTCTTGTTTGGTTCAACAAACTTGAATCAAATATGATTAAGTCATTCGACCAATTTAGTAAGCTTTTTGTGGCTCACTTCATGGCAAGCAAACCACTTGAAAAGAATGCCTCATATCTCTACACTGTACGGCAAAGGCAGAGTAAACCCCTGAGAGATTACTTAATGAGATTTAACAAAGCATGCTTAGAAGTGCCAAACTTGAATCAAGGTATGGCTCGTAAAGCCATCAAACAAAGGGTCATTGTAGATAGCCCGTTCTTTGACTCAATCTAAAAATGCCAGTTCACCACACTTGACCAAGTAAGGGAAAAGGGATAGAAATACATTCAATAAGAAGAGACTGGGAATGCCAAGAATGAGGTCGAAGTGAAGGTTGAGCCCGCTCGAGTTGAACCCGATCAGCATTAGGATAAGGGGGAGCTAGAAGGATAGTCATGACTTTAATAATCGAGTTGACATGCGCTTAATTTTCTGAGAAGATGACAAGAGAAAGATCTTCTCGATATGCGACAAGTTTACCCCTCTAAAATTGCCTGTGCATGATGTATTTCTCGAAGTAATAAACCAGGGCCTTCTATCGCTGCCCCTTTTTATGAGACATAGCTCAAAGTGAAAGGAATCAAGAAAATATTGTGAGTATCATCACGATCGAGGTCATATATGAAGAATTGCTGGCAACCTAAGAGTGCCATTGAAGACGCCATACGACATGGTTGACTTAAGCAATATGTTAGAAAGAAAGAAAAATTTGGGTTCTGTTTGAGCTTGATATTGTATATATACACTTGTTGATCAGGTTTCCCCCATTTAATAGTTTGCAAATGAGTTGTAATGTTGATATTAGAATCTTGAAATTATACTCATTTTGTTGGAGAAGCTAGCATTCAGAAAAATGAAGTGTAGTGACTTTGTGTGCTTTACTCACCTATTTTGAACTTAGTGTACTTGGTTAAAGTTTTTAGACAAAATCTATGTGAGGCAAATTTATTTGTTGTTTAATGATTAAATCTAGAGTTGTGAAAGAGGTCAAAATCCCTAGTTTAAAGTTAAGTGGTTGTGTTTCTAAACTTGTTAGTAGTATATTTGCTTTTCAATTGTTTTGAGAGCTTTTCTAACCTTTTGTAAAATAGGCATATGAAATCTATATCTTGGTGATTCTTCTCAAATAATCTCTAATATATATATATATATATATAATAAATAAAATATGAAAAAAGCTTAAGAGCTAAGCGGAAAAGAAGTAGGCTAAAACTCATCCAGAGGGGAAGTAAAGAAGTAAGCAACAACCCATCCCTCTGAGCGCTATGAAAAAAAAAAGGAAAAAAGAGAGATTTATCAAAAGAAGAAAAAAATCCAGGGGAATGATAGATGCCACATACGTTCACTTTAAGTTGTTGTGCTTAGAGAGATAGTTGAACGGTTTACATGCTTTTTGATAAGTAGTGAGATGCGACCCTGCCACTTTTGCTTTATTTGAATTTGTATCTCTTTTCTGATTTTGAAAGTAGTTATCAAATGATGAGATTAATAGTTTGGCTTACCTAGATTAGTTTTAAAAATTTGATTGTAGTATGCCAAGTACAAGTACAAATATGGCAAGTTTAAACTGTAGGCACCAATGACTCACTTTGGATTGATTGAATTAAAGAATGCTATGCTTCATGTGATATTTTCTGAGGAGTATATATGATAACAGATTCTTTTGTCCTTATTTTGTTTGCTTGAGGACAAGGAAACGATTAAGTGTGAGGGAATTTGATAAGTGCCAATAAACCCTTAATTTTTGTGCTTATTTGTACATATTTATTATGTAATTTTTATGTTTTAATGAAGAAAAAGGCATTTATCTTGTTAAAATTTGTATTCAAGCTTCATAGGCTTATTTAGAAGAATATATGATGATTTGAAGCAACTAAAGTAAAATTGGGTTGGATTGTGCAAGAAACAAGCCTTTAATCTTTTCAGCATGTTCTTTAGCATTGCAAGGGCATGATGGGAAGGGAAGAGATGAGAAGAATATAAATGCCCATCTTGCATTCTTTTTAAGAGAGCTTTTTGGGAGAAAGAATACAATAGTAACCAAAAAGAGACATTTTTAGGGTTTTAGAAGGGTTTTTCTCTAAACCCTATTAGAAGAACGATTTTTCTCTTTAGAGAGAGAAGTTAGAGAGAGAAACACAAGAACTGTTAGGGTTTTACAACAACTTTGGGCTTAAAATGTTTCAATTCATCAGGGATTTTTGTTCTTATTGCTTTATCTTACCATGGGCTTGAGCTATTTCTTTGATTTACTGCTTTGTAATGCTATATTCATGGAGGAGTAGCTGATTTTGTTTGGATTTGCGGATCCTTGGTCGATTGCATGTAACATTACTATGCTTTATCTTCAAAACATGCTGTTTTATTGTATTCAATAGCTTGAGCTTCATATTTCTTGAATCTGTATGGTGCATTATATGGGTTTATGTCAGATTTCGCTAAAATAGGCTAAGAAGTTATTTTAATGAATAGATCTAAAGCTATTGATGAGATTGCTTTAAATGCCTTGAGAGAGGGATTAGTCAGGTCTTCTGTCACTTGTTTTTAAATACCGAAATGGATTTCTAAACGAAGGATTCCTGTTCTTTATGCGGGTCTAAGGGTGAGGATAGCTAGGAAGAGATTCCAGCAATTCGGTTTAAGGAGAGGCTTTGATTTACACTAGGGAATCTGACGATGCAATTATCAACACAATTTTTTCTAAGAAATTCTTGAGTTACATGAATGGTCCTAAGGTGAACCATGACCCAAGCAACCTTGTGTATTAATTTATCTTTATTGTTGCATGCTGTTGTGAAACTTGCTGTTGATTTTTGTTGTTTCTTTTGTTTAGATTAGACTTAGATTAGCTTTTGTGTATATAAAACCCCCTTGTTTTTGATGGCTAGATAATAGGAAAAGAGTGAAGTAGAAGTATTCACCAGCTTTCCCTTGGAATATGACCTAGTTCATTCTATGTTGCATCTAGTGGGTGGGCTTGCCCTGTGAGACCGTAGTTAGTGGAAACGATATGAACCCATATCATGTACTATGCAGATTCAAGAAATATGAAGCTTAAGCTATTGAATACAATAAATCAACACATTTTGAAGATAAAGCATAGTAACGTTACATGAAATCGACTAAGGATCCATACACCCAAACAAAATCAGCTACTCCTCCATGAATATAGCAATACAAAGCAGTAAATCAGAAAAATAGCTCAAACCCATAATAAGATAAAGCAATAAGAATGAAAATCCTTGACGAATTGAAACGTTTAAGGTGAAAGCTATTTTTAAACCCTAAGAGTTATTGTGTTTCTCCCTCTAACTCCTCTCTCCAAAGGGAAAAATCATCCTTCCAATAAGGTTTAGAGGAAAACCCTTCTAAAACACTAAAAATGTATTTTTTGGCTACTATCATATTCTTTCTCCCAAAAAGCTCTCTTAAAAAGGATGCAAGATGGGTATTTATATTCTTCTCATTTCTTGCCTTCTCATCCTACCATTACAGCGCTGAAGAACGAGTTGAAAAGATAAAAGGCTTATTTCTTGCACAACCCGACCCAATCTTGCTTTAGTTGCTTCAAATCATCATATAATCTTCTAAATAAGCCTGTGAAGCCTGAAAACGAATTTTACAAGATAAATGGCATTTTCTTCATTAAAACACAAAAATTACATAATAAATATGTACAAATAAACACAAAAAATAAGAGTCTATTGACACTTATCACAATACATCAACCATGACGTCAAGCCTGAGCCTCCTATCCAACATCCAAAGGCACATGACTGTAGAGAATGAAAAGGAGTTAGCCAATAGAGACAACTCATATCTAGTTCGATTAACTCGAGAATGTTATGGGGAAATCAACACCATCATTGGTGGACCCCTGACATTGATCCGAGCAAGATTGTAATCAGAGCCAAGTAGGTCACGATCGATGATGAACCTTGAGCCTAAAAGAGTTGAGGTTAACATGACCATCTCCTTTAGCAACAAAGACTTTAAAGGGGTTCGAACTCCTCATCAAGACAACCTGGTTGTCTCAGCCTACATATCGGGTTGGAAAGTTAAGAGGGCATTAATTGACAGAGGCATCAGCACCGACATCCTTTTCAACCAAGTGTATGTATAGATAAAACACGAATTCTACCCCAAGCTGAGGCCATATGACCACGAGCTATATAGGTTTGACAATCAACTTGTATGCCCTAGGGGAATCATCACCTTACCCCTCAAAGTTGGTGATGGGGAGTACTATGTGACACACCAGATCAATTTCCTCATGGTTGACTATTGGTGTCTATATAACGCCACACTAGTAAGAGCCGCATAGTCAATATTCGACATGATTGTCTTACAACCACATCTCACGGCCAAATTTCTTTCCCCAACTGTAATAGGGATGCGCCGAGGGGACAAAGAACAATCTAAAAAGCTATGCCTTAAATCCTTGAAAGGAGATTGCATGTGCATCATTGACACTAAACTAAATGATCGATCTAAACGACATAGTGAACCCATCAAGCTCATTAAAGAGGTTTCCTTGGATGATAATCCCAAACACACCACAAAAGTAGGGATATCTGTAATACCCTAATTTTTTTTTATATACTCATATATGAGAACCCTAGAGCTAATATGAAAACCAAAACCCTAAAACCAAGCTCTAGAAACCTTAGATGGGATCAAATAAAGATTCAATAACATTAGGATATCAGATTTAAGCAAATCCTAAAACCCTTAAGGTAAGTAATTGAACAAAAACGTATCATGGTCAAAACGATTTCATATACTATAACCTAATCAATCTGATTCAACCTTAAACCTTAGAAACCCTAGAATTGGTCCTAGCTAATCACAAATGCAGGAAACCTTAAACAATATCAGATAAGTCAGATAATCCTAAAAGTCTAATGAATAATATGAGAATAGAAAATCTTAAATACTAAGCCCTAAGAAAACAAGTATCTTTGAAAATGAAACAAAATCCTATAATCATTCAACTTGGAAACCCTATGCTAAACAATTCATCTATCTGATCTCTAACATGCAAATCAAGACAATAAATTTAAATAATATATAACAATTAATTTCCTAAAATATAGTATTAAATTGTCAAGTCAAAATTTCATCAGTTAAACCAAATAGTTATCGTACCTGATTGTTCGCACATAGACTAAGACAACTAAACCGAATAATAATTAATGATAAAATAATATTAAATTATCTTTTTAATATCATATACCAATTTATTGAATTATAAATCATCAGTTAAACCAAACAATTATCATACCCAATCAATAACATGCCGGTCAAGATATCATTAACAGAAAAATAATTAATAATAAAATAATAAAATTGTTTTTCTAACACCACAATTTATTTATTGTATAATGAAAATGTCAGTTGGACAGAATTTTACGTGTATCTTATTTTCTACCGATAAGAAAATTGTCATATCAACTTTATGTTACTTTTAAGGCTGTAAACAAGTTTAGTCGATAGAATACTAAGCTTGAACTCGACTATCGACTCGACTTGAATAAAAAACTAGAAGCTCAAAATCAAACTCAAACTTGAACTCAGTCGAGCTTTGATTTTTAAGCTTGAACTTGACTCAATTTAATACTCAATAAGCTTGAACTCGACTCAATTAAGCTTTAAATTCTTTTAAATATTGATTTAACTATAAAGAGTATTTAATATTTGATAAGCTCGAACTTGACTCGCCTCGATTCAATACTCGTTAACCTTAATTATGCTCGCAAATTCATTGAGTCGAGTATTTTAAAGCTTAAAATTAAGCTTTAATCGATTATAAGCAAGTCGAATTCGAGTATTTACCGGGTCAAACTCCAGTAGCTCGTCAATTGTCTCGACTCACTTAAAGCCCTAGTCACTTTTAACTTTTCTTCCCTCTTTCCTCTCTCTTTCCTCCTCTTCTTCTTTAAGAAGGAACCCCCTTCGCTTGATTTATAAATAACCCTTCACTTCTTCATTCTTCACACTTTATATCACTCTACACTTTCTCAAATCCTCTTAAAGCTTTCTCATTTCTCTCTAAATTTTTCTCTCTTCGCTCCCTTCCCCGTCGCCCAGCGCCACCCACCAACCCCCCAAACACCTCCCCTCCCCCTCCCCCTCCCCCTTAATTTTCTCTCTCGTTCTCCTTCTATTTTGCTCACACACACATATCTCCTTTACAATTATTTAGGTAACTACTCTAAACACTCTTCATAGATTATGTACCATAAGTCATTTATGAGTTTTTGTAATAGCCATGAATTCCTAATATCATGTTATATATGTGTGTTAATAGTTTTGCACATTAGAAAAAAATAAATAGAAGTGTGGCATATAGATTAAGTAGCATAATTTAATGCATGTGTTTTAAGAGTGTAAAATATATGTGTTTGCATTTGTATAATAAGTGTTTAATATTAATATACAGGTATATATGTATTTGTGTTATTAAGAATTATGTTTAGTTAATGTGGTTGGATGAATGATGAAGTCAGTGAAATTTAATTTAATGCATGTTGCATATTTGTGTGGATGTGATGGCAGATTTTTGAACCAAAAAAAAAAAAAAAAAAAAAGCCAAAAGCCTTGTTTCAATTCAAATAAATGAAGCCCCCATAAACCCCAAATTAAGCCCGATTAAAAGCCTTGCTAATGTGCTGCCTTTAAAGTCAAAGAAGGAATGAGAACAAGCCAAAAATCTTGCAATGTTTGTCCAAAATCAGACCCTCTTCAAGATAGCCCTCTAAACATTCTCAAACTCAACCTTTTTCTCTTCCAAAGCCACTCCAACATCAAGGCCAAGTCCCCACCCCAAATTCCTACAAGTTTGGCCATAAAGAGCTCATAATAAAGCCTTCTAACCAAGCCCAAATTCTTGAGGTAAGTGTATGTTTATTTAGTGCAAGTTTGTTAATTTAGAGATTAGGTCAAATATGAATATTATGTTGTTATGAGCTTTAATAGTTTGCAATTGTTGTTTAATTGTTGAGAAGTGTTTATGCTACAATAAAAAGTTAAAATATGTGTATTTTAAGTAACTAAAGTGTGTTGGTGAAAATGAAGTGGAATATGAATAGTGTAGTAAGGGTTAGTGAAGTTTTGTATGTGTTGAATGTTGTATTGAATGAAGAGTGTAATTTGAAGTGATATTTATGTTGTTTGATGAGTTAGAAGTGAGTGGATAATGTTAACTTCATATACCAAGTAGTAGGAAGCTTACTATGTGTTTTGAAGAGAGTTTGAATGTGTAAAAGTTGATATATTATGTAAAGGAAGCATGAAAAATGCGTGGATTGCTGTAAAAAAAAAAATTCCTAGATTAACACTACCTGATGCACGTGCGTGTACGAGCTTGTGCTGATCAAAATAAGCTCTCGAGTCACTTTTTCAACCTCTGCCTCACCTTGTACACGAGCAAGTATGTGGCCGTGCAAGTCATAAAACCTTGAAAAAATCCCTTCTTGTCACTTTTTAGTGCCCAACTCGGCCTCGAGCACGACTATGTACCAGGTCGTGTACTTTCTCCTATTTCGCAACTTGTTAGTAAATTATTTATAACTTTTTCATCTGACGTCTGATTGAGGTTATTCAAGTTGCTATGGAAAGCTTAAAAGAGATCTACAACTTTTATGTTTTAAGTTTTTACAAAATCAAAAAGTATCAATACTTAAATTTCACTTCTTTCCAGCTATTATATTTTTCCAAACAAAGTTTAAAACTTGTTTTTGTTTGTTAGATGTGTGATTGCTTAGGAAATGGATCTTTTTGGACTAAAATAAGATAGATAAATGATATTTGATGTATGATATTAGTTAAATGATGTAATTAAACATGATTTAGGTAGATTTATAGATTAATAAGTAATTGGATTAATTATGGAAGTTAGTTGCAAAATGAACTTAGTTGATAATCTTAAGTTCAACTTGGCTTAAATGAACTTGTTAAGCATGTAAATGTTAATTTAAGCTTATGTATGAATTATATTTGAATTTTATGAGTGTTGTGCTTAATGTTTAAAGCTAGTTATATTGTATACATGATTTGAAGTTATAGATGATGATTTTATAAGTTAATATGATATTGTTAGATGAATACTTATTACGCTATACCTTTATGTCAGTTATTTTTGAAATCCTTAAATGTTGAGTTTAAAATTAGTTATGCTTACGTGTTATTCCAAGTATATGATGTTGAATTGGTTTAAATGTTTTGAAAGTATATAACTTGTTGATGCCTTGTCAATAAGAGACCATAAATGAAGCGAAAAGAAAATACTTTGACAAACAAAAGAGAACTGTCCATATTTTGGCGGGGCGATATTCGTAGCTATAGTGAGGTTCCAAATTAGTGTCTACTCAAATAGGTTAATAAAATGAGCTTGATATAAGCGGATAAAGAGTTTATGTTCTTATATGAGTATAACTTTATGAGCAGATGCCCAAACCTATCTCGTGTCTTATCTTCTGGATTATCTTTTGAGATAGTTTCTAACTCTTCTGGAGTATCCTTTAAGTTGTATATCTAACTTATCTTTTGAGGTTTTGGTGGCTCTTTCACAAAAGGAAATAAACTCGTTAGAGTTTTTGTCAAGTAATAGACACCATCACCGGGGTTCAACTTTTTTTTTTTTTTTTTATGCAAGCAATTATATATACCAGGTATGTAATAACTTTCTTGTGACTGTTAAGTTAGGCATATTCTAATAAACTTAACTAAAGATGAATTAAAGATTGTTTGAAATTGGTTGTGCTTAAGTTGTTGAATCTAGTTCGGGGAGCGGCAACCCTGTCATGATGTAATGACACGGTAGTTAAGCACTTAGGCCACTTTTGTCATGATGCAATGACTTCATACCATGATGTAATGGTACACCATCATGCAACAGTGACTTCTTTTTACATGGCTAGGCAGGTAATTGATAGGATGGATAGTATCAGGATAACATTTGCTTATTCTTATGAGGAAATGATATGATTTAATTCAATGTTTATGGGAGCATGTGAATTAATTTATATCACGGATTAAGTTAAGTAAAGTTGATTAACGGCTATTAACCCTAAATGAGATTATTAATCTTTTCGGTTAGATTTAGGAGATATAGATATTCGGGCTATCTATATCAACCCCTTGAGCAGCTACTGTTACTCAAGACCCCTAGATTCCCAAGTTTGAATACTCCAGTGTTGTTTTTTTCACATGATCAAAGATAATTAAATTGATGATTGTTACGTTTGAATTTAGTTTAAGTATGCTTGCCATTCGTATTTGCTTGTGGTATTGTGTACTGGACCTCTAGCTCATTCCTTATCTTTTCAGATTTGTTGAAGATGATGAGTTCTTAACCAGTTTGGATTTTGGATCCAATTTTGAGGACTTTTTGGATGACTAGGAGTTTAAGACCGATCATGGCTTTTGATGGAAGTTTTTGTAATAGATTAAGATAGAAGTTTTGTTAAAGCTTTTATTGTATTTTGTATAATGTTGTAATATCTCTATATGTTTGTTAATGGCTCGTTTACAAGCTTATGTTTGTAGTATCTTGTATATGTTTATATATGTGTGAGAACTATGTTTCAAGCCTTAAGGGCAACAAAAGGAAAATATTTTAAGTTTATATGAAGTTTTTCTTTAAATAAAGTGCTTGGTATGTTTTCTTATCCTAGGTTTTGATAAATAATTATCCAAACCATTCTTTATGGATAACCTTACGTATAATTTCCGTGGGTTATATGTGGTTGGGGATTCTAATTCACTTGTTTTTATATAAGTGGTGAATCCGGGTCTTTACAGTTTTCATGCATATAAGAAAACTCTCCCCTTGATGCTCAAAAAGCTAGGGATGGAAATGCATGATTTTATACTTGGCTCAAGTTTATGTTTATGTTATTTATTTTTATGTATTCTAATCTAACTTTTATATATGTTCTCATATGTATAAATATATATAATCTTTTAAGCATATTACTTACTAATCTAACATTTTAATTCATGTTGTTTACTTTATGCAATTTATTTATTTCAAGTTTTTGAGATTTGTTCTTAATCAAAGTCTCACACTTGTCCATTTCTAAATCCCGAGGAGCCTTGTTCGAATTCTAAGACTCCCACTTTAATTTATTTCGTCTTGTTATATTTTAATTTACGTTTTATGGTGCTTGGATTATTTTACGTCCCATGGAGCCTTGAATATGATCTAAGACTCCCATCTTTTATTTTATCGTTCATATGTTCTTATTTATTATTCTTGTCAATCTTTTACTTTATGTTCATTTTAATATGACCATGTCCACAAGTTTAATTTTTTATATTCATGTACCTAAAGTGCTCATTGTGATGTTGTTATAATGCCAAAATAATTTTTGAACTTAAAATGCAATGATGGCTAAAAGTCTTTAAATTTAAAAGTAAGAATAAGATGATAATCTTGAGATTGTCATTATACTCATCTACTAATTTAGAGAACCTAGAATAATAAGGGAGATTCATAAAGTTATGAATCTCTACATATTGACACTTCTTTGTTATGTAAAATATTTTCTAAACTTTATTTTGGATACATGAAAATCATTTACCAAAAGGAAATTTTGAAAACAAAACTCAATCCCCAATTTTTCCACAAATGTCGTGACATACGAGAGGCAAATGAGGATGTGGAACTTTAATTTGTATGCTCTAATCAACATGATTTTAGTGTTTTGAAAATGGTCAAAACAAAGGAAAATACATCCTCGCTATATCATTAAAATGCCAAAACCTAGGAGGAATTTTAAAAAGATACAACTTTGAAAGTTTTTTCTTAAAATCGCATACTTTTGATGTTTTGAAAATTAATAATCAAATGAAACTTGTTTACGAATAACCTTGGTATACCAAAATTTTTAAAAGAAATAAAACAAGTAGAACCTCATTTTCAACTTTGGATCACTCATCATGAAATGTCATAAAAATACATTTTTATTACAAGGTTTCAAATTTACCCATGAAATTAAACATCTTCACAAATGCCATTTTCGTAAAGGAACCATTTTGAGCAACATCACTAGGACCATGGATGTATTATGAAGTATTATTGAGTCTCTATTATGTTCAAGTATAGAAATGATAAATATAGTTGCCTTAGAGAGTCTATAAAGGATAAAACTTGCAAAAGGTGTTAAAATGAATTTGAATCTAGATTTGGGCGCAACCTGACCCATCTAATTTTGAGACTTAAATGACCCTAAATGTTTGAAATGCTCGTATAAATGGATAAAGCATTCAAAGTAGATAGAAATCAATTACTCATATGTAAAAACTAGAGTTAAAACGAGTTACGACCGTTTTCAAGATTTAAACAAGGTAGCTAGAGAATATAGCGAGAAAATGAACTATAGAAGAACAAGTTTAGAAGAAGTTGATCTGAAACACTCATTTCGAGTTTCTTCTTGTTTAGGTGATGAGAATCCCGAGGCCATGAATCCTAAAGATCACTTCGACTAAGGATTGCACTATGGATGAGTGAGTTTTTCCTTATAATTCGTTACCTCACTTTTACTTGTAGAAAGTTGTACTAGATTCGTAAGTGCAAGATAAAATTAATATGTATGGGGTTATGGGTATATGTATATGTGCTTCTATGAATGTGTGACAAGGGATGCTAAGCATATTGAAATCAATGAATGGTTGTTTAAGTACATCATCAATATTAATGTTGCTTATGTGTTTATGACACTTATTTGATTGCCTTTAAGCATACATTAATTATATTCGGCTTTGATACAAATGAAATGGGCATGCATTTTATCCGTCGAGTCACATGTTGAAGGCTGCTACTCCTACGTAAGGAATCAGAATGGTTAGGGTGGCCCAACTCATTCTTAGGAGAACTAAGTTGTACAAGGAACACGACCTTAAGGATGTGACATGCTGATCAATCGCTATGAGCGGGTGCTCAGAGACTTGCAGTGAAGATCGCGAAGACCTTCAAATCAAATTCCTTAACCCCTAACACGAAGGGCGTAAATCTGTTCTATGTATGGTTTCTGGATGCCCATGCATACTTGCTTATATTACATGCCTGTTACATAGCATATGCTTGGAATTAATAAACTTGTTTGATCATGGTTGTAAAGTATGAATAAAGCGATTATCTCACTAAGCATATTTTAAGCCTATACCTCTAAAGATCTTTGTTGAAACAAGAATACTTGCGGCATTATTTGAGGGAGAAGACGTAAAGGAAAATCGCTAGTGGACTTTGCAACTCTAATGAAGTTTCTCTTAGAAACCCTTAAATTGGATAAGTGACATATTATTATTTTGGAGACTATTATGATTGTCTATAATACTCTAATATGTTTGAAGACATTAGCGGGGTAATGCCCCTAAGAAATGTAATATACTTTGTTCAAGCTTAATGTTATATAATTCTCTTGCATTGTTATTTAATTGTTACCATCATAAATTATGCAACTCCAATGTGTTTCCTTATTGTGAAGTACTTCTTGTGCATAGCCATTCCTAGGCTTTAATATTATGTACAACGAACTACCACGTTTAAAGTACTTTCGGGGTGTGATAACATCAGTTTCCCCATACCTAAGAGAGGGTTTGATTGCATTCTTGCAAGAGAATAAACACGTCTTTGCATGGTCACCCTTCGACATGCCAGACATTAAACCGAACATGATCACCCATCAATTAAACATTAACAAAGCTCAAAGGCCAGTCTGCTAGAAGATCGGACACTTCGCCCCAGAAAGATAGGCTGCTATTGAAGAAGAAGTTCAAAAGCTCCTTTGAGTTAGATTCATTAGGGAGGAAAAATGCCCGACCTGGTTGGCTAACGTAGTGTTAGTCGAGAAGCCTAATGGCAGATGTGTGTAGATTATACTGACCTAATCAGAGCATGTCCAAAAGGCTACTTCCCACTACCTCGGATCGAGCAGTTAGTCAATAGCACTTCAGGACATGAGTTATTGAGCTTTATGGATACTTTCTTAGGATACAACCAAATTAAGATGGACGACGCCAACAAATTTCACACCTCATTTATCACGTCTTTCGATAGGTACTACTACAGAGTGATGCCATTTGGGCTAAAAAATATTGGGGCCACCTTTTAGAGGCTAGTGACCGAGGTGTTCAAATCCCAAATTTGCATAAACATGGAGGTTTACATTGATGATGTGACTATGAAAAGAAAAGAAGCAAAAAACCACCTCAACAACCTTCAAGAGACCTTTGACCGCCTCTAATTCTACAATTTGAAGCTCAATCCCCAAAAAAGCACTTTCGACACCTTGTCAGGTAAATTCTTGGGCTATGTTATGTCATGGAGAAGAATCAAAGCCAACCCTAGAAGAAATGAGACCTCCCTCTTCAATAAATGAAGTATAACAACCCAATAGAAGAAAACTGCACTAAGCAGGTTCCTCCCCAAAAGTGCCAACAAATGTTTAAAATTCTTTAAGATCTTAAATAAACTCAACAAGTTCGAATGAACTAAGAAGACCCAGGAGGCCTTCGACAACCTCAAGCATTTCCTAGTAGAGTCACCAGTGCTGTCAACCCCAGTCTTGGGAGAAGCCCTGTACCTATACCTCAAGGCAAGTGACCAAGCTCTATCAGCAGTCCTAACCCAAGCAAAAGGAAAACAACACCAGCCTATATATTATATCAGCCACGTCCTGCAAGGAGCAAAACAAAGATACACAAAGTTAGAAAAGTTTGCTTTAGCAGTGGTGGTGTCATTTCGCCATTTACACCTGTATTTTTAGTTGCACCGGATCATCATCCTCACCGATGTACCATTGAGGTTGATCCTCTAGCAATCTAACATGTCTGGAAAGGTGATGAAATACACCATTGAGCTTAGTACATGTGATATAAAATATCAACCTTGAGATGCCATCAAGGCATAAGTATTGGCAGATCTTATGGCTAAATATTTTGATATGCCAGAACTTGAAAATTAGTGAAAAAACTGTGTGGACTCTCTACGTAGATGGATCCTCCACACACGGGGGAAAATGGGGCCTGTCTAGTCCTAAAAGGACCTCACAGAGTCAAAATCTTCTACGCCCTGAAATTTGGATTCCCTACGAGCAATAACGAAGTAGAATATGAAGCCTTGCTAGTGGGACTAAAACTTGCCACAAGTATTGGTGCAAACATAGGAGATCTCAAAATCTTTTCAGACTGTCAGCTCATGGTACGACAGGTCAAGGGCATGTATGAAGCAGAGAACGAAAAAAATGGCCGAATATCTCAAGGCAGTTTGATCTCTCACTATAGAACTATCCTCTTGAGATATCATCAAAATACCCAAAGCTAATAATTCAGAGGCTGAAAAACTTTCCAAGCTCTCCTCTACGATAGCCTTCCACCTAGGCAAAATCAAAGGAAAAATCTTCATCGAGTTTCTCCCAGAAAAATCCATTGTGAATAAAACTCATATAATACTTGAGCTACAACAAACACCACCACCATAGAGCTAGATGACACTAATAGAGAGATATCTCAAAGATGGCACCCCGCACCTAGGTAGGACTAAGGTGAAAAAATTGATGTACACGGCAGCCAACTACACCCAGATCAATGGAGTACTATACAAAAGGGTTTCAGCTTCCCTTACTCTGATGCTTGAGCCTAGAGGAAGTACAACAAGTTCTGGAAGCCCTCACACCAAGAAGTGCAACAACCACGTCAAAGCTCAGTCTTTGCACACCTGAGTCATACGAGTTGACTACTTCTGGTCTACAATGAAAATTGATGCTAAGGAATTCATACAATGGTGTGAATGATGATAGAAGATTGCACCCGTAGATCACATGCCAAGCACAAACTTGTTATAACTTATAAGTCTGTCGTTGTTTTCTATATAGGGAGTTGACATCCTCAGCCCTTTCCTTCCTTCAACGAGATAGATAAAATTCATCATATTGGGGTGTGACTATTTCACAAAGTGGGTAGAAGCTGAAGTAGTAGCAAAAGTCACAGATTAGAATGTTCTACACTTTCTCTACATGAATATCTTAGTAAGATTTAGAGTCCCCCATTTTATCATAATGGACAATGGCGAACAGTTCAACTTGAAGGCAATCAAGGATTTTTGTTCTAATATAAGATCACAACGCACTACACCTTAGTCATGTACCTTCGAGCTAATGGTCAAGTCAGGGCAATCAACAAAACCATCATGTAAAGCTTAAAGGCTAAAGTCAACCACCTAAGTGGTAAGTGGGCAAATGAGCTTCCTAGCATACTATGGGGATATCACACCACTAGGTGGACCATGACAGAAGAGACACCCTTCATAATGGCTTTTAGATTTGAAGTTATGTTGCCCTTCGAACTCGAACTACCAAATATCCAAGTCCATTCAGATGATGAACTCATCAATAAGGTGGACGTTGAAGCTGAGCTAGATGCCATAAAAGAGACTCGAGATATAGTAAGTAAGAGGGTAGCAGCTTACCAGCAGAGGGCGACTAAGTACTACAATAAAAAAGTTAAGCACAAATTATTCCTCCCAAGTGACCTCATTTGTGGAAAGTTAGAGGTGATGGTGTTCAAGGAAGCTCGTGGAAAGCTTACTCTGAACTGGGAAGACCCTGTTAGGCTAAAAGAAGCCTTGGGGAATGGAGTAGACAAGCTCGAAACCTTAGATGAAAAGCTCATCCCCAGAACTTGGAATTCTAACAACTTAAGGAAGTTCTTCGAATAGATATGACTTCATACATGTAAAGCCTAAAGTATGACTTTGTAAAGTTGAGAAAAAATCATGAATGAAATAAATTCCAAGCTAATGAGCTTTCTTCAAATCCCCCTTTAAACAAAAAATATGAGATAAGTCTAGCAGAAGCCTTGAGAGTTCAAAGAACTTTGCCCCTTCGTGCTGGCAAAGCTCGAGTAATTCCCTCTTAAGGGTAATTCCCCCATGGAGCCCTGGTAATTCCCTTAAGGATAACTCCCCTCAAGAGCTTGGGTAATTCACTCTTACATGTAACTCCCCTAAGAGCTTGGGTAATTCTCTCTTAAAGGTAACTCCCCTCAAGAGCTCGAGTAATTCCCTCTTAATGGTAACTCCCTCAAAGAACTCGGGTAGTTTCCTCTTACCAGTAACTTTCCCAAAGAGCTTAGGAAATTCTCTTTTAAGAATAGTTCTCAACAAGTGGTCGAGGTCCATAAGACACAACGCAGCTCATATAATGATTGGCCTAAAATCGCGATCTCGACCAGAACTACTATCAATGTACTACCTAAAACATCTATCACAAGCTAAATTATCCAAGAATAAGTCTAGAGCAAGTATGAAAACCAAGTTCATTGATTTGAAAGCAAATTATTACGGTGGTTTTGATTGGCATCTCGGCCGGGTTAGTTTAATTGACATCTCGATTAAAAAGTATAAGATGAGATTTTTACAAGTATAAGAATCTCCAAAGATACTTCAAGATCCATACTAGGAATTCTGAGAAGGACTTGAACCTTAAATTGCTCAACTCCCGACCTCTTGAGCACAAGGCCACCAGATCTCCAAGCTCTACCACAAACGAAAGTCGACTACCAAAAGTTAGCTAAGGGCAATAAGGAATCCCAGCTAGAGAAACAGCTAGTCCAAGCACCTAGCCTTTTCCCAATCGACTAACCCTATAGGAGGAGGGAGACATCACTTCCTTTATAATAAGCTCAGCCCTAAATAAGCCATAAGGGGACCGCGCTCAAAGGGGAAAAGAACCCCTCACATACCCTGCCAACCCCACTCGCCCTGGAAATGGTCAAAAAGAAAGGATCTAGGAAGTAAGAGAAAGAGTCGGATGTTCCCTCTATGATGACCTTGAACCTAAACAACACATCAAGGAATTGGATCATTGATGGAGGATCAACCCCCATTCGCCTAGGACACGACACCATAGTCACCACGGCCATGCCGCCGAGGGTAAAAACCCAACGACCTTAACCTAGGTATCACAGAAGAGAATCATAGCCCCAGCCAAGTGGCCAAGGCAGAAATGAGGATAGAACGTTAGGCAACATGCTTAACCCATTTGCTGATTTCAGTAACAAGCCCATGTAAACAGAGATTGTGGAGCATCCGACCCCCTTAAACAAAGACAACAGAGCATCAACAACTTTTTTCTATATTTCGTAGCCTCCAAGGACTTGACCTCTCCAACCAAAGAAAATCAACAAAAAATGACCACATGATTCAATCAACTCCCAAAAATATGAGGAAAGAAGAGAAACCTTTACAAAACATAAAGTATGACGTGAAAGATGGGACTTAAGTTGTGAGGAAATGTTCTACCTAGCAGAACTATTTATAGGTAGGGAAGAATTATGCCAGGATTGGCATTTAATGCAACTAGATCTCGATTATCTCGAGTACAAATTACCCCAGCCATCCGATCAGACCTTGAAAACGTATGTATAGACTTTGGAAATGAAAAGCTCTTGGCACCTATAGGTTTGACCATAGGACTAAGTCATAATCTACGACGAGTTGGTTCTAACCCACCACTGCACAATAGACAAGTCAACCAATATAGATATGCATACGAGGACACTATGCATTAAATTAAATACTATGAGGCAAAGCAACCACCACTCAAGGGATCAACATCGAGCTTAAGCTCGACCTTCGAAAAACTTATTAAGCCTTCAAACACTTAACAGAATTTCCAACTAAGGCAAAGGATCAACCCCAAGGAAAGGAACTAAAACAATAGAACTTAGCTCGCAAATAGGTGAAAGAAAAGTATAGCATTCACAGAACAACAACCACGAATTTTATTAAGCAGAAAAAGTATTAAATGCAGAGCTATTGAAGGCCAAACAAATGCTTCAAATGAGAGCTTAGCTTAGCTCATATTACATTAATAAAAAGAAAGGGCTTAATTAGTGTGACATCCAACAAAGATCTCCTGGCTCGTTACAAGTTGAGGAGCCATTGCGGTAGTCTCCACCTAACCTTCACTAGAAGCATGGCGAACAACCTCGAGATGGCCTTCCAAGTGAGGCTTAATCCCCTACATGATCTTGGGAACTACTGGTACACCAGCCTACTAATCGTCCCCTCTATTACATTTGTGGTGAATTTGCTAGCCTGCTCAACATAGGCACCTCATAGTTTACCATCACCTCTGTCCTCCTATTCCTCATCTTCTTCTTTAACAGCATTAGCAAGGAGCTCGCTAAGGCACACAACTAAGAAACCAAGATCTAGATCTGGATAACTTCTCCAAAAGCTCTTTCCTTATCAACTTATCCATATTTGAAGTGAGCTTCCTTCGCACCTCCTTCCACTGGCCGCTCTTAAAAATTGCCCTCAAGACCCACCTTCTGGTCACCCCGTTGACTAGTTAGCTACCCTCCAACTCCTTCATGTGGGCTTACAATAGCAAGAAAAAGTAAAAAACAACAATCATGATCCTTAATGTAGCAAATAGAAGTGCTTCTACCTTCAGCCTTTCTCACTCCGAGTTGGACGCCTGAATCTCCTGCTTCAACTTGTCGAGCTCCAAATCGGTCAGCTCGACCTCCTTCTTTTGCCTACTAACCCCTAGATTAGTATCTTTTAGTTGGCAAGACAGGGAATCTCGTTCTTCCTTCATGCTTTTCCACTTCCCTTCATAATCTATAGTAGCAACCTCAGCCATCTACAACTGCCTTTTCACCTCGATCACATCGACCTAGCAATGCAATTTGTCTCCCTTTACAGCCTTCATTCTCCTCCATGGTAGTGAGTAGATTGCTTTTGAGCCTCAACTCGATCTACTTCACCTCAGCTAGTTCTTTCTTAAGTCTTGCCTTCAACCTCTCAACCTCTTCAGAGTTTTAAACAAAAAGCATCGAGCTCAATTAACACACACACGCACACACACAAAAAAAGAAGATTAACAAAAACAAGAACGAGATTTACTCCCTCATTGCTGCTCTTTAACAACCTAATAGCGTCTCAAGTCGTGTCCACAGCCTGCAAAGGGACAATAAAAGAAGGTGGATCCCTAAGAAGTTATCAAAAAAGAAGAAGAAGAAGAAGAAGAATGAATGAAAATAATAACGTTCCCTACCTCATACACCTTATGTGCTGAAAAATCCAAGGCTAAATCCATAGACAGGAGCTCGCCAAAGAAATTGCTCAGCCTTTTCTTTTCCTTAGGACAAGTGACATCCTCAAAAGTGGGCCTCTCGACAAGCACAGTGCTCCACTTAGAGCCCTATGTCCAATAAAGTCAATTGGGCCACCAACAATACCCCTACCAGGTTGACCCCAACGAACTCTAAACCTCATCTAGTCACTAAGGACTTTCCTTTTCTTCGATGGATTAGCAAGAAGATTGATTACGTCCATCACCTCCATTTTAGGCTTTGAAACAAAATGACAAAAAGGAGTTAGTACAAGAAAGAAAACACTCACCTAGTCTAGCTTAAATGCTCAGAAACTACAAGTTTGTCACCAAACAAACAACAACATCCTTCCTTCAGAGCTTGACTCAATGGGTGATAGGGGAGAGGGAGAGACTATGCCCACACTCAACGAATCAAGCCATACCAGCAATAGGATTCCCCTTCAAAAAGTTCTTAACTGCAAGCTAAGCATCCAATGGTCTCCCACTTCGCAACCCCATAAACTCATCAATGACTTTTTAGGCATGACGACATCATGGAATAGATAGGTTTGCACCTTCTCATCTAGAAATTGAGTTGCTGCTGGAAGCCCCCTTCAACTCAAACAATCCATAACCTCTTCTTCCAGTGTTATTTATTAAAGCTCGTAAGGCCATCAAATAGCATAAATGAGCTCTTAGGCCACTTCACGAGGTACCACCACCCTTTATGGGATTTCTTAAAAGAATATTATCTCCAGAATAGGACTAAAGTAGGCCTTATGTACAAGCCAAGGCACAAGGCCTCGAAGGCCACCAGAAGACGCTAGTCATTCAAAAGCAATTGTGTAGGAGAAAACCGATGGTGATTGAAAAACCCCTTCTGAAAAGGAGAAAACAACATCCCTAAGCTAAAGCTAACGCCTTATCATATAAGGTGAGTGTCTGCCCTCCTAATAAGCAAACCCAGTCGGATTGAGTAGAGAGTACAATCTCCCAATCCTTAGGGTAATGTTACATTCCCACCCTTCTTTTGAAGCTCATTAAGCTCTACCTTTGCGAGTATACTGTAGACACCAACGGGGCCATCAATGATGATCACCTTGTCATGCAAGGGCACCAATATCATCATGTCCCTTTGCCATCATCTAGATATTTATCTAGAGGAAGTTGTACACCAAATCAGCAAGCTTAACATATGAGCCGACATAAGAACCAGTGCTTCTCAAGCCCCTTAGTCTCCCTGAGCCTCCGAGTCTCGACCACCTCTCGAAGTCGAAACCCCACTTGAAGAGCTCTTTTGAACAGATTAAGATCCAAGAACAAACATAGATGAAGAACCCTTACGGGGCATGCATATTTATATGAAAATAGGTGGGGGGGAGGACGACCTTATCCCCTTGGGATGCACAAATAAGCCTTAAACAACCAAAACCCTCAATGAAATCATAGCTGTTAAATGTCAAGAGTCATTATTACAATCACTACAATTCTTTGGATCCGAAAAACTTCATGTGCAAGCCATGTGACCCTCGGTCAAGAAGAGCTTCACCTAAAGTAGGTCAAGCTCCAAAGCCACCAACTCGAAATAACTCAGTGCAAGTTTGCATAATCTCCAGCACAAAACATCGAAGACAATGGGGATGTGGCTTAAATAAAAAGAGTCCTTAGGAAGACCTATTCAAGGAGTTGACCTCGTAGATCACGTACTCTCCTTGTCTCCCCACAATGAGAGTAGGGGGGGATAAATGTTGACAATAGAACATAAGTCATAAACTACTCGATTGCCTTGGACCTTTAAGCCCAAGAGATGGCTGGTCACGCCAGCCCTAAGAAGGCCCACTTAAGATGAAACCTCAGTTATTGACCTCGGTAAGGAAACTTGAGATCCTGTTACAGCCGCCTCCCGAAGAAAAAAAGGATGGCCTCCCATTAAGCTCATTTTTAAGCCACCTCAACTAGAATGAGCTCAATGGGTGAGAGATCTCCAAACGTAGTGACTACAAGATACTTAAGTCCTACCTCAAGATCGAGGGGAAATAATCAGTTTGGCCACACTCCATGAAAGCACGACTCTCCAACTTGGGCACACCCATGACCTCGAGTGTCAGGTTAGCTACCAAATAGGGATTTACCCAAGCAGAGAAGATTTGGTGGTCTCATTTTGGTATGGCCCTAAAAACTATAAATAGTTTGTTCTTTTAGGGAAAAGGGAGAGCCAGTTTTTCTCCAAAACAAGTAAATATCTTTTGGATAAGGAATGACCCACGGACTGACTTAAGCATCAAAGTAGCCATGCTGGCAACCCCTCAATGCACCTCTGACTGCTTTTTCTATGTTTGAAAGAGCCCATCTTTACTGGCAAATTCATCTCGTGCAACAGGGTGGAAAATTGATATTTAAAGAATTAGAATTATTGGATAATCTTTTATAAATAATGATTTATTCTAAAGATGGAATTTAAGAAAGGTGAATTATTAATTTGAATAACATTCCCTCCCTTTCATTCTATTTTTTAAACATTATTCGTAGGGCCTTTAGATTTAATTTCTCCATATTTCATTTTTTTTCCTTTTTTTTTCCCATCCCAAACTATGGGAAAAAAAAAACACTTTCATTCTTTCCTTCCCATTCGATTCCCAAACATATTGTAAAATGGAAGAAATTTGCTACAAAGAAAATGATTAGCCAATTAAAATTTGGCATTTGGTGAAGTTGCCAACAAGACATATAATCATAGTTGTCAAAATGCAAATCAAATATACGATTATATAATTTTATATTTTTTTTAAATGAGTAAAAATGTTTAGGTGCACACTTTATGTGGAATTATGAATTAGGTATATGATTCTATACGTTTATGATTTTACCAGTTTTGCACAATTTTATACAATTATATCAATTCTATACATTTCGGTGAATGGGAAAATCACGATTTTAACAACTACGTATTACAACTATAAGTAACAAATAGACATTCTTTATAAAACAAAAGGTAGATGGTGAGATAATGAAGGGCTAAATGCCAGTAATTCCAATTTTTAGTAATTTTGTGTTTCATCTTTATATTTTAGTAAATTAATGCTTGTACTTTTAAAGTATGTATGATTCAATGTTTTTGTTAAATAAATTTTATAAATATTTATTTTAATGACAGGATAATGGAAGACACGTGGCCAAAAATGGTCAAAATCTAATGATGCATTACTAAATTGTAAAAAATTGCAAAAAATTAAAAGTACAAATAGTTAGTTTTCCATTATCCTATATTCAAAATAAATATCCATCAAATATTTTTTAATAGAGACATCAGATTGCATATATTTTGAAAGTTCAAGTTCTAATTTGCTAATCCACTGCAAATACATATATAAAAATAAAAGCGAATTCTTCCAGCAAGTATATTGGGTTAGATCAAGTAATATAATGATGAATAGAGTATCGATCCTAGGAGGATTACTTAACTACTAAACAGGTATTAGATTCTACTATTATTCAAGCAATCAAATATAGAGAGAATTAACTAATTAACTACTGAAAAACCTAGATTATGATTATTACTAAGAGCAGAGAGAGTGTTTAAGAGAAATATATCGATTGGGTATGGAAAAAACAGAATCCACCTTAGTTTCACTAATCAGATTTCTATCATGTTATAATAACTATTATCTTTGTGGATATTCATATGAAATTATCAAAGACCTTAATCCTTTTACAAGTTTTAAAATCTGTAAACCTACCAATTAATCCATTAGCTTCTATTACACAAATTAATAGTGGAATCTAATTCACAATCATGAATCTCCCAATTCTATGATTGATTAATGCCTTAAATCAATTTCTCCTAATCCTTTAGTGAGAATTTAATCCAAAATTTTGCATGAATCTCTAAAGATAATTTCTAAATCAGATTAAATATCGGCGCTTCCGCAATTGTTATTTAACCTAAATTTAAGAATTCCTTATGAACCCTAATTTCCCTTCTGAGTTATCAAGATTCCTATGAACCTAGTTCAATCAAGAAACACGATTTATAGTAGGAATCACAATATGAATATTCCACAAATCTAACAATTTTATAACATAACTACAGTCATCATCTCAATAATCCTAGGGTTTCATCGAATTCCCACAAGAAAAGCTTAGAACAATATGGATTGATTCAATAATCACAAATCAAAGTACTTACAATAAGAGAATTCATCTTTAAAACCAAAATCACAAATTGAAATTGCATAAAGATAATATATCAGATGTCACCAATTTCAATCTCAAATTGTATCCTTGTTGCAAAACTTCAACAAACACTTGATCTTCAATCCTTCAAAAAGATTATGAGGCTTCTCAATCGACAAATTTGAATCCAAAATAACTCTCTCACAAATCTAATATGGGATCTATATTCTACTTTAGATCTGTTGGATATCTTTAGGAAATTTTGTGTATATCTTCTTATGCAACAAGACAAGGAGTTTTATAAGTAAAAACCAAGGAATTCCATCCGTTGTAATGTAGGCTGATAGTTATGAAATGTACGCCAATGGCGTAGATGGCAGTGTAGAAGTAGGTCGGTTGAAAAGCTGGCAGTGTTGACTCCTACTCTAACGAATTTGATTCTGTGGATGAGCAATGCCGGTCCAAGGCTGGTGGCGTAGAATTCCCAGTAGCCGACGTATCTTCAAAAAATGAAAGGCTACTTTGTACATTGGCGGTGTTGAATCCAGCTTTTAAAAATTTGGTTTTGTACACATCAAAGGCCGACAGCGTAGGATTCAAAATATTCGGTGTATGTATAAATTTCGAACGCTGATGACACTTTGCTAATGAAGGCCAGCAGTGTTTGTTTCATCATTAAAGACTGCCTTTGTTGATATTGAAGACTGTCAGCCTAAATCCTTCATTAGCCTACCTTTGTTCTGTTTTTGTCCAATTTTGCTCAAAACTCCTTCAAATTTCCTATATTTGCAATTCTAAGTCCTCCATGACTTGAAATACAAATTAAGAATATTTGAGTACTAGTTCCTTTAGATTTCTGTAAAATCAATAACAACTTATCATCAATTGTTTCATGAAAAGTGTATAAAATATGACTTTATCATTTGCCAAAATTTAAAGATGAGATATTAATTTGCTAAAAGTAGAAAGTATAAGTACTTGACCTGTCATTATCCTGTGGATGGTGTGTTAAAAGATTCAAGGTCAAATTGGGATATGCATAGATAAATGTTTCTTCAATTGCAAAATTAAACATATCGAAAATGTTGCTATCTATGAGAAGCATTTTAGATTAATTATTGCATCAATTGGATGTGAAGAATTTATATATGTGTGTGTATGTGTATAAATGGAGATTTAGAGGAGGAGGAGATTCATATGAAGCTATCACAAAAACTTTTGGAAGTGAGTCAAGTTAGAGAAGTCCCACTATGGACATAAGCAATCCCTTTCAATAGTTCAAACATTTTAACTCGAGATTTGGAAATAGTTAAAGCTAGCAAATCACTCTCACGAATAAAAGTGGTAAATTTTAAATTCTAATTGTGCATGTTGATGATATAATAATACTAAGATATAATGAAGTTGAAATGTCTACTTTGAAAGAAGTTATACAAAAAAAAAATTATTTAATGAAAAAATGCTAGGAAAGATAAAATATTTCCTAGGAAATGAGGTGGAAGGGAGGAAGAAGAAATGTACCTTCATTTAAAAAATAATAATAATGCGGCAAATTTACTAATGAAACATGGGAAGTGAGGGTGTAAGCCCATTAGTATCGCTGTTGAGTGTAACTAGAAATATAAAAGTAAAGAATATTATCTTTCAGCCAAAAAAAAAATGAAAATGATTATCTAATGGACAAGGGCAATACCTAAAGGGGTTTGGAAGATTAATATATTTTCAATTGGCACAACTTGATATAGTCTATGTTGTGGGATTAGTTAGTCATTTAATGCATTCTCCTATCGAACAGTATTTTGGATGATGCATCATATCCTAAAATTATCGAAAGGGACTCCAAGTTTGGGTTAAATGTTTGAAAATAATAAGTTTAAAAATATTGTATTTGTAGATGTAGATTTTGTCAGAGATATAAAAGGCATTGTATCTAAGAAAGTTATTGCACTAAATACTAGAAGAACAAATCACTTGGAGGAGTAAGAAATAATAGTTGTAGCTAGAAGCCGTGCAGTGACAAAACTCATAGCTATTTCATAGGGGTTGTGTGGGATTAGTTGGTTATCAAGACTGGATGATTTTAAGAGCCGGATACACCAATTCTACTATGTTATATGATGACAATCGTTCTCATTAAAACTTTAGATAAAAAGGGGGTTTTCTATTAGTTTCAATGCAACCGATCTGTTGGCCACACTATGCCAGTCAGTTAGCCTCGTGACTCATCATGGCAGGTTAGTAGAATCTTATCATGGGTGTTCAAACAAGCAACCAACCCTACTCCCACGCCGACATTATTCCCCGTTTGTTTGTCTCTCTTTTCTGGAAGTTTTAGTAGTTTTTTATTTATGGTACTTTATTAAGTGTCCTTTTTAGGGGTCCTCGTATTTTTCTGTTTAAAACCCCCAGAAGAATAAAATTCTTTCGGGGTTTATGGTTTAATAACAAGAGTAAATGGTGGGCAGAATCAATGGCTCTAAGAAGGTAGAAGGCTTACTTTAGAGTGCTGTGCAATGTATTCTTGTCTCCCCTTAAAGCACAAAATCCTCCAAACATTATCATTAGAGTTACCTAAATGTTTTGCCAAGTCTTTTAGGGATCAACAAGAATTGACAAATCAATTCATTAGATGAAATGGAAAAGGAATTTTTCCGTTATTGTTGAAGGTGCTTTAGGTATAAGACGGTTACAAGACATTACCCTCGCTCGGATGCTTGTATCTAATTGTTAGTATTTCACTGCTAAATACAATGAAAATCGACATACTTGGTTCAAAGTAAATAACAGGATCCGCCAACATGGAAACGCCTTACTCAAGTTAGATCTTGGACTGAGCAACATATTTCCTGTGGCATCCAACAAGGTAATGTCAGTTTCCAACATGATAATTGGCAAGATGGAGCTAATTTATCTTCATTTTTGCAGAAAGAAAGTGTGCCTTTAGAACAACTTGCAGACTTCTTTTTGGATGGATCATGGAATACGGATAAGTTATAGCAAGTAACCACATCAAGCACGTCCCAGTTAACTTACATGTATCTGGAATCCATCTACGGAGAAGAAATCCTCGAGTCACTCATCTTGGAATTGTATCAGACTTAAGTAAAACGGATTCTTAGTTCTTTCATGGATTTGATCGTCAGGACTTCCAACCAGACTTCTCAGTTTTCTTGTGGAAACTTGGGCACAAGGCTACTCTTAACAGATGAGGCACTTCGAACTTGAGGAATTTTCTCAAATGATATACAAAGAAGATAGAACAACCCAAGCAAACGATATATGGTAATCAAGCATGATAAAACCAAGGTAAAAAATAAATGAGTGAGCATGAAAATGAAGGGGCCCAAAATATAAATTCAGATTATATAAACCCTAAATATTTATAATTGGCGAAAAAAGACAACCTTTAAATTAATTTTCCATAATAAGACAAGAAGGGACACAAAATATATAGAAGCTTACTACAATGAAAGAGCATATCCGTGTATACTGCCGCTTTCAATGAGCTACAATAATACACAAACAAAAAGCTTTCACGGAGAAGAGACCCTGTTGTCGTCTAACAAAAATGGTTCTGGAGCTGATCCTGAGATTTGGATTATGCAGCTTTTACTCATGCAACCTTCTGAGCTTTATTGTCCCTCCCTCGATGGTGCCTTCCACCTTTGTGAAATTTTCCTCCCCTGAATAATCAAAGATTAGTAAGTGATAAATGTGAGTAATTTACAGCAACAAGCTTGAGTCGTCATTGTTTCATGTGACTGGAGAGCCTGAACTAACGAGAAAAAACAAGGAGAAGACCTAATACTGACCTTCCACGATTACCCGCACCACCACGGAACTTTCCTTGATTGTCACGCAATTTGTTCCAGTATTCTTTCTCTGGTTCACCTGTTAAAGCCCGATTAATGAATTTAATTTCATCTACCAGTGTTTCATGATGTGAGGTACAAACTAGTGCAATCATGCCTTACAATATCATACACATAAACTGCTAGCAACCAGCAAATATTCATATCCAGCTTATGATGTGTAGACAAGCCATCACCATTGCCGTATCATTTAACCACTTTTGCCATGTAAGTAATGCAAAAGGAGAGCTCTGGCTAGAAGCAGTCAACTAACTACTGGTGAAACACCTATGACAAGTGTTTTGCTCACCAGGCCTTCAGTAGCTTATATGGGCTTGTGTTGACCCTACTCGTTCTCAATGTGTTTTGAAAACGAACAAACAATGTTCAATTTCATATAAACAGCCGTCTAATGGGAATGGAAATGCTTCAAAATTATACAAGGACAGTTGCAATATAGCTATTACTATCACAATCGTCACTGATGTCACCAGATCAGTAGCAAACCGATTTCAATTTCTATATTCCGATCCTATATGTCAATTTCCTTATTTTTCAGTACAAACAAATACTGTAGAAAACTGCTAATAATGGAAGTTGAATGGAGAACATATAGTTATGGCAAACATTCAAAGAATATGGACTTACCTGTTACTGGTTCCAAAACAGCCACATAATTCTTCACCAGGAGACCCCCTTCCTCAGCTAGGACAGCAGCAGCACGGGCTTTCTGAGCTGCCTCAGGTTCTTCAAATCTGATATAGCCTGAGGTCGCTCCCATTGAGAAGTCAACAAACTGCAAGCACTCAGGACACAATGACAAATCAATCGACGAACACTTTAAAAATATAATAAGAGCTGATCAATCTCCTGAAAACTTTTTACAACTGATCAATGACAAGAAATGCCAATGAAGATAACTACAAGCTCCACATTGAGATATAAATGCTAGAAAACCCTCTTTTTAGATGAAAAATAGTATGAATGTGCACCTCAAAGGTGAAGGCAAAAAACTTCAAGTGACTGATGGTCATAGAGTACCTTGACTGTGCCAAACTTGCTACATATACTCTTCAGATCTTCCCGCATAACAGTATCTTTATCATTATCATTGCCAGTTTGTGATTTTTTTCCTTCTTTCCCACTATTTTGTTCCTCAGGACCATCTGAAGACTTCTCTCCATTTCCTGTCTCACCAACCTCCTGATCATTCTTTTTACCCTCTTCTTTCCCTTCATTTGAAGACTCCACTTCATTTTCTGCCTCAACAACCTCCTGATCATTGTTCTCATCCTTGCCTTCTTCTTTCTCCTGCTCAACACCATTACCAGCTTTGCCTGAGTCTTTCTCATCAGATTCTCCATTGATCTTTGTTGATGAATCTTCTCCATCACCTTTCACTGTGCTTGCAGCAGCACTTTCTTGTTCATTTGTACCATTTCCATCTACAGGGCATTCATCCTTTCTCTTCAAGGTAAATGCCACAATTAGACCTTTGGGGTAGCTACAAATGAAAAATACAAAGATACATATGAGCCCAAAATGGGGAAAAAAAATACATATACATATATAAAAAGCAAGATATAAGCTTGTCACTGGAACTTCTTACTTCGGTTCAGGAGTGGAATCATTTTTGCGCTTTGAGCCAATAGAAGGGGCATTGGCATATTTTTCCACCAATTCTGCTCTTTCTGAGTCAAAATCCTTCCTATAAGAGTGACATTGTTCACAGTATAAGAAGAGCTTCCATCAGAGCAAGAGGAAACTAATCACTAATCAAAAGGAAGAAAGCAAGGCAGGCAGGGCAGGGCAAGGGGGCTGCTGGGGGTGGGGTGAAGAAATAAAGAAATAAGGAACTCAGTATCTACTATATGAATTGCAGAAGCAGCCACTCAAATTTAGCATGGTGAACCGTGTTATTAAACACTATCATTTCCCTAAGTACTCTGTCTTACCAACTACCAAGAAGACAAACTCACTTTGGTTTTAGTTCTAACTCAACAGATCCGAAAACTAAACTCTGATTTAAAATCTTTTCAGCTTCTTCCTGAGTTGAAAATTCAACCAAAGCAGTGCCACAAAACACCCTTTTGTCACCAGCATGGCGGGGAGTCTCACACTATTAACCTGAAATAACAAAAGAAATTTGCGGTAAGCTTTTCTGCAAAATCAACAGGAGATAAATGGTTCAACACTCCAAATATAAACACTTAACAAATTTTGGGGCAGTGGCTAGTGAATAAACTTTTAGCCTTCCAAAATTTGCAAGAAGAAAAACCAAGTAAAAGAATTGAGCAGCAGCAAAAAAAAAACCTTGGCAAACTGATTGAAAAAAGATTCCACATCCTCCCGCTTGACATTATATTCTAGCGGTGATGCAGCAATTGTTCTAGTGTCTGTTTGCTCAATCACCTCTTCTTCTTTGAGCTCAGTTATTCTGCCAACTTTTTTCCCTGAAAGGTTAAACCAATAAAGTGGGCACACGTACACACACAAAAAAGATACTGAGTTAGGGTGGCAAGCCATGATTGGTGACCAGCTTTTACCACTAGGAAGAGGATGAACTAAAAACACTGAACAGCTCTACAGCCAACAATATCTTCTTTTTTTTTTTTTTTTCCTCTGTTATAACATATGATTGTCATATGAAGTAATTTAATCTGGATAGGCATGTAAATTGCAACCCCTTTGTACAATGACCAATAATAGTTCCTTCTCACTTTTGCCGGCATAAGCTCCAGAATTTCTTTCCAATAACGTATAATAATAGTAAATTAAACTCAAGAACAAGTCCGACCAATGCAAGCCTGAGCTACCCGCATTTCACATCATATTAAAAGCAATTTCCCTCGAATAACTTTATGCATATCATATAATTGCCAGCAAGAAGACATGAGTTCCAGAAAACTTCACGCAACCATTAATCTAATCATTATCCAGCAACTGAAAGCCCTATCCACTGTTCTAAAAAAAAAAAAGGATATAATTCAGTAGCAAACAGCTGGTGGCGGACCAAACTTACCATCTTCCGAAATTTTAAGGAAAGTAGATTGCCTAAGGACTTGAGCAACCGCCTGCACCGTAGCTTCAGGCACCTCTTCGGGCTTTAAATTTCCCAAGTCGAGATGATTTCTCATCCGGGTAAAAGAGCAGATCAATGCCAAACTAACCACTAATCACATAGTTAAGCCCAACACATTCCCAAGGAAAAAAAAACTAAAAAGCATCGTAGTCTATTACCAACGTTAGAATACAATGCAGCCCTAAAGCTAACCTTTTTTGACGGGTTAATAACAAAACAACAAGAACCAAGAATGATATATCTTAAGAAACATGAAAGATTTCATCAAACAGACAGACACATGAAACATCAAGTGATATATATATATATATATATATATAAGAGAGAGAGATGTGAAAAAATGAAAGGATACATCCATCTTCACTTTCACTAACAGTTTTCTTGAGAAATTTGTCTCTGGGGAGATTGCTATCACTAAAATAAAACTCAACCTGCAATGATAACATTGAATAAAAACAAAGCTCTTTACCATAAGAAGAATTTGCAGAAACTCCATTGACAAGGGGGACAAAAAGGTGAGATTTTAACCTGGCGAATGACTTTCTTTGCGGTTTCGTCATCGATGTCAACAGAATTAGTAGCCATGGTTACTATAGAGGCTAGTTTAGTGGAGGAAGCTAGGGTTTTAGCGTTCAGTTCTCACTTTCAAGAGGGTATAAAGACTTCCTGCGTCACGAAGAAGAGGGCTTTTAAAAAGCCTTTCGGTGTTTCCTCTTTTCCGCATGTATAGTGGCCGGGCGGGGTTTAGCGTCTGGGGGCGGTCCGGTCCGGTCCAGTTCCTAATTGCTCCGGCTGGCCGGTGGATTTGACTCGAAGTTTCTTCTTACGCATTCCCTGTTCCGCAAGCCCTGATGACCGTCTCCTGGAAGGACACATGAGAGAATTTCTATTTCTAAACCTGGGCAGCCTAAGCTTTATGGCATTCGACTTTTAGAGAGAAAAAAGTCTACTCGTCCGTTCGCTTAACATGAATTATTACTCATGCCTTTCTTACTTAAGATAAAGCTGATATTATATGAATAATAATACATAATGAATTGTTATTACCTAAATTGATGAATAGTAATTCATCTCTATAATCTATGAATTAATATTCTATGTTTATTTTTCAGCTTTGTCATAAATACCTAAAATAACACTATACAATTATCACCTCTCTGTAATAAATACAAAGAGCATTATAGATATTTTACTTTTTAGTTTAATAATTATTCGATTTACTTTTTACACAAAGTAAACATTGTAATAGCTATTACAACTCTATTATAATCCATTTGAATTGGAATTTCATTTCTTGCTTATTCCATTTAACAAAGTGAATGAGCTACAAAGAAATGACTCATGCAAAATGATGTTGTTAGCATAATAAAATCCGAGGAAATATCAAATTAGCTACTTGGAATTTTCATCAAAATTTAATTAGTACATGAATTTAAATTAGTCAATTTAATATCTAATCAAATTTTTCGTAACTATTTTTTTAGCTTCACTTACATTTGTTTATTATGTTTACGGTGACATTCTATTCATTAACATGAAAAAGAGAATCTATCAATATTATACCATAGAATGTTAAAAGAAATAGTAAAAATTCGATAATAGATTGTGTCTTCCAAGTTGGGAAATATAACAAGTGGTCTAGAATGAATAATGTCTAAACAATAATAAAATAAAAAATTAATTATTTTAAATTGATCACTTTTAAATTTCCGTGTTAGGTTCGTAATTGAATTTGATTTTTACCCATTAAAGTATGATTTACAAGCAATAGAAAGCCCACTTACATACAAAAAGCCCTTTCTCCATTCTAATTATTATATAATTCCATCCTTGCAGCTACTATTATAAATATACATACTTACCATAACTATTATGGGCATTTTTTTTTAATCTTATTTGTACGCCTACTGTGTTTCATAAGTATATAATTGAAGTTTAGCATTTGGGAACTATCTCATTTGTATTTTATCTTTTTCATAAATAAATTATGATAAAAGTGGTAATTGTGGTGTAATATTTAGAACGTGAAAATTTACATAATTTAAGAGAAAAGCTTTAAAAAGGAAAAATGTTAAATTTAGTACTCGAGTTTTCCATAAAAATCCAATTTGATAGATAAACTTTGAAGTGAACAATTTAATATCCAATCAAAATTTTCATAGCTATTTTATTATCTCACCAACACAATTTGATATGTTTCCTAATAAGGAAGAAGTAGCCTATTAGTACTAGATAGTATTTCAACTAGTAATAAATATTCAATTATATGATACCTAGAGTAAACGGTACTAATAAATAGTAAAAATAGTTACAAAAATTTTAATTGTGTATTAAATGAACTAATGTAAAGGTAATTACTAAATTAATTTTGGGTATAAAGATCGTGTACCTAATTTGACATTTAACCTTTAAAAAGTGTCAATTTTATACATTGAAAAATAAAATTTCAATATATAAGTCCAACTTGTAAAAATGACTAAAATTAAGAGTAAATAAGTTCAACTTTGTAAAATTTGTTAAATATTTGATTTCAAATGAGAGCCACGTGTATTAATATCTCATCCTTTTGTTTTTTTTTTTTTTTTTGGACACATACATACAATGAAATAAATGCCAAAATAATGAAAACAAAAAGATGTATCGAACATACTCATATGTTACATCGAATCAAGCTACTACTTTATAGTGGACCTTAACGATGGAAGGACTAGGCACCTAAAGGACAACAGATTGGTACTTCAAATAATTTATTTATGATACAATTTTTTTTTTTTTTTTTTTTTGCATATGACTACTTAAGCACCAAAATCATTCTAATAAAAATGTATTGAATCAGACAGATCAAATTGAATTTTAATGAGGAATAAGTTTAATTGAAAAATAATAGTTGCACTTAATTGGATAAACAAGTTTGTAATGATATAAGTTGTAAAAATATTTGTGTTTGCATGAGGTTTGTAGGACTTTATTGTAGTGCATTGTATGTTGTAACCACATCCATATGTCGAGGCATAGCGGCTCGATGCTAACATAATAAGAAGGATTGGTCATATAATTGCAGCTAGCATCCTGCTACCAACATGATCTAAGAGCTTCCAACCAAGCATGAAATGCTTAAGTTCTAAATGCCAGGTCATGGCATCCAAATAGTAGCCATGTTTTATGTAAGCAAGATATGGACAGTACTCTAAGTATAAGAGAGTAGCTAGAGTATTGCAAATGGCATTTGGACAATATAACCTACTGTGTCTAAACCTTAAGCAGTAGAAAATTAGTCATTGATCATATAATGTAAGGGAAAAAATGAGCACGACCAAATAACTTGAAGAACCTATGACTATGGGTTGTTTGACAAATGTAGAGAGATTAATTTAGCTTATTAATTGCATACAAACATTTTTTATTAATTCTCCCAATTGTTTTTTTGTCCTTGTACTTTAATTTCCAAATCTATTTTGAGAGTAAGTGAGGAATGCTATTACAAAGTCTTGTTGGCAAATCTTTATGAGTACCACTCAATAGTGTGTAGAGTGTTTTGAGAGTGAACGTTATGCTTTAGGTGTGATAATGCATTATATGCAAAAAGTCACAACTTGAGAGATAAATTGTGTGCAAATAGTGTGGTGTTGTGTGTAGCTTCTTGGGAGGAAATTTTTGTGATTAATAAAGTGTGTGAAATTCTCAATTGAAGCATTTGGTGTTTGTGGAGATTAGGGGACGATCCGAACTTCATGATAAAATTACGGCTTGATTTCTCTATTCCTTCTCTTTTTATTTACCGCAATTTGCATTATTTTATTCTTATGTGGTTTATTTTATTAAATTGCATTAGTTAGGCATCAAATTGTCAAAGAGATAAAAATAATTGTAAAACTTAATTCACTCCTTGCCCCACCCTCCACTTTTGAGTTAGCTTAGGTGTATAATCAATTTTATTATTGGTATCAAAGCAAGTCTCTTAATTGCATATTAGAGTAAAGCTATAAATACACTAGACTTTTTAGAAGGGTAAGTTATAAATGAGTCACCTCTTTTAAGTAAAGATAATTATGCTTCTTAGAAACGTAGAATATATTTTTTCTAAAAGCTCAAGATAGAATGTTAGAAAATGTTATTTGTGATGATCCTTTCGCAATAGAAGGCAAAGACGAGAGAAATTGCACTAAGGTTGAAAATGATAAAATTCAATCTAATGAAATTGCTATGAATATCTTATATTGCAATATAAATGAAAATGATTTAGTAGGATTTGCACATGTGAAAATGCTAAATAAATATGAGATGAATTGCAAAATATTTATGAATGGACATTTATTGCAAAGGATACTTAAAATAAGTTTATTATGTGAAGAGCTTGAAAACTTCAAATAAGTCAACTAAAGAGATGCATGCTAGATTCATCAATATTATAAATTAGTTGACAACACTTGGCATGTTATTTATTAATATTGAGATCAATTTTGAAGATTTTTGGTACTTGCCAAGGAATGAGAAGCAAAAAGGATCATAATTGAGGAAGCTTGTGATTTGAGCTTATTATCAAAAGGGCTAACTCCTTAGCATAGTCAAAACTTACAAGACGATTAAAAGGTGAGGAGAAGAATCACAAAGCAAGAAAATGACTATCAAAGCATCATACTCTTACTCAAGTGAAGATGAAACAAGTGGGAGGTTAATGATGAAGAGTTAGACTAATTATCAAAGGAGTTCACAATTTTTTTAAAATTCAATAGAAAGTTAAAGAAGTAAGATAAGTCTAGTTTAAAGAAGGAGAAAAAGAAAGTAGTCACGTGTTTCAAGTGCAACAAAATGGACCACTAACATAAAGAAGGCCAACAAAGGAAAGAATAAAGAAATTGTAGCAACATGGAATAATGACGACTACACCAACTGGGATGAGAATGTGTGCTTCATGGCCCTTAAAGATGAGTTATGTCTTCATCAATTAGTATTTCATAGAATAAGTTAGTTGAGATGCATGATAAGTTATGTTGTGAACCTGTTAAATTACATAAGAAGAATGGTATGTTAAAGAGCATGATGAAGAAATTAGGAAATGAATTTGATGTGTTCAAAAATGAAATATTATATGAAGAGAATGAGTATAAAATTTAGAAATTGATAGATTGAAAAGTAAGAATGATAACTGTGAAAGTTGTTGAACTAGTGTGTTCATTATGGATTTTAATGAGGAAATGATTGCATAATTCCTCACTTGATTAGAATAATCTATACTTAATTAACAAAATACATATATAAGTTGAGATGGTTGAATTTGTGCATAATGTGCCTTGTGTTCATATATGTGATGTGTTGAACCATTATGTACAATATATATGTCTTTAGTTTGTACTTGTGTGGTGATTCATTTATAATTTCCTAAAATTCAAAATATGAAAGTTTTATAGCTCTCTCTAAACTTTTGGTAGCATCTTGAATCACCTCAATCGAAAATTGGATGATAGACATATGGTCAAAATATGAAATAGTGTCTAACTGTCTAACATGTTTGAATCTCTGTGCAAAGGTTTGAACCGTAGCATTAGAAGGTTCAAGTAGCCTAGAAGTCCAAACCATTGTGCAAAGGTTCGAACCTTTTGAGTATCAAAATGCCTATCTACTACAAGATGTCTAAAAGGTTCAGACCACCACATAAAGGTTTAGACCAGTTGCAACTTTTGAACTAGCCATTAGATATTTAATGTAAGGCCATTTAAGAGGGATTTTGGGGTAACGGCTAAGGCTTTTGAAGGCTTATAAATACAAATATTTAGAGGGTATTGATTAGGCTCATTTATTGCTATTTAATCCTTGTAACACCCTCTCAAAACTTGATTTGTATTTTGTGCTATTTTGTATAAGTGAGAGAAAACAAGTATAATGCCATTAATTGTTAAATTTGCTATTTCTTGTAAGGTTTACATTAAGTTTGTGAGTGATTTAGTAAAATCTCGAGTTGTACCTACTAGTGAAGTGCTTTTTACTTTGATGAAATGATTCCATAATTAAATTAGTTATTCCTTATATCATGAAAGTATGTGACTTTAATAGCAAAGCCATAAGGCAAAAAATAACTTTATTCTAAATTATTCCTAATTATTCATTATATAGAATAATAATGAATTAAGGCTAGTATGTTGGCTGAATGGTGATCATGGATATGAGATATCGATTTAGCACATAGATGCATGTAAGAGTATATTGTATTGGAGCGACCAAATGGATCAATATGATAAGTATTTCTCATTACAGTGTTGTTTTAGTCCTTAGACCCGATGGCACCATGGATTCCTACATAGTAAATTCCTTGTTTTAATTCAATTGTTCATCATCTTTAATTAGGTGATTATAAGACTGTACTTGGACATTGAATAAGCTATGCAGAGGAATGTGTATGTTCATGGAATAAGCTATGCAAAGGAATGTTAGCTAATAAAGTTGTTTCTCTCATTAATTTGAGAGAGATGTTTTTTGGACCCCTTTACGAATAAGACTAAGAAATGCATGGTCATGCTTGAATAAATTGATAAGAAGTTATCAATATCATTATTTAAGTCAGTCAAACTCTGAATTCAAGAGATAAGTGATTATACAGTATAAGAATGTATTGACCCACACTCTATGTTTAATCATAAGATATCATGTAATAAATGAACTAAATAACTTACTATTTAATGGGTAGAGTCAGATCACCAACCTTCACTTAATTTAGGTAGGCATAATGTCTTCTAGAGACCAATTATATCCTGTAGGTCTAAGACGTGTTTAATGCCTATTGCTAACATTAGGTAAACCTATAGGGTTGCACACAAAAGAATCAACAAAATGGGTTATAAGTTTATATTTAATCATATAGAAATTATATCTATTATTCTTAAATGGTTTAAGAATAATAAATGATTATTAGAGAAAATTAATAATTAATGAAATAATGTATTTTATTAAATATTATTAGTTTTCAATAAATCTCTCATTAGGGTTTCTCACTTGTCTCTATCTATAGATACAGACAATCTCTCCCAAGTTTTTGGAAGATGTCACTACATCAAATTAGACCCATATAGAAATTCTGTAGACCTAAAAAAAAGAGAAAGAAAAATTGTTTTAGGGAGATAATTCCTACATGAATTAGATTCGCATTTGAGTGCTAACATACATATATCTCGACCCTTTTGGGTGTTTGTTCGCGTGTGGATACCATAAAGGGTGCTTGCTGTCTGCAGCATTTGTAGATCCAATTTATCATCAAACTTGAAATTATATAAGAGAGGAAACTTTCGATACCGTAAAGGATCCTTTAATGTTAGATTTAATACGAAAAGAATGGATCCTATGGGAAATATAAAAAAAAAAAAAAAATTCTACTGCAAATCTGTTTTAGAATCGTTAAATTCCCAACATTACTTAGTTCACTTGAGAGTTTATTGTAAAGGCACAACTCAAGCATGCTTGTAATCGTGTTGTGTAGCTTTGGTGGAGCAAATTATGTTGGTTGCAATAAAGTGTGTGAAGTCCTCCTTAAATGAGGCATTATTTGTGAACCATCGAGACTAGAAGGTAGACTGAACTCTACCTTAAATCCTGGTGTAATCTTCTCTAATGCGTACTCTTTATATATTGAATTAATTACTGTTGTTTATTTTTTGTTTTTAATAATGAGGCATTAAATTCTTACAAAGACAATAATTAGTGCATGATCCACATTCCTTAGGTGTTTACTAGATTTCTACACAAGTTAAATGAGAAATCAAAATTGAATTTGATTTGCTTGAAATTGAAAACAAAACTTTGAAAGGATATAATCATGCTATGATATGAAATGATACTTATTTAAAAGATATAGAGGAGCTTAGACTTGCAAATACCATCTTAAAAACTAGCTTAGATGATTAAAAAAAAAAGTTATATGAAAATTCACCAACGATGAAAAGAATTTCAATGTGCTAATGGATAATCAAAAACTCAGTTTGAACAGAAGTGAAATTAGTTGTAAAGGAAACCATAAAAATAAGTTCTATAAGAGTTACTTTGTGGAAGTAATTAATAGAACTTATAGTTATTCTAGTGAAATTTGTCATATTGCACATAATTGTGCAACAAGTCATTAAAGAAAGTTTGTGTAGATTCCTAAGGGATAAGCTTATGTTGCAACTAACCAGAATGGACCTAAATACAAATAAATACCAAAGAGATGAGACTTGACTTGCATGTACACTTTAGGCATTTAAGGACATCTAATGTGATATAGCTCTCTTTTTGTGATATGCCTTGTGTTTTGTGTTTAATTTTATTCTTAAAATTTGTTGGTATACTTAATTATGCAAATTATGGTGATTTTGTATATTTTGCATTTAAATATAACCAAACAAGCTAAAATGAGGTCTCAATTGCATAACAGTTGTTTTTCTTGGATATTATGCCAAAATAATGCATTTTCATGCTTAGTATTGCATGCTAGACTTATTTGGATAGTAAAACATGCATGAAGGTGACTCTAGACAAGTTTGTGCATCTTTAAGGAAAATTCATGTATTGTTTGATCATATAATGCACATATATACTATATGTTAGAACATATAAATTTAACATGTTCTAGAAGTTTAAAATGGCAATATAAACTTGCATTGAGAGTTTATTCATGAGGTTATGTATTTTTTACTATAAGCTTGTTCATATTGTAAGTCATCTGAAATTACTTTGTAGCATTTGGATGCAATAGTAGTTGCGATTCGTGTAAGTTTTGAGTTATCAAGAAACATTTTTAGAAGCTTTTAAGATATTATGTTTTAGAAATTTGATATCCTTTGAGTGAAGTGCAAGTTAGGCTATGTTGATATGAAATGTATATAAGTGTATGTTTGCATGACATAAGGGCACATGCATCGATCTAAGCTAATACTTTATTTTTTTTCCCATTTTCTTTCTTTTCATTGCTTGGAAACTCATCTTGTGATTCTAAGGAGGCAAAAGGGGAAAAAGCTTTGGACCTGCACAATTAACATGCTTGTATATTAAGTGGCTTATTAAATGCAATATTGGTTATCTAGTCAAACGTCATTTTTTTTCATCTTGAATTGCAAAATAATTTTAATATGGATACTTAACTGAGGGGGAGTGCCCCATTAGGGCAGAGTTAATTATGCAATGATTGTTCTCATAAAAAAAAGGGAGATTATTCAACTAAAGAGTTCAAATTGGATTATGATGAGGAAATGCATTGTATAATTACACAAGCTTTATGGACAAGTCACATGTAATTTGATAAATAAGTTTGCGTTTGTGTTTACATGACTTTATTGCACTAAAGCCAGTGTTCGAACATCTGAATATGATAACTAGATGCTAGCATGATTAAAAAGACTGGTTATGCAATTGTAGCTAGCATTTGACCACTAGAGGTTAGTATTTGAATGATAGCCATGTTTTACATGATCCAAAAGCTTTGATAAAGTGCAAAATGCTTAAGATCCAAACATCAAGGCATGACGTCCAGATGATAGGAATGTTTCTACATGCAAGGTTTGAACTATACTCTAAGCATAAGGGAATGAGTGGAGTTTCCTAAATGGTGTCCAGACAGTAGCTTATGACATTTGAACTTGAGTAGTAGAAAACTGGCCAGTGGAATATGTAATGTAAGAGCAAAAATGTGAGAAAATAAGCAATGACTAATTGACTTGAAGAACCTATAGATATAGGTTATTTGATAGGTTAAAGAAGTTAGAGGATATTATTAATTGTATTTAAACATTTTATATTAATTCTCTTAAGTGCTTTTTGTCATTGTACATTAATTTGCAAATCTTATAGTGAGAGTAAGTGAATTGTACATTAAGAATCTTGTTAACAAATCCTTGTAAAGCATTACTTGAGAGTGTATAGAGTCGTTTGAGAATGAAAGTTGTGCCTTAGGTGTGATAGTGAATTGTCTATAAAAAGGCAAAATTTGAGTGATCAATTGTGTGAAATTGTGTGGTGTTATGTGTAACTCTTAATGAGCAAGTTTTTGGTAATGAATAAAGTATGTAAAGTCCTCAATTGAGGCATTTTGTGTCCATGGATACTAGGGTGGTCTAAACAATACATCAAGTTATGACTTGATTTCTCTATTCTTTCTCTTTATTTTATCATAAGCAAATGACGCACCTGCAATGTGTGTGCAAATAAAACAACCCAACATACATAAATTAAATAGATATATTGTTTTGACAAATTAGAAGTAAACAATCTTAATTAATCTTAGAAATTAGGAAATTAATTACAAATCATAATTACAATTGTATTTTCCACATGTAATTTCTTTATATTGGGTAACTATTATGCATAAATATGGTATCAGAGCTTTAGATTGGTATATAAAGATACATGTTTAGGCTAAAAAAGGAAAAGACTATGTCTATTCAACCCCTAGTTAATTTTATTCAAACTCTATTTAATTTTATGATTTCAGAGATACAAAAAATATTTTATACCTATAAGCTAAAAAAGGAAAAGACTATGTTTGTTCAACCTCTATTTAATTCTATTCAAACTCTATTTAATTTCATGATTTCAGGATTACCAAAAATATTTTACATGGAAAAGACTATTTTTATTCAACCCCTATTTAATTCTATTCAAACCTCATTTAGTTTCATGATTTCAAGAATACCAAAAATATTTTATGCTCATACTAAAAAAAGAAAAGACTATGTCTATTCAACCCTTATTTAATAATATCCAAACCCTATTTGATTTTCATGATTTCAAGTATACAAAAAATATTTCATGCCCATATGCTAAAAATATTTACACTAAAAATATTACACTAAAGACACCAAAGAGGGTGGTTTTGCTTTAATAATATAGATAATTCATATTGTACTGTTCTTATCTTGTTTACTTTATTAAATTGCATCATTTAGACATGTCTATTTCACTGAGTCTCTCTCTGAGTCAATTTTTGGATCGATATGCCTTTTGTGTGGGTCGAAGCTTACCTAATAAGAAATTTCACTAACTTTTGACCATTGTATTTATAACCGCCATTCACCAGGGCTTTGGTCTTTGGCTCATCAAGTTAGAAGAGAGATTTCAAGAAATGGTAGGTCTATTCACTTTAGCAAAATTGAGTCGAATCTAGTGTATTATAAGGGATTTTCCTTTTCTTTATTGATTCTACATTTTGGATAAAAAACAATTCCAGATTAAGGTATTTAACTCCAAGGATGAATAAGTTGTGAAACTCAATCCACCCCTTTCCCCCTTGAGTTTTACCCAAGATGCATAATTGGTTTTTCAAGATGTATTACACTTGGTATAGTATGATGATCACATGGTCTTCTTTGTATATAGATTTTTTACAAAAATGTGATAGATAAATAGCAAGTAATGTGGTGGCACCAAAAAAAAAAAAAAAAGTAAAGCATTTTATTGATTAAAATTGCTTCTTGCAGGTTTCCATAATGACATTGTAGACACCCTATTTTTGTCTAAATAAAGCTTATATATAGAGAGAGAGATATATACTTTTTTTCATAATAAAGTATTATGTTTAATGGTGAAATTGCAAGAGATGCGTGTAATGCTTCACAATGGTAACAAGTTTGCAAGATATCTTAGGGGTTTGCTAGGTTAGGAAAAGTTAAGATACGACTTTCCTAAAAAACACAATTTGATTTGAAAAAAAGATGTAAGAAGCTTTCAATTGATACTTAAGATACAAATATCAAGTTTAACTAGAAACTAACCTTTAAAAGTAGTAAAAATAACAATTTCATGCCAAAATAACCTTAGAAACCCTAGTTTTGAAAATTTCCAAAAATTGATAACTCATATTGCTAAATTGAAACCCTAACTAGTATAAATAAGACATAACTACCCTTACCTGATGAAGGTTTGGGGTCTTAATTTTATTAATTTTTGAATTCGTTCTTATGTGTTATAATTAGGGTTTTGAATCCTAACTTCTCAACCTATGTTAATACAAGCAAAATAAATCGAGTTTGAGGTTGTATGAAGCATCAGCAGGTCAATATCTATAGGTCTATAACTTTGGATTTCATTACGGACATCGTCGGCCCTACTGTCATGACCAGCTACTGCTACTACCATGCTCCTTCACCATAAAACATAACTTGTCACCTTCCTTATGACAAATTGCCTCCATTGGACAGGTCACTGACCTTCCTAGTGGTTGCTTGATAACCCTATAAGAGCTATGCCACCTTTAGACGGCTGTTTGCAGTTGCGCGAGCTGCAACCTAGCAACCGAAGTTTCGACATGAGGTCACCACTAGTGCTTCCGCTAGTAAGTCCTCACCCATTTCCTTTTCTTTATTTTCTTTATTAATGTATTAAATAATAGTAGTAACAAAAATAATTAAAAAATAAATAAAAATCATAAAAAATAATAATAGTATAACAATAATAATAAATAAAAGGAATAATATGATATTTGCAATTTTCATGTATTATGAATGTGTTGCATTGGAACTTTTCGAAATCTAAAAAAACATGTAATTACTAATGATAGTGTTAATAGGTTTTTCTTTTCTTTTTTCTTTGTTAATGAATATTTATACTGTGAAAATTATTAAAAACAATCCATCGTGTCATAATATATAACTTCATAAATATTTGATTTTTACCTTGATATGTAGGTGTTCATAAAGATTTGTATTATACTGATATCTTATGTTAATGTTACATGTTTTGATGATATGATATGAAATTTTTTATTAAGATATGATATTTTGAATGTATGATAAGTTTTAGGTTTATAATTAATAGGTGATATATTCTATGATAACATGAATTTTGAAAGCTTTTTGTCTTAGGAATATTTGATTCCAATGTTCATAGGTTCGTAATAGCTTAAATTGAAACATCATTATGATGTTGTTAATGAATATAATTATCGATATATGTGTTTTATTCTATATTTGACAGGTAAATTATGTTTATTTTTATAAATTATTACTAAGACTTGGTACTTAACTTGGTTAATTTTATGTTCTTGTAAGGTGTAAGATGATAAAAAGAGCTTTGGAATAAAGTTTATCAAGTTGTATCAAATTTCGAGTTAAAATTGAAGAAAGTTCAAACGGCTATGAAGAACACGAGCGAATATATCAGTCATGTTTTCCCATACTGCTATCGGAATTTGGATTGTAAGTGAAGAATCAATTCAGTGAGAAACATGACTAAATAAAATCGATCATGTTTTCATCGTGCTTCTTTGGAGAATGGGAGAATTAAAGATAGTCATGTTTCTATTGTGCTTCTTGGATACATGTGAGTGTTGAAAACAGTAAGTTACACAACAAATTACAAAGCAACTGTGCTCCATCCATGTAATTTTGGGTTTGTAAGTATTGAATTGTCAGAGAGAAGCATGAGATGATAGGGGTCTTCATGTTCCCATCGTGCTGTGCAAAAGTTAAAGATGATGGGTAGATCAATAAGAAGCATGGTTGGATAAGGCATGCCATGCATATTTTGTGTTCTGTTTTAATGCATCAAAATTTGATAGTTATAATCGATAGCGAGATGCATGACTGATTAGGAAATCTCATGTTCCCCTTGTGCACTTTATGAAGACTTGGTAAACATTAAAGATATATCCGAGGAATTGAAGTTTATCTAATGTAGACACCTCATTTTTTCCCCTAAAATAATAATAATAATAATAATAATAATAATAATAATAATAATAATAATAATAATAATAATAAAGTAAAAAAGGACAAAAAATGGTAAATAGAATATATATATATAATATAAATTATGGTTCAAAAAATATATAAAATAATAAAAAGGGAAAAAATAAAATATATATATAAATGTAAAATATGATTCAAAAGAAAAAAGATTAAAAAATAATAATAATTTAAAATAAAAAATCACTTTTTTGGCCTTAGTCCAGGTCACTTAAATATTATTTGAGTAATCACATAACCAAGGCACAAGCCAAAGGACTGTTGGATAAGACACATGCATTGCACATTTGGGACTAGGGTTTGATCTGCGCAAGGGCCAACGATTTTTTTTTTTTTTTTGTCAGTTTGGTGCATGCACGACACATGCTAGGGTGTTGCCGCGCGTGGGGCGCACGTGTTCAACACGTGCATCGTCTTCCTCCCCATAGACTTCATGTTTTTCTTATGCGAAGCAACCACTTCAAGTTCATTTTTTATCCGATTCACATCAAATTGATGGAGGGGTTGTGAAATAGGCATGGTATACTACAAGTTCGGATAAAAAACTAGTCTTGAAATTATCAATTTGGCATTCAACTTTTGATCTAAAGTTCTCGAAAAACATGTTTTTATGCACTGAACAAGTTTTCAAATTTTTTATCCGAACTACCACTAAGCTTCTAGAAATACAACTTTGAACCTATCTATCCTCCTTCTAGAAGTTCATGAAGGTTGGAGTTCGTGGAACGCGTTCTAGAAGCTCAAATTCATGCACGACACTACCTACCCAATTTCGAACAAACTCCACCTAATTTAATCCCTAAATAGTATAAATAGGGGTCGAATTCCCTGTTCACTTCATCATTTTCCATTAGAAACAATCAATTCCATCCAAAAACACCATTAAGTGTCGAATCAAGCTTAGAGTGTCTAGAGTTTCGAATTCAAATTTTTCTCCCATTAATCTTCATAAAGATTAAATCAAAGCAAATTAAGGCTACAGTGGGATTCAAGGGAGGTGCCCCTTCGTCCTAAAGCCTTCGATTGGTAACAACCGACAACCACCACTGACTGTCACTTGTAGGAGCTCGGACCACCCACTTTCCACCATTTTTGAGCTGAACCACTACAACTAAAGTCTTCTCGATCCTCTCTTTGATCTTTCTGGCATAATTGCAGCCGTCCAAAACCATTGGATCGCCACTAGTAGCTTCCGTCGATCACTTGCCCTATGCAACCTGAGTTCAACCTGGATTCGACCTAAAAATCTAACCCAAGCGCCAAGATTTGATCCATACACTCCAACAAGTAAGTCTGCCTCATTTTTTTTAATTTTTATTTTATTTTATTGTTTTTATTTTTATTTAAGTTAAAAAAAGAAAAAGAAGAAAGAAAAGGAAAAAAATATAATAAATGAGAAAATGATTTGCTAAAATAATAAAACAAAAAATATATATATGTATATAGTGTAGGCGTATAAATATATATAAATAAAAAAATGAAAATATGTATAAAAATAGAAAGGGTCTTTTCAACACATAGAAAATCCTATTTTCTAAAAAGAAGAAAATTGACCTGGTAGCCCATAGGGTCATACACGCAAGAATTTTTTTTTTTTGTAAAACTTGAAGACTTAAAGAACTTAAATGAAAATAGTTCAAAAAAAAAAAAAAAGAAAACACACACTAAAGTTTTCTTAAAAAAAACTATGTGTTCTAATCCCGATTAGCGGGTATGTAAGCACCTTTAGGGCGACATAAAAAAATGATTTTTTTTTTTTATTTTTGCAAATGTTGATTTGATTCATTGTTTATTGTAAATATTATTTAGATTTATAAACTTTGATGGTAAAATGTAAATACCATAATTTGTATGTTAGTAAAATTCTGAGCATAAAAAGGGAAAAATTTTAAATTAAGAATTAATGTAATAACCATATGGTTTTAATAAAGTAACCCCCAAATGCAAAAATCTCGGGTTTATAAAATTTGATTTTAAATCAATTTCTTCGCAGACTAGTGACTAAGTTAGAATCAACCAACCCATTAATTCTAACTTATAGTTTTTCCTAACTTCGATCGAGTGGCGACTCCTTAAAAGTTTTAAAAATTATATTTCTTTTAATTCTTATTCAAGGGTTTGTATCAAGTGGATTAGGGTTTGGTGCAAATCAAATTAAAAGAAATAAAACTAGAAAAAAGGAAAAATCTAGGCTCCACATCTAAGATCGAGTGGTATTATTGACTTTTAGCATGAGTATGTAAGTTTGGTATTAGATTAAGAGATAGAACAACAACATTTATATTCTCTTTACATTAAAAATATAGAATTAGATTCTTGGAAAAACATAGATCTCTAGAGAAGGTAGAGCAACAAGAAAGAGAGTTCAAGATTGTTTCATACATATGTACTCCATCCATATTTGTACTGTTTCTCATAGATGTATAGTGTTCATGATAGTATTCTAATGGAGGAGTAGGAGGTTATCGTCTAAACAACAAGTGACTTGAGATTTCACTATATGTTTTGTGCTTTTTATCAATTTAATGAAATTTTCATGTCCTTTTTAAGTCTGATTATGAGTATTGTATTATTTCATGAATTGATATTTTCGGGATCCTAATTCATTATTGATTTCATGTATGTAAATTGTGAAGTTTCATATGTGAAAAGATATGTCATAATCAGAAAGATTTGTTTAGATTGTTAGACATAGGAATATGAGAGTCTTCTGCTTTAAAATCAACTTTAGAAAAAGATTTAAAGTTCGATAAGACAATCCTTGAATTGTCACTAATTAAAAGGCATTCTAATAGGTATATTTAAGAGATACTAACTATTCGAGGAATCTTGTGGATTAATTGGGCATGAATAACCATGAAAAATATCTTTAGAATTTGAATATAGTGATATTGTTGTGGTAAACTGTTGTTTAATGAATTGATTGATATAGATTGACTTGTCTTGTTGTTGCATTTCTTGAGAGTGTAAAAGTAAGGATTAAAATCATAGTAATATTAGTAATTGATAATTTTTTAATATAGTTTAGGGGAGATAATAGAATAAAAAGTCATTACTAGTAGTTTATTCAATCCTCATGAGACGATCCTATTCTTATCGTCTATGCTATAATTGATAGGCGCACTTACCTACATATTGATTGAAAAGAAAGTTAGAACAATGTTATATTGATTAATCAATCAATAATCAACTTTTTGGTGCCGTTGTCGGGGATCGACAATATTAGAAATGCTTCTAATTCTATTTGTCTACTCAATCTCTTATTTTATTGATTTTTGTTTAATAATCTATACTATAACTCTATTTTAAAACTTGGATTGGGACTCACACTCCACACTTTGGTTTGTAGTTTATGATAAGAAGCCAGTCTATGGGTCTACTTAGTTTTGACCTAGAGCTTGAAAAGACTGCACCGAGAAATCGTTGAAAAATCGTAAAGCAAATTTTGGAGTCTTCGCCTGTGAAAATTGATGAGAAACCTTCGAAATATGCCACGATGGAGGAACTGGAGGAACAAAATCCACCTATGCTTAACCCCACTGGAAACAATGGAGGAAAAAATTAGGTGGCAGTAGCTATTCATACTATTTCTGACTATGTTCATTCAACTTTGACAGGAGTGACTTCAAGCATTAACAGGCCGAGAGTTGCAACAAACAACTTTGAAATCCAGCCAAACATGATTCAGATGCTGCAGCAATGTGTTCAATTTGGCGACCTCCAAGATAAAGACCAAAATGTACATTTTTAAAGCTTTTTAGAGATTTTTGATACGTTCAAAATAAATGGAGCAAGTGATGATACCATAAGACTATTATTCTTTCCATTCTCGCTATGAGGAAGGGCAAAACAATGGTTGAACTCGCTGCCACAAGGGTCTATTAATACTTGGCAAGAGTTGGTTGAGAAATTCCTAGCAAAATACTTCTCTCCATCCAAAACGACGAAGATAAGATCCGACATTTCCACTTATGCTCAAATGGACTTTGAAACACTTTATGATACATGGGAACGCTACAAGAAGCTATTAAGGAAATGTTCGCACCATGGTTTACCTCCTTAGATGCAAGTGTAGAATTTTTACAATGGTTTGAATTATCAAACCTGATAAAGGATTGGTGTAGCTACAGGGGGTACCTTGAATCATAAAACTTCGGAGCAAATTACGAAATTACTAGTGGACATGTCCATAAACAATTACCAATGGTCAGCTAGGCGTAATAGAGAAAGGAAAGTAGTTGGAGTTTATGAAGTGAATATAGTTTCTTCATTGGCAACAATGGTGGAATCCTTGACAAATCAAGTAAAAGGGTTGACTATGCAACCACAATGAGCAATTATGGACCACCCATTAATCAAGAAGCTTTGAGCATTATGAACAAGTAGATTACTTAGGTAATCCATTAAAGACTCAAAACAACCCCTTTAGTAACACTTATAATTCAGGATGATGCAAGCATCCCAACTTTTCTTAAGGAAGACAAAATTTACAAAGGAAGAATCCTCTACCACTGGATTTCGAAGAGCTCTACCTCAAGACAAGAGGGTTACTTTAGAGGAGATGATGCGGCAGTTCATTCAAATGAACAATGCAACCTTAAGAAACCATGAAGCATTAATCCATAACTTAGAAAATCAAATAGGGTAGATTGCAAATATGCTCTCCAAAAGAAATCAAGGCACCTTACTTGGAAATACCGAGATGAATCCAAAGGAACAAGTTAAGGTGGTGACCTTGAGGAGTGGGAAAGAACTCCGATGACGATAGGAGAAAGCATCTAATGAAGTGATGATGGAAGATAGGGCTGCTAAGAAACCCTTTAAGAGGAATGAGCAAGAGAAAGCAAGGTAACCCATCTCACCTAAGGTTAAGGAATACGTGCCTCCAATTCCTTGTCTATCATGGCTTAAAAACCATCACAAGGAAGAGCAATGTGGTAAATTTTTGAGTTGTTTAAACAATTGCATATTAACTTACCATTTGTTAAAGCTCTTGCACATATGCCTAGATATGCTAAGTTCTTAAAGAGTCTCCTATCAAATAAGAAGAAGTTAGAGGATCTCTCTCATGTCACACTTGGTGAGGAATGTTATGCCATTTTGTAAAACAAATTACCTAACAAGCTTAAGGATCCAGGTAGTTTTACTATCCCCTATTTAATTGGTGATTTAGATGTGCAAAAAGCTTTATCTGACTTAGGGAAACTATAAATCTAATGCTTTATAAGCTATTTAAAAAAGCTAGGACTAGGAGACCTTTAACCTACACTAATAAGCTTGTAGTTAGTTTAAAGGTCTATAGAGTTTCCTATGGGAGTCATAGAAGATGTTTTAGTGAAAATTTTACTTTTTCAGTGGACTTTGTAATACTTGATATGAATGATGATATAGAAGTCTCGTTAATTCTAAGATGACCTTTGTTAGCTACTGTTGGAGCTATTATTGATGTAGCGGATGGTAAATTAACATTACGAGTTAAGGATGAAAATTTAATAGTTAATATACCTGCTGCCATTAAACAATCCATAAGTCAAGATGATGCTTTTTTCTATTGATTATGTTAATATTGATGTTACTCATAGTTTTCATGAATTGTTATGTGATGATCCTTTAGAGATAGGTTTGAATATTGAAAATAAAGAAGACATAATAATGAACCCTAAAATTTTGACTTTGGTGGATAAACTTGATGAGGAAAAACAAGTCATTGATAAATAAGGATTTTTAGATATTGAAAGAGAAAATATGATGGTAGCAAAGCCTTCAACGGTGGATCCCCTAACCCTAGAGTTAAAGCCTCTCCTTAATTATCTTGAATTTGCGTTTTATGGAGAAAAACTCTAAGCTACGTGTGATCATTGTATTTAATTTATTAAGAAATAAAAAATGAAAACTATTGGGAATTCTTAGAGAACATAAGCAAGTGATCGCTTGGAGGTTAGCTGATATCAAAGGGATTGACTTATCTTTTTGCACACGTAAGATCCGATTAGAATAAGGTTTTAAGCCCATAGTGCAACCCCAAAGGAGATTGAATCCTAACAGGAGATAGTGGTTAAAAAGGAAGTGATAAAACCCCTTGATGTAGGCATTATATACGTTATATTAGATAGCTCTTGGGTTAGTCTAGCTCAAGTAGTGCCCTGTGGTAGTCCCAAATGAAAAGAACGAACTTATGTTATGGACTAATGAGTTTGTATTGATTACAGAAAACTAAATGCAACTACTAGAAAAGATCTGTAGACACCCAATATTTGCCCAATTAATTAAGGCTTAATTTAATTAAACTTTTTTTCCAAAAGCCTTAAGTATTGAAGAGTTGGCTAAGTGATCAAGGCACAGGCCAAATGGCCTGTTCGTTAAATACATTGACCCAAACACACACTCAACTCAAGGACATAAGTTCAAACCCTAGCAAAGGCAAATTTTTGCCTTTTTATCATCTTATTTTTGCCTTTTCATCTTTCTCAAGTGACTTTTTGCCTTACTTTGCATCAATTTTTACTGACAAAACATCATTAATTATTAAAATTGATGATGCCAATTGCAAAGTAGTTATGGAATATGAAAGATTAGTGCACAATTCATGTGTAAAAACAACCCAAAAGTCACAAAATTCGTGCTAAAAAAATTGGGAAAAAAAACAATTTGTAAAGCATTCAATGCACATAAATGAGGGTTACAAGAATTGAATAAAAATTGATGATTTATCTACCCAAATTAAATGATTTGATGAAGGATATGAGAAATCAATCATCAATTCATCAGTTTCAAACAAATTAATCACGAATTTTCGAAGTAAATTCGTGAAATATAAAGAGGCAAAAATCGATTCGTTTTCGAAACTGTACGAAACGTAAAATTGAGCTTGCAACCTAAAATAGGGGTAATAGGATCAAAAGGCACAAGTCAATTTCGAAGAAACACACACTAACAATATCAATTCGAAACTTTCGATTAGAATGTAGGATTCCAATTTTTCAAATTCGAATGTGATTGGATCAGATTTGATCCAAATTGAGTGTTTTAGGAGTATTAGAAACTTGATTTTGATGTTTTAGTATGCTTGGATTTGTTCGAATTGATTGGATTCATCTCTGTAATTTTTATTTTTGTTTTCCGATTGAGCCGCCGATACCCACCATTGCGAACCGCCACTTCTGGTGGTTCTGAGTGAGAACCACCACCACCAACGAATGCGCCACCAGCATAGAAGTCGGGCCGACAAGCTTGGGGAGGTCAACAACCACCAGGGACGGCCAACGAGCGCTCGAAAAAATCGCGTGATCGTCTTCCTCGCGCCGACGGATATCCGAATCCGACCCGAAAATCCGAATCCCAACCCGGTCGGTCATCGGTCAACGGTCGTCGGTCAACGGTCAACGGTCAGCTCCGATCAGACGGCCCAAATTCAATCATCCAGATCAGACGATCCAGATTTGATCAAGCAGATCAGCGGCCCAGATTCAATTATCAATCAACGGTCCAGATTTGATCAAGCAGATCAGCGGCCCAGATTCAATCACAGATCAGACGGTCTATTTGATCAAGCAGATCAGCGGCCCAGATTCAATCAAGCAACTGACGGCCCAGATTTGATTAAAGTGATCAACGCCTCAGATTGAGTCAACGATCAGACGATCTAAGATCGGTCTTCGATCAGACGATCCAGATCTCTCCGCTTCATCCAACGGTCCAGGTCAATCCGCATTATTTTATTATTAGTTTATTATATAATTAATTTAGAAAATAATAAAAAATAGTAAAAAATTCATAAAAATTCATAAAAAATTCAGAAAAAATTCAGAAAAATCCAGAAAAATCAAAATAATTATTTTTCATATAAATTTATTTTTTTATATTTTTGATATTTTGAATATTTTTAATGTGTATTTATACATAAATTGCTTTTGGAAATGCATATTTAATGCATGAAAAATAATTTTAATATATTATAAAATGTTTTGAATATGTTGTGATTATGTGATGATTTAAAAAAATAAAATAAAAAAAAAAATAATAATAATAATAATGATAAAAATAAATAAAAATGACAAAATTGGATTTTCCAAAACCAAAAAAAAAAAAATGATTTTTAACTTAGAAAAATTATATTTTCATAAAATGAAAATCAATTGATTAGATCATAGGATCATCAAAAATGATTTTCATAAAAATTAAAATTTAATGAACTTAAAGTGAGAATAGTTCAAAAATATAAAATTGATCAACAAATTAAAGTTCTTTTTAAAAGAACTACGTTTTGTCTGATCTCGATTAGCGAGTACGTAGGCACCTGCGGGGCGACATTAAAAAATAAAAAAAAATGTTTTTTTTTTTTTAATATTGTGAATAAATATTTTGTAAATATAATATTTTGTTGATATTCATATTCTAAAAAAATAAAAATGAAAAAAAAGCATAAAATAAAAAAATGAATAATGTGATTTGTGAATATTGTTCATAATATATTTGAATTTTTGAGCATAAAAGGATAGATTATAAATTTAAAATTCCAAAAGTGGTAACCGATTTGGTTTTAATAGGTTAGCCCCCGAATCCATGATATCTGGTTTTAAAAGTTTGTTTTTAAATCAAATTTTCGCAGACTAGTAGCTAAGTTAGGATCAACCGACCCATTGATCCTAGCTTTTTATTTTTTCCCGATTTATATCGGGTGGCGACTCTAAAAGTTTTCAAAAATTAAAATTTCTTTTAACCCCTAGTCGAGGATTCATGTTAAATGGGTTCGGGTTTAATGTGAATCGGGTTAGGAGAAATGAACCAGATAGTGGAAAAATCCAGGCTCGACAGCTTGGCGACTCCACTGGGGACTTAAATTTTTTTTTTAAAAAAAAGAGGGCTAGCCACTTAGGAATTTTAAATTTTGAATTTATCCTTGCTCAATTTTTGTGAATATGTGATTATTTGTATATTATATTGAATAATTTTTTGTAAATATATACTAACCTTACAAATATAAAAAAAAAAAAGTTTGTTTTATGATTTGCATTTGCATTTGCATTAGCATGATTGTGTGCTAGATACGGTCGTACCAGGGCCGTCTTAAGAGCCTAAGCGAGGAGGACGAAGTAAGGTCCGGGGGCTGTGGCTTTCCACCCTCTAGATCAAGAAATGTCCTCCCACTCCGGTTTAGTACCACTAAATCGGGGAACCTATAGAACCTTACCAAATCATGCATTCATTAGCATGGGATATGACCAACTTTTTCTAAAAAAAATGGAGTTGAAATATAAATGTACATATGTAAATACTTAAAAAAAAAAAAGAAAATTCTAAAAAAATATAAAAGCTGTCAAAAAATTAAAAATTTTGTAAATATTAGCTTATACCTTTTAAAAAATTTCAGAAAATGATGTCTTCAACCGACAGTAGCGATAGCTTATGGGCTCGCCTTATTAGAGAAAATCGAGTGGAACCTTTCAAAGATCCAATGCTCCTACTGGACCGATGGTTTGTCAGTTTTAGTCCGGTCCAAAAGTCATTCATTGAGGATAGATTAGGCCCAATCCTCAGCCTACCAAAGATCCATGTTCCATTCACCATGTTCCGAGCCCTCACTCATCTATGGGAACCTGAAGAAGTTGTCTTCCGTTTGGGTCAGCATGTACTTAGCCCGACCATTGAGGAATATACTAGACTACTCCAAGCACCTCCTACCTCTGAAGGTATCTATGTTCCGAACTTCAAGCATAGCCCGGTCCGTGTTATATCAGAATTTTTTGGGATCAAGAGGGGACCAATAATTGAAGCTATCAATGATTGCAATGAATATTGCATCCGGCTAACCACACTGATGGACTGGTTTGGAACCCTGAATACTTTAAAAGCAACCGAGCCACTTTCAGTATACCACTTGAAGTTTGGGAAGAAAACCGGGTTAATGCCTTCATAGTAGCTGCTTTTGCAACCATTCTCTTCCCTAATGGCAACTTGTTCATCCACTTCCGGGTCATAGAGCTGGTTTCTCAATATTTAGCTGGCAAATCCTATGTTCCGCTCTTCTAGCCGAACAAGTCCGTAGTCTGAATCACATCAAGTCTAAAGGACAAGGCAAGTTCAAAGCAAGCATGCACTTACTGATGGTTTGGTTTGCTAGCCACATTAAGCACTATGGAAAAGAATTGGCTAATGGATCCCTCATCAGTCTGAAATATGATCTCATCCAATCTTTTGCTGAAAGGGTCCACATGGAAGATGATCATCCTCTATGGGATATAATTGCCATTCTTGAAGACATGCCACCTGAAGACATGATGTGGCAAGCTCGCTGGTTCAAAAGCCCTGTGCCATCCTAAGTTGCAAGGAATACATGGCAGTACCCCTAATTGGACTCACCGGCTGTACTGGTTATTATCCCTCAAGTGTTATCAGACAGTATGGTATGCTGCAAGATATTACTGTCAAGCCTAATTTGGAGCAAGTCACTCTAGATTATCTGGATCCAACCAAGATACTACCAGCTAAAGAATTCAAGCTAAATCAAATCCGAGCTATATGGGAAAATAGAGAGGTGAAGCCGGTTTTTGAAGTCGAGCCAGAAAGTAAGGAAACCAAGAAGTATAGAGCAACCAGGTGGTATGTGGCTAGCCAAATGAAGAAGAATAAGGATATTCGATATGAAGCTCCCGATGTCCTTCAACCAGCACCATCGGAACCTGACCCTGAAACAACTGCTTACATGGAAGCTGTTTCGGCTCGCCTGGAAGTATGTCACCGAGATTTCCAAGAAAGAGAGAGGGAAATGGTGGATCGCCTGCAAAGTGCTGGAAGCAGAATTGCATTCTTAGAGGCCGAGTTGAAGGCAGCTCGAAAGAAAATTCTAGCCCTGGAAGACAAGATTGTTTGCCCCACTAAGACAAGAAGACTGGTTTAGTTGGTTTAGGTTTAGTCCTTAGGAATCAAGGTTCTTTGAAACCATTAGAAAGTAGTTTTGATTCAGTCACTAGGAAATAAGGTTTCTAAACCATTAGAAGTTTTTGTTATGTCAAACATTATCTTTTAATACAAATGTTTTTTTTAAAAATCATTGGTCAATATCCCCATTTGCATCTGTGTGATAGCATATCTACATTCTTGCATATGTATATTAATTCATTTATTCTTTAAAATATTAATAAATAATAAATGTCCAGGTCTAGCAAATTCGAGTTTAAGTCAAAACTTGAAAGATAGCGTCCAAGCCGGTTAGGAGCCCTATTGTTACCAGATCCCGAGCTAAGATGTCTAACACCGGGAGCAACCCCACAGACCAGACCAATGAGCAAAGACTCAACACCGTGGAACAAACCCTCCTTGGAATTGCTGAACAGATGCAGGCTTTAACACAGAGTCTTGCACAACTTAAGACCCCCACAACTTCTGAAGAATCCTCAAGGGCACAGAAAGGAAAAGAAATTGAGGGCAGCTTATTCAGCAAGAGGAGTCACCAAATGAGTTTAATGCGGCTGAGTTGAAGAAAGAACTGGAAGCTCAGGCTAAAGAAATGGAGAGAAAACTGCTTGAGAAAATGAAGACGTTCGATGGTTTTGATCAAACCGCGATCCTGAATTTGCCTCAATATGAGGAAGGTGCCTTCCCTGAGAAATTTAAGGCACCGGAATTTGAAAAATATGACGGGACAGGTTGTCCTAATATGCATACCAGATTGTATGTACGACGAATGGGGCAATACGAAATTTGACAAGCTGATGGTGCAAACCTTCCAGGACAGTCTTACTGGTGCTGCTTTGGCCTGGTACGCCCAATTAGACCATCAAGAAATTGATACTTGGGACAAGTTGGCTAGGGCATTTTTTAATCAGTATAAGTTTAACATTGAGATGGCGCCCTCGGTATGGGATTTAAGCAATCTGAAGAAGAAGAAAGAAGAGACTTTCAAGGAGTATGCTCAGCGCTGGAGAGCATTGGCTGCAAGGATCACCACCCCGATGCCTGAAAAGGACCTCACTTTCACTTTTATCAACACATTAGAGGAACCTTTCTTTTCCCATCTGGTTGGGCATGCATCAGCAAGTTTCTCAGAAGTGGTGATAGCTGGATGCAGGATTGAGAATGCAATTTCAGCAGGAAAATTGCAACAAGAAAAGAAATATACTGCACCAAGAAATGTCCCATACAAAGGAAAGATTCAACCGTCAGCATGGTCAACACTTGGTGCAACTGGCCCACTAAGTCATTGTGTTGTCAACAAATCAGAATCAAAATCAGAATAAGGATCAGACTCAACAAAGTGCAGTCCCAAATCAACAATCAAGGTTCAACAGGCGAACTTCACTCGAATTCCGGTTCCCCTTAGCCAAGTATTAGCTAAACTAAGGGCCGATAATCTGATCAACCTCGAAGCGCCTAGAGAAGACTACAGGCCTAAAAATTACAATCCTGAGCTGAAGTGTGAATATCACATGGGGCAAATCGGGCACTCAACAGACATGCTGGAGGCTTAGGCATAAAATCCAAGATCTTATTGATGCAAAAGTCATCCAGTTGGATTTCATTGAAGCTCCAAATGTCTCTACTAACCCATTGCCAAACCATGGACCGTTATCAATATGATTACCGCTGAATTCCGGATCCAGAAGAGCTTGTGTGCATGATGAAGGTGGACCTAGATCCATCAAAATCGAATAGGCAAAGGCAGTGAAGATGGATCAACTTCATCAAAGCCAAGACTATACCTTTCAGATACCCCTTGCTGTGAGTGATATAAAGCCGCTCCATTTGATTATAAAGCGGTAAATCATGCTTCAATGGTTGGTGGCCTTACTCGCTCAGGAAGAGTTTATGAGTCGACCGGAAAGAATGCAACTGTGAATATGCACAGCAAAATGAAGAAGGGAAGAAAGATGAAGAGAAGTCAGCATTGGCAAAACTGATGAAAGCAAGTGAATACAAAGTTGTCGAGCAGTTGGCCAAAATACCTGCCCAAATATCGCTCATGAGTCTGCTGATTAGCTCTAATGTACACCGTGAGGCTCTTTTCAAAGCCTTAGAAGAAGTGAAAGTTCCAGGGTGTATCAGAAGAAGCCTTGGGCATATAATCAACTCAATCTTTGCAAATGAGCAAATCTTTTCTCATCTGAAGAACTGGGAGAGGAAGGGGATCAACATAACAAAGCCCTCTTCATTGTAGTCAAAAGCTGTGGAAAGTCATCTCTCGAGTATTAGTTGACAACGGTTCCTCTTTGAATGTATGCCCCTTAGCCACTTTGAGCCTATTGGGGATTGAACCGTCAGACATCAAACCAAGCTCTACTGTGGTTCGTGCTTTTGATGGGTCAAAAAGAATATAATAGGTGAAGTGGAGTTAGAAGTACCATCGGGCCTCAAACTTTCATTATTCCTTTCCAAGTGATTGATATCCCCAGAACATTCAATCTGCTGTTGGGAAGACCATGGATCCATGCTGCCAGGGCAATACCATCAAGCCTGCACCAGAAGGTTAAGTTCATAGCCAATGGTCAACTCATCACTGTTATGGGAGAACAGGATTATGCCATTTACAAGGAGACGGCTGTCCCTTACATTGGAAAAGAAGGAGAAGAAGACTTCGGGCTCCAAATGTTTGACGAAGTCTGCATGATGAATGATGAAAAAGAAGCTCAGGTGGGAACCTTTGGACTGGGTTATTCCCCCACTTGTGCTGAAGTGGCAGAAATGAAAAACCAAATGAGAAGGAGGAAGCTCGACAAGGAGTATGATCCAATCATCAAAATCCCTCACATCAGCCATTCCTTTCCAAAGCCACATCATATCCAGCAGCCAGATGATATCAAAGAAGATGCTTCATCCAAAGAAATGATCTTGAGAAATTGGTTCTCTGTGCCTTGCGCTAGTATTAAGTCTTTTAAGTAAGAACTTATCTAAGACTAGATTTGTGTTTTGTGTTTTTCAGTATTATGTGATGCTCAAATAAGTGTACTTAAACACCGTCCCAGTTTAATGAAATTTATTTCCGTTTGTGCTTTCACATATTCTCATACATTCCTCATTCATATTCAACCAGATTCGACAATTGTGATGAAGTTCAGGGATATCTCGCGCGTATAATTAATGAAAATATCAATATCACCTCTAACTCTACTGGGTTAGACGTTGAAGATGATATTGATTATCAATTTAGAACACAAGAAATTTGGCAAAATTTTGAACAAGGAAGGATTGAAATTCCCGAAACCATTGAAGTGATTAATTTGGGAACAAGCGAAAACCCTAGGAATCTGAGGATAGGGGGAAAATTGCCTGAGAGCACGGCACAAGATTTAACCAAGTTACTACCGAATACTTGGATGTTTTTGCATGGTCGTATAGCGATATGCCGGTTTAGACCCATCCATTGTGGTTCACAAATTGCCAACAAAGGAGGATTTTAAACCTAAAAAGCAAAAATTAAGGCGATTTAGGCCAGATTTACTCCTCCAAATCAAGGATGAAGTAAAAAAGTTGCTTGAAGTAGGATTCATTGAGGTTTCTGATTATTCGGATTGGGTATCAAATAGTGCCAGTACTTAAGAAAAACGGGAAAGTAAGAATCTGTGTGGATTTCAGAGATCTAAACAAAGCAACCCCGAAAGATAATTTCCCGTTGCCTCACATCGATGTTTTAGTGGACAATACCGCTGGAAATCATCTATTTTCATTCATGGATGGATTTTCAGGGTATAATCAGATATTAATGGCCGAAGAAGATAAGGTCAAAACCACATTCGTTACAGCCTGGGGAACCTTTTGTTACAAGTCATGCCTTTCGGTCTCAAGAATGCCGGGGCAACTTATCAACGAGCAATGCTTGCTATACTTCATGATATGATGCACAAAGAGGTGGAAGTATATGTAGATGACATGATCGCCAAGACAAAGGAAGGAGAGGATCATGTATGGTGTTAAGGAAGCTTTTTGAAAGATTAAGGAAGTTTCAGTTGAAATTGAATCCAGAAAAATGCACTTTCGGAGTGACATCTGGAAAATTATTAGGATTCATGGTTAGCCAAAAAGGGATAGAAATCGATCCTGATAAGTCAAGGCAATTCAGGATTTGCCTCCACCAAAAACATTAAAGAAATCAGAGGCCTCTTGGGAAGATTGAATTACATTGCTCGATTCATATCACAGTTGACTGATAAGTGCCAACCGCTGTTTAAACTGCTGAAGAAGAATGCCCTAATTGAATGGAATGACGAATGTGAAAAAGCCTTTAATCGGATAAAGCAATATCTGACGAATCCACCAGTACTGGTTACTCCAAAACCGGGGAAACCGTTGTTCTTGTATTTGACGATTCTTCCTGAATCCATGGGTTGTGTGCTCGGGCAAAAAGATGAGGAAGGAAAAGAAAGAGCTGTTTACTACTTAAGCAAGAAATTCTCAAATGGAGAACAAAAGTATTCAGAGATAGAAAAGACCTGCTGTGCATTAGTATGGGTTATGCACAGACTTAGCAGTATACGCTCTTTACTCGATCGAGTTGATTACGAAGCATGATCCATTGCGATACTTGGCAGCAAACCGGCTTTGGTTGGTCGAATCTCGAAATGGCAGATGCTGCTTTCTGAATTTGATATCACTTATGTAAGTCAAAGTTCAGTCAAAGGACAAGTTTTAGCTGATCAACTGCGAGAAAGCCCAGTTGATGATGAAGAATTAAAGGAACAAGATCAGTTTCCAGATGAAGGTATCAGGATAGCAGAAACAGAAGCCGAAAGCAACAGTTGGAAGTTGTATTTCGATGGAGCAGCCAATGTATACGGGTGTGGAATAGGGTGCAGTCCTATCTCACCAAAGAAGAACAGTTCCCGGCATCAGCCAGATTAATGTTTCCTTACACAAATAATGTAGCGGAATACGAGGCATGCATCATGGGATTAGAAATGGCAATTCAAATGAATATCGAGGAGCTCGAAGTGTTTGGAGATTCATCACTTATCATTTTCCAAACTCGAGGCGAGTTCAAAACTAAGGATCCCAAGTTGATTCCTTATAATCATTGGCTGAGTTAGCAGGAAGATTCAAAGAAATTTCCTTCACTTATGTGCCGAGAACTCAGAATCAATTTGCTGATGCATTGGCTACTCTGGCCTCTTTGATCCAATTCACTGAAGGAGCAAGAATACAACCTTTGCAAGTCCGAATAAGAAGTGAACCCGCATTCTGTGCTGTGATTGAGTCAAGTGAACCATGGTTTCAAGATATCAAAATTTCTTGCAAACAGGTAGCTATCCTGAGTGTGCTACAAAAAAGGATCAGAAATCATTGAGGCGTCTGGCAAGTCATTTCTTGTTAAGTGGAGATACCTTATACAGAAGGTCATTTGATACAACCCTGTTGAGATGTGTAGATGAAAAAGAAGCTCAAAAATTAATGGAAGAAGTTCATGAGGGAGTATGTGGACCTCATATGAACGGATATATGCTAGCTAAAAAGATTATGAGGCTAGGATATTTCTGGTTAACCATGGAATCAGACTGTATCAAACATGTGAGATCTTGTCATTTATGTCAAATTTACGCAAACAAGATAAATGCTCCTCCGAAGGAATTACAGTCAATGTCGACACCGTGGCCTTTCTCAATGTGGGGAATAGATGTAATTGGGCCAATTTCGCCAAAAGCTTCAAATGGTCATCGATTCATACTAGTTGCAATCGATTACTTCACCAAGTGGGTTGAAGCGCTTCATACGCCAGTGTGACAAAAGCCGTTGTGGTGCGATTCATCAAAAGAGATATCATTGCTCGATATGGAACTCCAGAAAGTATCGTTACCGATAATGGTACAAATCTGAACAACAATGCAATGACTGATTTATGTCAGCAATTCAAGATTAAACACCGAATTCCACTCCATATCGCCCACAGATGAATGGAGCAGTAGAAGCCGCCAACAAAAACATCAAGAGAATCATTGAGAAGATGACAATTGCATACAAGATTGGCATGAAATGCTCCCATTAGCATTGATGGCGTATCGAACTCTGTAAGAGTGTCAACTGGGGCAACGCCCTATTCCCTGGTATATGGAACTGAAGCCGTTTTACCAGTAGAAGTTGAGATTCCTTCACTCCGAGTATTGGCTGAAACAGAGCTCGAAGAAGCTGAATGGGTTAGACAAAGGATTGAACAGTTAAATCTTTTAGATGAAAAAAGATTGACTGCCATGTGTCATGGGCAATTATATCAACAAAGGATGGCTAGAGCATTTAATAAGAAAGTCAAGCCAAGAAATTTCCAAGAAGGTGATTTGGTTCTGAGAAAAATACTGCCAAATGTGCAAGATTCCAGGGAAAGTTCACACCAAATTATGAAGGACCATACATAGTGAAGAAGGTCTTGTCGGGAGGAGCATTAATCCTTTCCCAAATGGATGGACCCGATTTAAAGGATCCTGTGAACTCAGATGCTGTAAAGTTGTATTATCCTTGATCAATAAAATTTGTCATTTCAAGTGATCAATTGATTTTATTTTAATTAATTATAAGCAAAGTTGATATCCCTGAAATTCTCTGAAGTCGGATCAAAGCCTGACTCACAAAATTCTTCCAAATAATTATACAACCAAACACCATTTGAATCATCAGAGAGAAATTTGAGCATCTTATAATGCTGAATAAATGCGTTTATACAGTTTGGTCTGTTGAATTGTTCTTATTTTAAAAGAAAATATTACTGCAAGGATAACTAATTTTGATAGAAAATTGAAGCATACTTTTTATCATCAATGTTAGATATGGAACCAAAATTATCATAAAAAAACTCCCAGTGGACTAAAAATTCACAAGTACCCCTCAGTCTAGACTCGACAGATAGTCTAGTACTGACCAAATACAAAATCCATCCTTTAGAGATGGTGACCCAAATACAAAATCCATCCTTTAGAGATGGTGACCCAAATACAAAATCCATCCTTTAGAGATGGTGACCAAATTCAAAATCCATCCTTTTGAGATGGTGACCAAATACAAAATCCATCCTTTAGAGATGGTGACCAAATACAAAATCCATCCTTTAGAGATGGTGACCAAATTCAAAATCCATTCACTCAAGATGATGATGAAGACAGAATTCAGAAATCCATCCACTCAAGATGGTGATCAAGACAATTCAGAAGTCCTTCCATTCCAGATGGTGACGAAGACCAAATGACCAAACCAAAGCCCATAGGTCCGACAGTTATCCTAGCAAATCTAGACCCGACAGATGGTCTATCAGTTTTCTAAGTCTAGTCCGACAGTTGTCCTAGCAAATCTAGACCCGACAGATGGTCTATCAGTTTTCTAAGTCTAGGTCCGACAGTTGACCTAGCGAATCTGAAAGTCTAAACTCGACAGATGGTTTACACAAGATAAAAATCTCCTTGTTGAAAATAAAATTTGGAGGAGAAGCTAACCAAAAATTGGTTATCTTTTTGTCTTTGTGGCAAAAGTTTTGTTCAAACTTTACCACAAAGAGGGGCAGCTGTAGACACCCAATTTTTGCCCAATTAATTAAGGCTTAAATTTAATTAAACTCATTTTTCCAAAAGCCTTAAAGTATTGATGAAGTTGGCTAAGTGATCAAGGCACAGGCCAAATGGCCTGTTGGTTAAATACATTGACCCAAACACACACTCAAGCTCAAGGACACAAGTTCAAACCCTAGCAAAGGCAAATTTTTGCCTTTTTATCATCTTATTTTTGCCTTTTCATCTTTCTCAAAGTGACTTTTTGCCTTACTTTGCATCAATTTTTAACTGACAAAACATCATTAATTATTAAAATTGATGATGCCAATTGCAAAGTAGTTATGGAATATGAAAGATTAGTCCACAATTCATGTGTAAAAACAACCCAAAAGTCACAAAATTCGTGCTAAAAAAATTGGGAAAAAATACAATTTGTAAAGCATTCAATTGCACATAAATGAGGGGTTACAAGAATTGAATAAAAATTGGATGATTTATCTACCCAAATTAAATGATTTGATGAAGGATATGAGAAATCAATCATCAATTCATCAGTTTTAAACAAATTAATCACGAATTTTTGAAGTAAATTCGTGAAAAATAAAGAGGCAAAAATCGATTCGTTTTCGAAACTGTACGAAACGTAAAATTGAGCTTGCAACCTATAAATAGGGGGTACTAGGATCAAAAGGCACAAGTCAATTTCGAAGAAACACACACATAACAATATCAATTCGAAACTTTCGAATTTAGAATGTAGGATTCCAATTTTTCAAATTCGAAGTGATTGGATCAGATTTGATCCAAATTGAGTGTTTTAGGAGTATTAGAAACTTGATTTTGATGTTTTAGTTTGCTTAGATTTGTTCGAATTGATCGGATTCATCTCTGTAATTTTTTATTTTTGTTTTCCGATTGAGCCGCCGATACCCACCACTGCGAACCGCCACTTCTGGTGGTTCTGAGTGAGAACCACCACCACCAACGAATGCGCCACCAGCATAGAAGTCGGGCCGACAAGCTTGGGGAGGTCAACAACCACCAGGGACGGCCAACGAGCTCTCGAAAATCGCATGATCGTCTTCCTCGCGCCGACGGATATCCGAATCCGACCCGAAAATCCGAATCCCAACCCGGGTCGGTCATCGGTCAACGGGTCGGTCAACGGTCAACGTCAGCTCCGATCAGACGGCCCAAATTCAATCATCCAGATCAGACGATCCAGATTTGATCAAGCAGATTAGCGGCCCAGATTCAATTATCCAAATCAGACGGTCCAGATTTGATCAAGCAGATCAGCGGCCCAGATTCAATCATCCAGATCAGACGGTCTAGATTTGATCAAGCAGATCAGCGGCCCAGATTCAATCAAGCAAATCCGACGGCCCAGATTTGATTAAAGTGATCAACGCCTCAGATTGAGTCAACGAGATCAGACGGCTAAGATCGGTCTTCAGATCAGACGATCCAGATCGCGTCCGCTTCATCCAACGGTCCAGGTCAATCCGCATTATTTTATTATTAGTTTATTATATAATTAATTTTAGAAAATAATAAAAATTAGCAAAAAATAGTAAAAAATTCATAAAAAATTCAGAAAAATTTAGAAAAATCAAAATAATTATTTTTCATATAAATTTATTTTTTTTGATATTTTTGAATATTTTTATTGTGTATTTATACATAAATTGCTTTTGGAAATGCATATTTAATGGATAAAAAATAATTTTAATATATTATAAAATGTTTTGAATATGTTTTGAGTTTATGTGATGATTAAAAAAATAAAAATAAAAATAAAAAATAATAATAATGATAATAATAATGATAAAAATAAAATAAAAATGACAAAATTAGATTTTCCAAAACCAAAAATAAAAAAAATGATTTTCAAACTTAGAAAAATTATATTTTCATAAAATGAAAATCAATTGATTAGATCATAGGATCATCAAAAATGGTTTTCATAAAAATTTAAAATTTAATGAACTTAAAGTGAGAATAGTTCAAAAATATAAAATTGATCAACAAATTAAAGTTCTTTTTAAAAGAACTACGTTTTGTCTTATCTCGATTAGCGAGTACGTAGGCACCTGCGGGGCGACATAAAAAAAAAAAAAAAAATGTTTTTGTTTTTTTAATATTGTGAATAAATATTTTGTAAATATAATATGTTTTTGTTGATATTCATATTCTAAAAAAAATAAAAATGAAGAAAAACACATAAAAATAAAAAAAATGAATAATGTGATTTGTGAATATTGTTTCATAATGTATCATTTGAATTTTTGAGCATGAAAAGGATAGATTATAAATTTAAAATTCCGAAAGTGGTAACCAATTTGGTTTTAATAGGTTAGCCCCCGAATCCATGATATCTGGTTTAAAAAATTTTGGTTTTTCAAATCAAATTTTCGCAGATTAGTAGCTAAGTTAGGATCAACCGACCCATTGATCCTAGCTTTTTATATTTTCCCGATTTATATCAGGTGGCGACTCTAAAGGTTTTTAAAAATTAAAATTTCTCTTAACCCCTAGTCGAGGATTCATGTTAAATGGGTTCGGGTTTAATGTGAATCGGGTTAGGAGAAATGAACCAGATAGTGGAAAAATCCAGGCTCGACAAGATCACTTTCCTTTTCTTTTTGTGGATCAAAGAGATTAGCTGGGCATTTATATTATTGTTTCCTTGATGGTATGTCCGGATATTTTCAAATTCCCATTGATACCGAAGACTAGGAAAAGATAACCTTTACTTGTCCATTTAGCACATTTGCTTAGTGACAAATGCCATTTGGTCTTTGTGATGCCCCTGCCACTTTTCAAAGATGCATGATTGCTTTGTTTCAAGTACTGATTGAAGATGGAATGGAGGTATTTATGGATGACTTTTTGGTATATGGTGACTCCTTTGATCATTGTTTAGAGAACTTAAAAAAAGTTTTAAAACAATGTGAGGAGATAAATCTGGTTCTTAATTGGGAGGAATGCCATTTTATGGTCTAAGAAGGAATAGTTTTAGTACACAAAATCTCTCATAGAGGCATAGAAGTTGACTCATCCAAGATAGGGACAATTAGTTAACTCCTAACCCTGTCTTCAATTAAAGCAATTTGTAGTTTCTTGGGTCATGCGTGGTTTTAGAGGAGGTTTATAAAGGACTTTTCCAAAATAGCAAGACCCTTAACAAAATTATTACAAAAGGGACACTCCTTTTGAATTCAATAACGATTACTTAAAAGCTTTTAACCTATGAAAAGATAAATTAACTAATGCACCAATAATGGTAGCACCGGATTGGAATCTTTCCTTCTAAGTCATGTGTGATGCAAGTGATTATGCTTTAGTATTGTTCTAAGACAAAGAAGAGATAAGCATTTCCAACCTATTTTCTATGCTAGTAAAACCTTAACGAACAAACGAAAGAATTATACTACCACTGAAAAGGAGTTACTAGCTATTGTCTTTGCCTTTGATAGGTTTAGACCATATTTAATGTTGTAAAAAACAATAGCGTGTATTGACCACTCAGCCTTAGAGTATTTATTATCTAAATCTAATGTTAAGCCTAGACTGATTTGGTGGATTTTACCAATTGCAAGAATTTGATTTAGAGGTTAGAGATAAAAAAATGGAGCTGAGAATTTGGCAGCTGATCACCTATCTAGGCTTGAAAATCTTAACTTAGAGATTATGAGGATGATATTAATGATTTCTTTCCTGATGAGAAATTATACACTATTACTAGGATAAATGATGAAATGGATGATGAGACTCCTTGGTTTGCAGGTATTGCAAACCATTTAGTCATAAGGATTATACCTAAGGAACTTACCTATTAACAAAGAAAGAATTCTTTGTAGACCTTAAATATTACATCTAGAATGATCCATTTTTATTTTGGATTTGTGCAAATCAAGTCATTAGAAGATGTGTTTTCCAACCTGAAGGATGGAAAATTTTAGCACATTGCCATTCAAAACTTAATAGAAGACATCATAGTGCAAACCAAACTGCTCAAAAAGTCACCAAATGTGGATTTTATTGGCCTACCCTATTTGAAGATGCATAAGTTTTTAGTGCTGGATGTGATAGATGCCAAAGAACTGATGAAATGCCCTAAAAATATATCTTGCAATGTGAAGTATTTGATGTGTGGGGTATTAATTTTATGGTCCCTTCCCTAAATCCAATGGAAATCAATATATCCTAGTGGCAATTGATTGTATCTCCAAGTGGGTGGAAGTAGAGGCTTTATCCACAAATGATGTTAGGGTGGGGACTAGATTTCTAAAAAGATTGTTTTCTAGATTCGAGACACCAAGGGCTATCATTAGTAATCATGGTACTCATTTTTGTAATTTATAGATGGAAAAGGTACTTAAGTGATATGGCGTTACCCATAGGATTGCCACCCCATATCATTCTCAAACCAGTGGTTAAACTAAACTATCTAATAGGGAGTTGAAGAAGATTTTAGAAAAAAAAACTATGGCACATCATCAGAATCACTAGTAAGATCATGAAAAAAACTTAATTCCCTATTATCTACTTTAGATCATGAAATTAATCTAATTACTTATAAAAAAAATTGATTAAAACTTGCTTTGAATAAACTTCAAAACAAATAGTCAACAAGATATATAATTCAATATTACTTAGCTCATCCAAACAACCAATTTCCCCTAAGAATATTACTAATTTCAATTTCTAATAATAATATCAATGTTGTTTATGTCAAATTGAACTATAAGATTCCTATATGAGATTAATATCTATCTCGAGATTATTAATCACTAATTCTTCAAATCTACTTATTGAAATTTCTTCTAACTAGTAACAATATAAGAATCACATTGTAGATCTATGAATTTTTTTACAATCAACTAGATTAGAAAACTTTTGTAGTTCAATCTCCAGTGATGCAAACAAGTTTTTCTAATTATGTTTATCTATTCATACATGCAATCTTTCAATTAACATACATGAAATCATATATAAAAATAATACTCCGAAATACTATTCTATATATCAATTCAAAACACGTAATTAGACTAAAAAAGAACATAAACTTCCATTGAATACGATTAAGTACAAGACAAGTTGTATCTCAGGTTTAATTTGTTATTTAGATGAAATAGATCTACTCTTCCGTCACTAAACTATTACAACAATAAGCAACTATTACAATTAAGCACAAAGATGGAAAGAATACACCTGACTAAGCAATCTTGAATTGATCTTCGTAGAGTCTTGATCAACTTCTCCAAATCTTGAAGAGCTTTGTTTCAAATGCTAAAATCTATCTTTAAATTAGTGTGAATATTGTTTAATAAGGTTGTTGTTGTTTTTCTAAACTCTATTCTCCTATTTATAATGGTTAAATGTCGGCTAAGTCCCTAGGATTAGATAAACATAAGTTCCTAGGATATTTTAAAACAATTGACTAAGTCTTTACTGTGTAAGCGAGCTAAAGATGAGCATATTTTTTCAAGTCGTGCAACTTCTTGTCTATCAAACCATATCATTCGCTAAAGAACACGACAAAAGCATGGGACGAAGTATTCAGTTGTGCTTCTCAATGGATTTTAACAATCTCCTTATTGCATGACGACACAGTTTAAACACGTTTGCTGTATTGTTCTGTGTTTCTCACTGTTTCCTTAGAGCACTTGTTCCTAGAATTACACGAGCAAAGCATGGGTAATTATATACGGTGGTGCTTCTTTCTATCCATTATGTACCAAACGATTCCATAGAAGCACGTTTCAAATTGAGGCTCATTTTTCTTCTTTATCCATGAGCATGACATATACACATGATATAATAATTCCCCGTGTTTCTTACCGTCTTCTTTCTCTAACATTCTTCAAAACACCTACAAAGCACGACCCTGTTCTTCTCTTATTTTCCCAGAAACATGGCTTGAGCACATGATATGGTAATTACCCATGTTTCTCTTTGATTTCTCTTGGCATAAACACGGTAATATTGCATTGTTTTTCTTCTTGTCTTCTTCATTTGATAAGAACACAAGCAAAGCATGATATATGACAATGAACCATGTTTCATTCTATTCTTGATTCTTCATTTTGTAGTTTTCCCAATTAAAGCATGGTTTGAAACACGAAAATTTGTGTCTCCTTGTGTTCTTCATAATTTCTTGTCAATTTCTTCACTTTTACTTCAAATTTGATATTACTTGTTTAATTTTTACTCCAAAGCTCTTTAATCTTCATTATCCAATCAAGTAAAGTACCAATTCTTACAATAATTTATATAGAATATACATAATTAACCCTATAAAACATAGATAAATTGGATGATGCCTTATGGGCTTAAGAATTGTCTTTATTACACCTTTAGGGATTAGACCCTATAGCATAGTCTATGGAAAGGCTTGTCATTTGCTTGTTAAGCTAGAACACACAACATATTGGACAATCAAGAGAGTTAATTATGATTTAAATGAGGCTAAGAGAAAGAGATTGTTCCAATTAAATGAACTTGATGAATGGAGGGCAATGGCCTATGAAAGTTCTAAGCTTTATAAGGAAAGGTAAAAAAGTATCATGACCAAACAATCAAATAGTCTAAATAATTCCAAGGGGTTGATAAAGTTTTATTGTATAACTCCCAACTTAGATTATTTCCAAGAAAGTTGAAATCAGGGTAGTTTGAACCTTTTGTGGTAATTAAGGTTTTTCCTTATAGCACTATAGAAATATAACACCCAACATTTGGAAAATTTAAAGTTAATGGTTAGTTACTAAAGTTATATTTAGGAGATGAAAGTGAGCTCTCTCAAAAAGAGGAGTTTCAACTGCAATTAATCTCAAATTAAAAATGTTAAGTTTCATGTCAAGCTAATGACGTTAAAAGAGTGCTAATTGAGAGGCAATCCACGACTAACTTGTAACACCATTGTTTTTACCTTTTGTTCACTTTGTGTGTGTGTGTGTATTGAGTCTTAATGTATTTTGTAGAATAAGCTCACGTGAAAGAGGTCGCTTTCAATTAGGAATATAGAGAAAGTACACGACTATAAAGGATTAGCAATGTAACCATTGTGCTGTACTAAGAACATGTAACAAGTGTTTACAAAGAGAAGCAGGGGGATAAGTCGAGCCGTGCTCGTGTTGCGTTCTTGGATCTTATTGGCTCTAATGGGAATAGTAAGAAATATGGTGGAATAGGTCCACTCATGCACCTGTCGCGCTTTTCAGGCTTTTTTTTTTTTTTTACCTATTCGAGGACAATAAGGAACATGGCGGAATAGATCCACCTGTGCATCCATTGTGCTTTTTTGGTTAAATGTTGTGTAATGTGAACAAAAAGAAGACGATGGGATAGATCATGCCATGCTCTAGTCATGCTTTACTTATGTATTTAGAGCGCTTAGATTAGTATGAAGAATCGTATGATAGGGTTCTGATATGATCGTACCAAACTTTAAAATTTATAAATCCAAATTAATTCCTACTATCAAATTAGGCAGTGTACTATCTATAGTAGCATAGGATTAAACGGATATCATCCTCAAGGATCTATTAAACAAGTACTATAATAACCCTTTTTCTACTATTTAGTCCAATCATATGAAGAAATATCTAATCTTTAACTATTAATCATCTAAATTATTAACCCTAGAATCAATTATATTGCTTTAACAAATAAATATCAATTACAAGACATACCCTTCATCTTGATCCACCCTAAACCCTAATTTTTATAACAAAATATTGATTAATGAAATATTGATGCTTTACAATGCAAAATCACATAACTAAATCGATCACTCCCTCGAGTTAATCAATTCCTAATCTCATATGAGATAATGGAGACCTCTCCCTAACTAACGCCATAAGAGATTGCATTCAAGATCAAGCTTCTTAAATAAAGATGGAATTTTTTTGCAAAAGATCAAAGCTTTCCTACCTCTAGGTAAAACATGTAATCCTTCTATTCATATAGATCTATCCCATTAGATGAAACCTCTTTCTATGTAACAAGAATCAAACATGTAATCAATCTTGTACACAAATCAATCACAAGATAATTATAACATATGAATAGATGTAAAGACATAAACTTTCATTGTAAGAATCAATTCCAATCACATATGGGTTTAGGGTTTCACAAGACTACGGTATAGAGATTTACTCCTCCATAAATTTCACAATAAAAGCAATAGATCTAGAGAAGTAATCTATAAACATCATAAACAATAAACAATAAAACCCTTTTGATTATTGTTGTCTTGTAATCTTCAATGAATTCCTAGCAATTTTCTCTCTAAAGTTCATGCATTTTTCTCTCCTAGGGTTTAGAATAACAACAATAATAATAATATCTGGAAAGTTGGATTGGCTATTTATATGTTTTGAACCGTCGTTGAAAGTACACCAAGTACACCACCGTGCTCGTGATAGTGTACTCTGGAAAGTCATCATTTTCTTCTTGGATCATGCTCTATCCTTCAACACTACCTTGTACACTCCTTGGGTAGCAACTTGTGTATAATTTGGAATAGTTGCTGGTCACTTTTTATGGCTCTACACTAGCATCTACATGCTCATGTTGAAGGTTGTGTGTAGTGAAAATCAACTTTTTGCATCCTTTGTCAAATTTCCTCTTGTTTCCGCTCAAATCATCCTTAAATCTTTGAAATGTCTTGTCTAAATGCTGATCAAAATATAAAGCAATTAAGTATCCTTTTCTTAACAATTTCAGATAAAATCTATACAAAAATATCTAATAAGCACTAGAATTGAGGGTCTTTCAACACTTATCAGGTTCCTTGTGCACACATTGTATTCCTACAATATAGAAACCTGACCTCTTTACACTATTGCATCAGTTCTTCATGCTCTTGACACAGAAAAAACTATCTAAAAATACACTCTTTCACATAAATTTGCTGATTTATCTACGAAAATCAACACCAAGCACATCTAAGTCGAGGTGTAATCTTTAACTTTTGCTTTATTAAAGTTATACTTCTTGGTTTGTTATTATTTACTGATTTCTTTGATTTGGGGTTTCATAAAAATTTAGGGCTTTTTGATTTTTGAGTTTCTTGCTACAAATAGAGGTTTACTATTGTTTTAAAAATGAATATTTGAAGTAACGCATAATCTCCCATGATTTGTCCTAGTTGTAACCTTAAGGTTTTGAAATCACATGTTTCCCTTGATAATTGGTTTAAGCTACTTGGTTGTTGATTCTAAACCCAAAGGGATGTTATGCATGTAATGGAACCTCTAAATCATTGATTGGAAGTAAGATTTCATACCCATTGTGCTTAACTTGTGAAGTTTGAACCTTGAACATTGTACATTCGTGCCAGGCTTACACAAGGTGTACATGAGGTGCCCTAATTCCTCATGTTCTTCTTTGTGTATAGAAGTTATGACTTGTAGTGAAATGATCCAAACACCAACCGTAATTAATTAAATTCAAATAAAATAACCTGAAAAAATTGGGAAAATTTAATCGGAGGAACAAAACTTAATAAGGTTCGGGATAAAATAGAATTTAAAGATGGATAATTGATGGAAATTAGGGCAAAAAATCTGCAAAAGAAAAGCCTAAGGTAAAGGAATGGTTGTGATCGTGCCAAGTAGCACTCTAGGGAGAAACCCTGGATACCTTAGACTCTAGCCCTAAATACATCCCTTATTTTTCTGCTATTGTCTTTTTAGGAAGCTTATAATTACCCTAAGGGGAGAAACTTATACCCTAGCCTTATTTATATTTTAATCAAGTGAGATTAAGAGATGATTAGCACTTATGAGTTGGGATTACCCATTTCATGACGAGAAATATGGATGATGAAAATGAATTAAGAGAAAGAGGAGCTCAAGGAAACAAGAAAATTTCTATCAAGGTAAGTGCGCTAATTTTTAGTTTCAAAACACAATGTTCAAGGTGTTTTAGATGTGGATTTTGACACAAGGATGTTGATAGGAAGTGGAGGAAGCAAGGAAATCAAGTTTGGAAGTGTTTTAAGCTTGGAGAAATTTATTACAACCACAACAACGAGGTAAGATTCAAAAATCAACTTTTGGTGTTATGAGTATGTGATATTGAGGAGATAAGGCTGGTTTGGAAATGTTAAAGGAGAAAATAAACATGATTAAAGTTGGAATCCTGCTAAAGACCAATTTTGAAAAGGAATGAGTGTTGTTATACATCTAAAAGTATGGACAAGATTATGGAGTGAGTAGAAAGTAATGCTATGGATGTTAGAGTAAGTTAAGTAAAGGATTTCTCAAGAAATGTTTGGAAATTTTAATGAAACCATGATAATTTTGGTAACTGCTATCACCATAAATGATTTAAGCTTTGATCTTGAACTTATCATGCTTTAGCATATAGAACATGAATATAATTAAGTTTAGGCATGAACATGAACATTTAGTACCTTAGATCACCGTAAATTTGTTTTAAAACTTTTTTTGATGAAAATATGAAGTTTAAACGCCAAAAACATCAAACCCAGAAGATCATGAGGGAAACACAACGCCGTGTTTCCATCGTGCTTTGTCTGGCTTCTAAAACATGAAGAAAAGTGAAATATAAGACAACACAACGTCATGTTTCCCACCATGTTCCTCTCGATCTAAAAACGCAAAGGAGAAACACAAAACCTAGAAGCATGGTGGAAATATGAGGACGTGTTTCCTACCATGCTTCTCGCTGTGTTCAAAGGAGAAGTGTAACACAGAGAAAGATGAGAGGATGGATGAGACCATTCTTTCCTTGTACTTCTCTCTATTGCTTGAAATGTGTTAATGCGTTGAGAAACATGGTGGCGTGCATCCAACCGTGTACCCAACGTGCTTCTCTCGAATTCTTATTTCTCCTTCATTCCTTGTCCAAATTGATCAAAACTTGTTCCAATTTCTTCTTTAGTCATAATTTAACCTCCTAGCATGACTTTAGGACAGAATGAATAAGTTTATACAATGAGGTATAACAAACAAGATAAATGGATTAAAGATGGATAGCCACAAGTTAATTTTAATTTCAATTACAAACAATTATTGGACTTAGAACGGATAACAAGCTCAGCTTAACTAAAGGTATGTAGTAATTGCATGTTGCTTGCTAGGTTAGTTTTAATAACTGGACTAAAACTTAAACTTCGTTTAATTGAATGTTGGTTGTTGTTTAGCCGCTTGCTCCAAGAGTGAGACCTCCAGACTGGGTTGCGAGTTTGATCATAACTTCGGGATGATATGGTAGTTCAGGTGCTTAGGCCTCCACGGATGAGTGGTTGGGCTTAACAGGTAGTCGATAGGGAATTTTTCGAGATCGGACAGCTGATTAGGAGTAGGTACGAAGTTATAACGAGTTATATGATGTATTGGGACTTCGTATAAAGAGTTACAATGGACCATGCTTATTGGTGGCATCCATGAGGAGATGGCCCGAATGAGACTATTTTCCTTATTTTTCTTTTCGATAAGTTTTGGGGGCTTATTGAACCCCTCTCTTTGGTGCATGATCCGTTGAAGGAACCCTATCCCTTTTGTTTGGCATGAGTCATGAGTACTCTTATGCGTGTTGTTGTTTCTGGACACTGGAAATACTTGGTTGTTGACTTCAAACTAATTTAATTTAAATTATATTTGTTGCATTAACCTAGGCGTGTATGACATTCGAATATGTGCTTGATTACTGTTGTACTGGGCTTCGTCACTCACTTTATATTATTTTAGGTACTGATGAAGACTCATATGTAGACCTCTACTATGACTTATGGGATAGGGGAACGATGAATATAGAGGGTGATTCTAACGTATTGGAATTTAGAATGGAACTTGAAAGACTAATTAAATGTTTGTTGTTTCATGTTTAGGATGACTAAACCCTTAACTTTATTATTACCTTTGGGCCTAGTGTCAAACATGTTTTTAGGTTAAGCCTACGATTGTTATCTTAAATGTTTTGAACCTTAAAATTTTTGTTCCACTCTTTCTAAAGGATTTTTACACTTGTTGATATAATGGTCTATAAAATCGTTTATAAATTCTCTTTTGTCTCGATATGGTTTTACTAAAGACTATAAACATGATTTCATAGCTAAAATATGATTAGAAACTCACATAGATATTAGAAGCCTTGACACGTCACTTAGAAGTGATGTGTGTGGCAAAACAACCTCACCCTTAAGTACCCTAAGGATCGTGTCGTTTCAGTGTGTGTAGATGATGGGCTGGTTCGATGTTAGTACTTTAATTCTTAAAATGCATATAAGTCTGTCAAGATCTTGTTATGAGTTGTGCACATTCTAATTGGGTATTGACGATCATAGATGATGGCCAAACATTTACTTAAAAAGAAAACAAAACATCCTAGATCTAATGGGTCTTCTTCTTTTAGGGCACCACAACCTCCAAATCATTTAACTGAAAGTTAGAGGAAAAAGTTCAATGAGCTAGCATGGAAGCCATTGCTTCTGAATAAATATATAGATTGGATGTTGATTGAAAAATCTAGATTGGCTTAGAAAATTAAAGATCTCCTATCTTCAGGTCCTTGGGAGATATTGTTTTCTATACAGGAAGAAGTGTATAAGAGTTTAACCTTAGAATTCACATCGACTCTCAAATTTGACCAACCTTTAGACATCCATGGGTTGAGAAATAGTTTGAACTTTACTTTTTTTGGTAAGTTTCAGGATTTCTATGGCTACCTTTTGTGTTTCCAGTGGCCTATATGATGAAGAAGAAGTTGAAATAGATGAATTTAAGCAACGAAACCATTTCTTACTTTATGGGGTGCTGCATATGACTTTGTGGAGTGAATGGTCAAATGATATCAAACCCTATTGTGCTTTAGTGTCTAATGGGTCCCCGAAGAAGTTTGAATGCAAAGTGGTCCACTAGATGTTATCCCATTCTTTGATTGGGAGAGGGAAAAGCACAAGGGTGGTGAATGTTTAGGACATAAATTATTTGTATAATATGATAAGGAAATACCCCATGAATATAGGAGTCCAATTGACCTTTTATATCAACATTAGGCCAACGATAAGAGATGAGAGACTACATCATGTGGGGCCTTTATAACTCATCTGATCAAGAATTTTGGCTTATTCCCTAACCCATCCCTAAAGGATGAAGTTACAACCTTTATTCCAATCACAATCAGTGCTTTTAAGTGATGGAAATTTGAAGCTGGGGAGGAGGGCACAAATCAAGGTACAAAAGCATGTGTCTAATGAGGATCATCAATCTACTACTCCATCATTTTCTTCAATTCTAGTAGAAGCGTCTTCAAATGATGCAAGATTATAATACTGCTTGTTTTAAGGCCTTGGGAGCAAGATTATAGATGGAGATGCCACTTTTTTTAGATGTGGCAAATTATTGGCCTCCCCTAGGCACTACTAGAGCTCATCAAGGTACATCTCAGGTTGCGGGTGGTTGTTCTTTTGAAGTTATAGATGCTGCAATTGATGCAGTTTTAAAGGATCCGTGGAAGGAAAATGAAGATGATGGTGGCAAGGAGATGGAGGAGATAGAGAGTGATGAAGATGTGTTTACATGATGATTAGATGTGTCATTTTATTTTTTGTTTCATAAATTTATATTCTATGTTGTTATTTGATCTCATGACTCAATATATGTTACTTAATATTAACTATTATGATAACTGCCTTTCTTTGTTTTTAATTTTTTACAACTTTTGTTTTCTTTCTTTTCTTCTTGAGAGTTTGTTAATTTTTTACCTATTTGGGTCGTTAGTCAAGTGATAGTCAAACACCTATAGAACGATTGAATGAAAAAAAAAATCACTTTTATGGCAATTTAATTTTGAATTTTTCAAAGAAGTTCTAGTTTTTTTCATTTCTTCAATTTATTTTGTTTTTGCATATTTTGTTTATTTCTCTTTGTTTAGTATAAGACATTAGGGACAATGCCAGGATAAGTGTGGGGGAGAATATGATATTTAAGTTATGAAAAATTCAAACTTCCACACATCACTTAAAGCATTAGATGTCCTAAGTTAATTGTTAATAAAACTAGTTATTAAATATAAATTCACTATATCACTTGGGAACATACTAAATAGTTCACTTTAGTTGTTTTGAAAATTTTTCTATGAAAATTTTTCTTTTTTATGTATATTTTGAAGAATAATAAGAATTAAAAAAAGTTTTAGAATTTAATTATTTATTCTATTTATTTGTTCTATTGGATTTTAACATTTATAATTAGATACTCTTTGAAATCTTTATTCCTTTATGTTTTGTATTTATTATACCATACTAGAGTTAACTTATGAAATCTAAGTGAATCTAAAATTTCTCATTATTTGAACTTTAATTTTAAGGTTAGAATTAGATCATGATCACCGGATTAGAAAGTTAATCAATTGAAGTCTTAAGTCTACTCTTTTGTAGGCATTTTTCTTATGAATTTCTATAGGGTTTCATAAGTTCAAATGAAATTATCCCTTAGTGATTTTTCTCTAAATCAATCTCTAAAAGATGAAAGAAGCAAGCAAAAACTCTTTAGAGGAAAAAGAAAAGATGGAGAAAAAAAAAAATCTTCCCCATGAAAGAACGAAAAGCGAAAAGAAATAGGTAAAAACTCGTCCAGGGAAAAAAGGAAAGATGGAGGTAAAAGCCTCCCCATTTGAAGGCTAAATGAAGGGAAAAAAAGAGAAAAAAGAAGAACGTGTTGTTGATATGAAGTGGGCATTGATTAATCAAATGAGCGATAAATTGTTCTCCACTATCCACTATAATTGAATGAAAATAGAGATTGAGAATAAGGGTAAATGAAAATCTAGTGATGTATAGATGAGATACACTTTCAATTTTGATTATGCTACCTTGAGAAATAATGAGGAAGGTATATACACTTTAACAGATATATAAGATATGGTTGAATTTTGTTTTGTTTGGTTGATCTAGTATTTGATTTTGTTTTCATATTCCAATTTAAATGGTGACTTAATTTTGATTTGATGGGATTAATTTGTAAACTTTAGTATATTGATATCTTTAAGGCAACGATAGACAAGGTTAAGTAGAAATTTTGAGAAAATTCAATTTTGTAAGTTGATTGAAAGTGGAATAAATTAATAAGTAACATAAAGTATATATATATATATATTAAATATTTATTAGTAAATTATAATAGTTAAATTTTATTTTGAATCAAGTTCAAGTAAGATAATTAAAATTTAGTTTTCCTCAGTGCTGTATAGTTGACTGTAAAGAGATCATTTAATTTTTTTTAAACTTTATAATTGTTTGAGGACAAGTGAATTGCTTAAGTGTGGGGGAATTTGATAATGTGTTTTATTCTATATTTGATAGGGTAAATTATGCTAATTTTTGTAAATTATTACTAAGACTTGGTACTTAACTTGGTTAATTTTCTATTCTTGTAAGGTGTAAGATGACAAAAGGAGCTTTTGGAATAAAGTTTATCAAGTTGTATCCAATTTCAAGTTAAAATTGAAGAAAGGTTAAAGGTTTATGAAGAACACGAGCAAATATATCAGTCGTGTTTCCCCATGCTACTATCGGAATTTGGATCGTAATTGAAGAATCCAGTTAGCGAAAACACGACTAAATACAATCAGTTGTGTTTTCATTATGCTTCCTTAGAGAATAGGAGAATTGAAGGCAATCATGTTTCTGTTGTACTTCTTGGATATTTGTGAGTATTGAAACAATGAGTTACACGACAAATTACAAAGTAATCATGCCCCATCCATGTAATTCTGGTTTGTGAGTATTGAATTGTCAAAATGAAGCACGAGATGGTAGGGCCCATTATGTTTCTATTTTGCTATGCAAAAGTTAAGGATGATGGGCGGATTGGTAAGAAGCACGATTGGATAAGGCATGCCATGCACATGTTGTGTTCCTTTTCGAATGGACTAAATTTGACAGTCATAACCGAAAGCGAGATGCACAACTAATTAGGACATCTCATGTTCCCCTCATGCATTTTATGAAGATTCAATCAACATTAAGATATATCCGAGGAATTAAAGTTTATCTGAGATCTAAGGGTATTATTGACTTTTACCATGAGTATATAAGCCTATAATTAGATGAGAAAGATAAAACAACAACATTCATATTCTCTCTACATTAAAAATATAGAATTAGATTATTGGAAAAGCATAGATCTCTAGAGAAGGCAAAGTAATAAGAAAGAGAGTTCAAGATTGTTTCATGAAGGTGTACTCCATCCATATTTGTACTGTTTCTCCTAGATATATAAAGTTCTTAATAGTATTCTAATGGAGGAGTAGAAGATCATCGTCTATACAATAATTAACGACATGTCACTATATGTTTTGTGCTTATTATCAGTTTAATGAAATTTTCATGTCCTTTTTTAAGTCTTATTATGAGTATTGTATTGTTTCATGAATTGATATTTCCGGGATGCTAATTCATTATTGATTTCATGTATGTAAATTGAGAAATTTCATATGCGAAAAGATTGTCATAATCAGAAAAACTTGTTTAGATTGGTAGACATAGGAATACAGTAGTCTTTCACTTTAAATTCAACTTTAGTAAAAGATTCTGAGTTCGATAAGACAATCCTTGAATTGCTACTAATTAGAAGACATTCTAATAGGTGGATTTAATAGATGAGGAATAAATAATCTTGAAAGAAATATTAATCTATTCTAGAAATCTTGAAGATTTATCGGACATGAAGAATCATTAAAAATATCTTTAGAATTTGAATATAGTGATATTCTTGTGGTAAATTGTTGTTTAGATGGATTGATTGAAATAGATTGACTTGTCTTATTGTTGCATTTCTTGAGAGTATAAAAATATGGATTAAAATCATAGTAATATTAATAATTGATAATTTTTTAATATAGTTTAGGGTAGATAATAGAATAAGAAGTCGTTACTAGTAGTTTATTCGATCCTTGTGGGATTATCCTGTTCTTATCGTCTATGTTATAATTGATAGGTGCACTTGCCTACATATTGATTGAAAAGAAAGATTAAAACAATGTTATATTGATGAATCAATCAATAATCAATTACATGAGCCCGTCTTAGTATTAATGATCTTCATAGAAACCTTAATCTCGATAGGTAGTTTGAATTCGTGCACTTGTAGTTTCTTGTTGAAATTTTTTGTCACTTAGGAAATTTTGTTTTTTATAGAATTGTCAAAATCCAAATTGATAGATTTAGGACTCATAATAAAAAAGTTAATTTTCATGAAATTAATAAACTTTAATAAATTTAAAGTGATGGGATTTCAAAATTCTAAAATTAACCAACAAATTAGTTTTTTTTTCTTAAAAGAACCACATATCGTTTGATCCCGAATAGCGGGTATGTAGGTACTTAACAAGTGACTTAAAAAAGGAAAAAAATTATTTTTGTAAATTTGATGTGAATATTGTTATCTAATTTATTACATGTAGATATTACTTGTCTATTTTGTAGAATGTGACCTAGTTGAATTATCTTGCAAGTTTTGATAAAATTAGTAAGTATTTTTGTAAATATCACATAGAAATATAATTTAAAATATTAAAGGAAACAATTTATAATTGAAAAGTTAAAGTTGTAATCAATAGGTATTAGAAAAATTATGGTTTTATTATTAATTTTGATAGGACTGGTCCAACAGATCACAGCATATCCAATTGTGTATTCAAATTATTATATTTATTTTAACGATTAGATGGTTAACTAAATTGTTTCATTGATGACATCATAGAAGCTCCTATGAATGATGCTTATGCTATGTTTGTTTTATTTGATATATAAACTAAACTGGCTGCCGTTGGAGTTGTTGTCCCTTGAGATTGATACATGACTTGTGTAATTGTGCATAGTGGTGGACATAAGGGCATGGTGCTTTGTGTTTGACCTTAAGCTTGGATGATGGGGTATGAGAAACGGGAGATGAAAGATATTCATGGATCTAATCTGATGATACAATTGTGACATGTTCAATGTCTTCGATAGAGGTTAAACTTTATTTAATTATTTTAAATATATATTTATTGTTTTTTTAGGGGAAAATGCATAATGAAAATCCAGCTTAGAAGTGCGTTTTTACGGTTTTAAATCTAAATTACTAAAAGCGGATCTTCTCAGATAAAGTGCATGAATAGAAGCATAAATGTGAATAATGGCCACATGTTATACTGACTTTTTCACCAAAGTGTTCTTTTATTAAAAAATATTTTTCCAGATAGAAGCGAAATATATACGAGCACTTCTCTATGACGGAGACAAATGATCTGTACTTATTTATATCATTTTTTTAATAATAAAAAATTTTACGGACTAAACCAATCATAAATTAATGAAATAAAAAAAGAAAATATTTATAATTTGCTTCACTAGTCCACGTATCATTTTGTTTCATCATATTTTGATCATTTTGGTATTATATTTTTATCTTTTTCAAATAGATGTTTATTAAAAACAGATATAGATGAAAAAATAATAGTTTTACTCATAAACAAACCAAATAGATGTAGTACATGTATAATACATATATAATGATAAAAATAAGACGATCTAATCAAATGGTCATGATTTTAGAAACACTTGCTCAATAATGCGGCATTAATCATTCATGGTGCATAGCACATCCATTTGCAATTATGAAAGAGCAACATCATATTCCTCAAACCAAATTCAGAAGAAAATTTTAAAAATTAAAGGAAAAAAAAAGAAAAAAAAAAAATCATTATCAATGATAGTCGCAGAGGCTTTCAAATCCCATGTAATCGCTTCTTTTAAATTTCCCAATCACGTTGGATACACCAAATCCTACTGCAAAAATTAAGGAGACATGCTTGCAAAATTATGAAACACTTCAATCTTAACTAATACAAAGTAAAATATACATATAATTTGATTCTCACCTAAGCATATCGCGCTAACAAAAATCGTGAATGATAAGATGAACACGATGATGGAAGCCCTTCCAGTTAAAATGATCAGTTTTCGTACAATATGCTGCCCCACATATCCAGCCACAGTGGCACAATGATGAAATACAAGGCTGTAAGTAGCACAATAATAAAGAGTTTAGGTTGAACTCACATCAATTGCATTCAATGGTGTTTCGTAGTAGCATTATTGATCTGAGAAACACTTTACAAGGAGTAATATGTAACGTCAATTGCTTACCTTAAAGAGCATTTAGAGAGCACGAGAATAAAAATGCCAAATCTTTATGGCTTGTTTGGTACATACGAATGGACTAAATGGATTGTGATTTCAACTTTCATTCTTTTTCTTGTATTTGAAGCGTCATAGAAAGTGGAATCATGATTTCAGCTTTTAAGTGGAATTTGATTCCATCTTTGAGGAAGCAGAATCACGATTCCATTCCATCTTCCATTAATTTTTATTTAAATTACCTTTTTATCCTATATGAATTTATTATCTTATTTTTTAAATGATATTTTTGGTAAATTCCAATATAAATTAATTCATATCCATTTTATTCCATATCATATCCAAACAAAGGAATGATTTATCATTCTCATATTGATTTCATTTCATTATATTTTTCGATTCTAATCCATTCATTCGGACGATTCTTGCGTATCAAAAACATGACATAGTACGGTGACATACCATAAGGAATAGGAAACCTTCCCAGGAGGTAGTATTCCACCACTGACATAGAAGCGGAGTAGGTCATGCCAAATGTGGCAGTTGCACTAGCAACCTGAAAAATTGCAAAAGTTCTTGACAAATTTCGGTTCTTGTTTAAGCTGTCATTTGACAGCAATAATTTCAATGTAACGAGTTTAAGGATTCACCTCTGGTGGTATTCCAAGCTCCAAAAACAGAGGACCCATCACAAATCCTCCCCCAATTCCAAGTAATCCACCAATTATCCCAGCTAAGATTGCGCAAGCACAGTATATACCAAGCTGAGGCACACGCATATTCATTCCTTTTACTCCCTTGGATGCAATCACTCTCGATCCTCTATACAATCCTTTTGCTTCAAACAAGCAGATTCCGATAGACACCGGAAGCTGAAAATTCAGATTTGTGACTAAATCAAACCCCAAAACAACCCAACTTAAATGCTATTACTACTTATAGAGCTACAATGTCACAGCTCCGCGAAATAAACACTAGTTTAGTCCTATGCATATGAACATGTAGCTGAATGGTGAAGTAAATAGTATAAGTTACCTGCAAAAAGTTGAATACCCAATATGCATTTGAGCATTTAGCTGTATTGTTCTGTCAATGGGTGATAATATGTAAGCCGTAAGACATCTTTACTATAAACATTAGGATTTTGGTCAAGTAATGGAGAAGATACTACCATAGCAATCTGTAGAATAAGATAAGCAATCCAGACAAATGTTAGGAGTCCAACTTCTTTCCAGCGAATATTCTCAAGAATACCAACCTGCCAGAACACGCTCATCCTCAATGACAGATTTTTCAGAGGTGCATATATGATTCTAATGATTGTTCTGAGCTGAACATGGCCTTTTAAAACAGTCAATCTATACCTCTGGCTTTAGTTTCTTGGTGTTGGTTGTGGAACTGCCGCTTGCGCTATCAGGTAGAAGCTGGCTTTCCAATTGATCATTTTCCTTGGCTGAAAAGCATTGCCAGTTACTAAGTTGAAAATGGTTGTGAGATACAGGTTTAACATCTTGTGTATGTTCAAAAATTAAGAAAACAACTCACGCACACTCTCAAATCGTGTTGATCGCGTTGCTAATTCCTGTTTCATCATAACAAGCATCAAATGTGAGATAAATCGAGTAATACAACAGCAATTTTTTACAGCACTGGCTACTATACTTCAAATGTTTTACATCCCTTGCCAAGATGCCCCTGATTTATTTACCTCTTTTACTATGCTTTCTCTCTTCCAGGTTTCTATGCCTTTGAAAAATGCCTTTGTCGCGGTGCCTGAAAACCACGATCAACACAAGTAATGGTCTTATGGCAACAAAAATGGCAAAACTAAAGGAATTGCATTCTGAATTCTAGGACTTACCTATAGATAATATAATGATGAGAACTGTAATCATCCAATCTGCAAAAATAACATTGAACGCCACTCCTATGCTAATGCCAAACATGAGCATTGGTTGAATAATCAGTACAAGATCATAGTCAATTAGCGGCATATCAAGGGTGGGATGTCTTAGCTTAATGTTGTAAATCACAGTTGAGATTGCTGCGCCCATGATCATACCTGGATAAAATTAATAATAGAAAATTGCTAAGACAGATTACTATGAACAGCATAAGGTACTATCAATACCAGAAAGCCAAGGAAAATTTTATTAGTAATAAAGAAAGAAAATCGTCAGTTGATGTGTTTTATGCAAATTGTCACCTTACATTTTGATATAGCAGTTGATGATTTGGGATCAAAACCAATTATCAAGCTCAACATTGGCACAAAGATGCCTCCGCCACCAACACCGCCAACACTCCCAATGCTGCTCCAAAGATTCCAATATGGTACCAACAACAATAGGCCAACCAAATCTCATCTCCTGCGGAATTCAAAATAATACACTACACCAATAATCATCTTAGAGAAACATTCATGAACAAGTTGAACTCAAGAACCAACCAATGCTATACCTTGTTAACAATAAATTGTGCCACATTTAGTAATAATAATGACATATTGAGCTCTGTTTCTATCCAAAATTTTCGCAGCATGATATGAAGACTAGTAAATTTTCTCATACAATTATAATCGTTTCTTTCTTAATAACAAAATGGCATTAGCTGGGCTGCTATCTTTGAGCACATGAGGACTCCCTACACCATGCTAAGTGTCACGGCGAGAAAGTTTGGAGCGAAGTGTTTAACTTGGGGACATAGTGTAGCGAGTGACATTGGCAGAACAATTTGTTGTGAATGTAGGTGCACTCTGAAGATAGGTTGGCCTCTAGTGAGTACATTGGTTAGGAGGTAATGCCTCTTTGTTGATGAGATCATGGCAGATCGAAACTGGTGGGATAAGTTGGAATTCTTAAATATACGGGGGACTGACAAAGCCGAAATGGCTTTCCTAAAGGGTTGAATGGGCTTGGAACAAGCTGGGAATCATAATAGAGAAGGCTGGCTTGCAATTTGAGTAAAGATGGGAATCGAATGGAGGGTGTTGCACCCCACAGACACATGAGCTGGGGAGAACCTCCTGTCCCGTGACACTAAGCATGGTAGGCTGCAGCAGTTGAGCTTACAATGTTTTTCAAAGATACAAGGACATAGTTGGAAGTTACCGGCCAAACATGCTGCTGACTAGAGTGGTCCTTCTTCCACTGAAAAGTCACAGCTTGGTGAAAGTATGTGAACTTAGATTCTTTTGAAAAGACTAGGAACAGGCCTGTTTCAGCAGAAACTGAGGCCAGGGCAAGTAGAGCTTGGAAAAACATGATTAATCCTGCTCTTCATAATGTAAACATGGGTTTGGGCTGGGACATTATAGGATGCTGAAATTTTATGTTCCGGAGGAAAATCCTCCTTGTTCTTCTTCTTCTTCAGACACAAAGAAACTAGAGTGAAGAGGAATTTGGCAAGTAGTAATTCAATAACGTTAATAGGCTTTCGTTATATAGCTATGAAGGCAACAAACAGGACAGGTATAATATTGTTAATTTTGTCTTTCGCGAACGTGTTTCATGAATAAGTATAGGATTCCTTTAATATAATGCTCCACGTTATGTTATTGGAGTCCAAAATATTCGGAAACTTTTAAAAGGCTTTTGAAGCACTTACATAAAAGTGGATGCCACTGCTGCCATCTCCCATGCCTAGCGTGAAAAAAGATTGTGGACAAAATGTACTGAATTCTGACATTTCATATTGCAATAAAAAATATGAAAAAATCATATTTGGTGACTGAAATCTATACAAAAATTTGACTTAATACACAAGCTTTCAAGCGATCAAATTAATATCTATCAAAGTTTTAATAGTCATTTTTACTATCTCACTAGCAACATTTAGAGAACAGATATCCATTCCCTAATCATTTATCTTTTGCTCCAATAATTACTTGTTTTATTTTTTACGCCAAGTGAATATTGTTATAACTATTATAACCTTATTATGTTCATGTAATTGCTATAAAGAAAAATGACATTAAAGGTGTCTCTATTTTGCAATTTAAGCTAAAGAAAAATGACATTAAAGGTGTCTCTATTTTGCAATTTAAGCAAATTAATATCTGAGTTTTCAAACTTTATATTTTAGTATTTCTACTTTTACTTTTTTACTCGTATTAGTATCTCTAGTAGCACAAAAATATAAAGTTTGAAAGTTTAGACACTAATTTACCAAATTGCAAAATAGAGGCACTTTCAATGCCATTTTCCTTTAATATAACATACAAGGATGAATTGTAATTCATGTTCCTACACCCACAAAGTGTTATTTAATGGTTCATTTTCCATATTTGTCATAAATACAATTGACTTGAAAATATCCCCTATACAATTATCTTTTCTATAATAAAAATAAGAAATATTATGGATATTTTACTTTTTACTTAAGTAATAACTTTTTTTTTTTTTTACACCAAATGAATATTACAATAGTCATTATAACCTTATTACATTCGTATTGATTTGGAATTCAATTCATCTCTTTTTTCATACAACAATGTGAACAAGCCATTATATTTTTCCTAATGTTGGAAAATTGGTGTGAGACAATGTTAGAGAAATTAGTGAAAATTCATAACATACTGTCTTCTAACATGCTGCTTCTTCTAGTCTGGAAATTGAGCAAGTAATATTAAAATGGTAGTAAAAATAGTTATAAAAGTTAACTAAATATTAAATTAACAACTTTAAAATTTAAGTATTAAATTAATTTTTGTATAAAATGGAGAGAGCAAATTTTACTAAAGACTATTTGCACGCATGCTCGTTTAAAAAAAATATTATAAAAATGTTCCTCCTTTTCCATGGAAAGTTTGAATTAGAATACCTTAACAACACAGTCGAGGAAAGGATGCATGCGTCCAGGTAGGAAGTTCCAACAACAGCAGCAATGAACTCATGTTAATCCACTGCGTGTTCTCTGTAAAAAAGTTTCATCCACACCATGATTTTAAAAAAAGGATACAGTTTTAGAAAAAGCATCACCAAAAAAGTGCAAAAGAAATTCTCGGCACCTGACATAGTTAATTCACCGAGAAGGGCTTCTAGTATTCTCTTGATTAAATAAAGAATCATGCTAATCATACGATTTCGCCACTCTCTCTGTCTTATTATACACACACACTATATTTAATATGTGATTTTGTCTTTCTCAAATGTAATATGTTTAATATGCAATTTCATCTTCTTATATGTATCATATTTTCAACATGCGATTTAACAACGTAATGAAATCCTTAAATCACAAATATTACATCTAGATGCGAACTTGTGACTATATTTAGACAATTAAAATTATGTGATTTATATTAATATAATTATATTTTATAGAATTGATAGATGTGTATTAGACCACTTGAACCTTCATATCTTAGATCAATGTCGAAAATGATATCCAAACTTTGACAAAATATGTAATTAGGAATATAAACTTTAGAATTGATCAATCAAGTACCTAAACTTTGAAATAAATCAATTTAATACTTGGAAAAACTTTTTGTGTATGCTAACAGTAACTTTTCAAGTTCTTTAAGAATTAAATTGATAAATTTCAAAGTTTTTCAAGTATCATATTGATTAATTTCAAAACTCAAGTACTAATTGATCAATTTTAAAGTTTAAACACCTAATTGTTGCATATTTTGCAAACTCTAGGTCCTATTTGTGACATTAATCTTCATATCTTTTAAAAAAATGCATTTAAACCTCCCAGGTGTAAAAAATATATATGTTTTTATAGATTTTGGGTCAATATATATGATTTCAAAGATAATGAATTAAGTGCACATAGAGTGTATTTGTAAATTGCCCTAATATTTATAAGTAGATTTGATTTCTATATTTATTTGTTAATATGTACATATTGAAACCAATAATGAAAGGTTTATGATGGGAATCAAGTTAAGGTTCCGATTACAAGAGCTAGAGCAAGGGAATTGCAGGGTTTAATTGTAAACCCGGAAACTTTCATGATAATACACGACTGTAGAATAGAAAGAATGAACTAATTAGTAAACCTAGAATTCAACAAAGACCTAAGATTAGATCCATAATTTAAATTTTGGCTGGGTTAGGATCTATGAACTGAATAAAGAACTTCTTTAACCCTAATTGATACAAAAAACGAGATTTCGTATCTTGAACAATTAATTCAAGATATGATTAAAGGAAACTTAAATTTTCAAACCCGAATTCTTGTCATACAAATAGACTAAATGGGAAAATATAAATATAGAAATTAAATAATTACTATTACACTCAATAAAGACCCGAGACTAGAACAATGCGTAGTAATAAACCTATACCTGGACTTAAACCCTAAAATTCGAGATTCTAGGTAGTAATAAACACTATTGATAAGATTTCATAGTGGGTATCCAAACCAAAAATAAATAAATAATTTAGCTTATATATTTGAGGTGATATTAAGTATTGATCAATTATGTTTATAGTTGGGAAATGATAACCTTAAGATAAATCGTTAGAATTATAAATACATTAAAACATAAACTGGTATATAACTCAAGATCTAAAACTTCAAACAAATATTGATTACATCATTGTTCAAAATTAGGGTTTTCTTAAGCCCTTGAAGCCTAAACAAAAAATGACCCAACAAGCTTAGAAAACCTAAATCGTGGGAGATAAAATTTCAAAAACAAACAATCACGTAAAATTAAACTTAAATTTGTATTGTTTGAGAAAACTAAATATTTTGTATGAACTCATTAAATATTTTGTGTAAAAAACTCTCATATATTAGCTAATATACTCGATTAATGTAATAAACTCCCCAAAAATTTAGCTAAATATTATCTAAATAATATAATATATATATAAACAGTTGCAGGACATGTATAAAAATATATGGAGGGCCTTGATCTTCTTGAATTGAGAGACCGAATTTGCTCAAATATTCATTCGAAGTCAACAAAAATCAACCCATAAGCCAATCCAAAGGTGCCAAATCAACTCCACATAATGACAAAGAGAAACAACTGATGAAAAAGTAGCAAGTGGAGACAATTCGGATCAAACATTGAAGGAAAAACACGCAACAAATACTCAATTTTTTTCTATATATACATACAATTAAGACACTTAAAGAGATGCAAACAAACCACTCCTCTAACTTTCCAGATCAAATCTACTTGTGATCAATAGCTAAAACAGCTGAGAGATAGAATTATATTGCACATTACATCCTAGTACGAATCGGAGGAAAAATTAATACGGAAAACGCTTGAAACAAGCTTAAGGTGAGTTGATAAATTCGACATGTTTTCTTTCAAAACTAAGGATTGAAACTGACTTCTGAATATCTTAGGAACATAAATAACACAAAACAAAGCTTCAAATTTCATCGAAGTGGCTCAGCGAAGGAAATTTCTAAAAACCCTAGTTCTACCTTGGTGATCTGAAAAGTGGAACATGTTGTTTTGATGTACTAATGTGATATTTAGATAGTTTAGTGTCTTAGGAACTCATAGGAGCTGAAAAACCGACCTTAGAACGTCGAAAATCGATTGGAATTGACCGAGCCCATCGGGAAGACAATGAACAGTTCTTCCCTAATGAGCATGGGGAGGAACACGGGGCGTGTTCCACCCGTATACCTCTCGGCCCCATTTAAAAAAAATGAGGTCAATTAAATCAGATTATATAATAATTAATGTTATAAGTAATTTTAGGATTATTATTTATTTATTTTTCTGTATAAATTATAAATAATATTGCCATTAGTAATATAATATCAAATTTTTTGAAAAGTTGAGTTTAAAAATGAAATATTTTTTTGGTATTAATGAATATATGATATTTAAATGTATATAATGAGTCTATTAACATTAACAAGAGAAGATCATTAGTAATATAAATCATCATTGTTAATTAATCCAAGTTCATTAAGTTTTACAACTATAATTGTTTAATATTCCTAATATTATTAAAGAATTCTTAAATTAATATGTTTGAAATTATCATTTCTTAAATAATCTTATATGTAATCTCTAAAATAAAAACTCAAAAGTTAAGGTATTAAAGTTATTTTAGTAATATTATTATTAATTTTTACTTTAAATGGTAAGAATTTATAAATTAGTATTGACTAAATTATAAGACAAATATTATACGTATTGTTATTGTGAAAAACATTTGTTTCGCTTTATTTTATTTTTATTGTCTTTTTCGGAATTATTATTATTATTATTATTGTTGTTGTTGTTGTTGTTAATTGCTATTGTTTTTATTATTTGCAGTAAATAAGAAAATTTTGAAAATAATTATAATTAAGTTAGCAAATCTTTATATTAATAAATTTATTGTCATTAAGATTGTGTTTAATTAGTTTACAAGAAAAATTACAAGTTTAGTAAATACTAAATATTTATCTAAATTAATAATTGTAAATAATTAGATAACAATGGAAATTTAAATAGTCTAAATTTGTGAATATAGTGATATCTATATTTTACGAGAAAAAATTATCAAGTAAATAAAAAGGAAATTGATAATTTTAAACAATAAAAATAAATTAACCAAATTTTCAAAATTCCTGAATACCCGATTAATAGATTTAAATATCAAACAAAATCAAATCAAGTAACTTGAGATAAAGGTAAATTAGTACTTAAGTATTATAAAATCTTCAAAGAATTAATATAATAATAGAACGAAAAACCTAGCAGTACATTAGAACACTTAGACATTCATAGGAGTTGGGTTATACAGTCTTGTATCATTAATGATTATATTAATCATCTCAATAGGTAACTTGGGTATTGGTGAGGACTTTCCTGACGATTACTACGACTGAACAACATGAGCAGGTGAGTAACTCAATCTTATTACATTGGTTGTGCTTGTAAAGCTAGCAAACCTTAAATAAAAGATAATAAAAAAAATTGGGTGTACTGTTTGGTTTGTGGAAATTGTGTATTGTATTAATTTCCAAGTCACTCTACTGGAAGTGATAACAGAGTTGTATATGACTATATTGCTTTTATAACATGATTGAATGTTTGTAATGCTTGATCACCTTCAAAATGATTAAACACTACTGGTATCATAAAGGAAATTTTACAAGCATTGCATATTTTGCATAAAATAGCATTTAAGTAAGTGGTAGCTTACACGTGTTAGTATTTCGGATCTCTGGTAATGCTTAGATTATCTAGGCAAGAGAGCTATTAGTTAATCGCAAGATTACCTTTGTTCTGTTAATACCATAGGAACTAAATGGTAAATGAAGGACGCCGCTTATGGTATTGCATGGAAATAACTAACACTTAGTGGAGTTTCTAAAGCTAAAGCAGGAAATAAATAACAAAACACAATAAGTTCAAAGAGATAATTAAATTGAATATTACTGTTTTCTGAAAGCTTAGTCTCTCTTTGGTAAGTGGACCATAGATTGTGATCCTTCAACCCCGATGAGAGGGCGTAAATCTTCATCCTGTTTGGATTCCGGGTTATCCAAGCTTGTATTGTACATATGTTTGATTGATACATTTCATATGATTGTTAAATAACTTGTATGTATTATGTGGTAAGTTTTAGTTATTCACTGAGCTTGTGGTTTAGCTCACACTCCAACAGTCCTTTCAGGTTTACTCTGCGACCTTGGCTCATTACTACCAGGAGCATGGTCCCGATAAGAAATTAGAAGCCAGAAGTTTAAAGACTAGTATAGGATAAGAATATATATCTCTATTTATCTTTAGTTGCAAGTATCTTGCATTAGAACCATTAACTATGTGTTTGTAAGAGTTTATAGAAATCATATGGTCTGTAATATTTTATTTGTGTGACGGTTATTTACTAATTTATGGTTTATATATATATGTTCATCTTATCTAAGCAACTAAAAGATCCTGTATTTTGAAAACATGTCATTCTCGGAAGGTAAACTAGTAATGGAAATCAAGTGTTTCTTGGTTACCATTACTAGGATACCCTCGAGGCGTGACATTAATAGACAAGATTTGGATGAACCGACCTTATGAAGATGACCAATTTCTTTTATGGCTTTGCAATTCATCACATAAGAAGTAATCTATCACTTTTTGTGAAAGATGAAGATTACTGTGTAGAAAATGGGAAAACCACACATCACAGTCGTATCAAGGAAGGTGACCTTGTAGAGTTGGAGATCATGCTTATGATATGGCCGGTAATCTGTTCTCAAGATAAGTTCGCGAAGACAACGCTCATGATGAAACCTGTATTAAGCATTGTGATGGAGATCAATGGAGATCATGGTCTTGAAGACACCCATGATCCTACAGATCACACCTCATTTCATGCCCGTAACTAATAGGAAGATGATTGATCAGAGACGATCATGCCCCGTATTTCGACTGTGACGATGGACGTTTCGATGCCGACAATTAGATTTATTTTTTATTTTTCTTTATTATATTAGGTCTCTTTTGTTAAATTTGGTTAATTAATTACTATTTTGTCTTTAATTAGGCCATGAGTATATAAAGGGCGTTGTTTTGAAAACAATAACAAGTCTTGAATTATTTGAATAAAATTTTCTCTTCTTGAGAGTGTTCTCTTGAAACCCTAACTCTTATTAGTCTTTGATTATGAGGAGTTATAAACACGAGAGAATAATTAAGTCATATTAGTTTGCAAGTGCTAGAACCTACTTTACTATTCTTAGCGAGTCATATCCTAGGATTGTAAATAACCATCTTTATCTTAGAAAACCCTAATACTTGTGTTAGGTCTTGAGGGTTTCTTTATCAACACACTAGTGATTGAATTGTTAGGCGTATCATATTTTATTGGTATCATAGCATAGCTTACGGTTAGTTATCTCTATCATAGTGTGCATTCGTGGGTGATTAGGGTTTGTGGTTGTAATTGAATTTAGAGTTTAATACCAATCACCAGATTTGTGATTTGATTACTAGTCACATATTTCAAGAATTCCGAATGAAAGTGTGCATAGTAATTTTGGAGAGGAAGTTAATAGTGGAATACAGGGAAACCGAAGGGTTCCAGGCAATGATACAAGTCATATTGGTGTTCAGGCTAATGGTGAGAGGACTATAAGTCAACAATTGCAAAATTTGAACGATATTGTTAATACTTTTGTTCAAACCATGCAACAATTATTTCAAAACCCTCATTTGTTGCAATACCATATAGAGGCACTGTAAACCCCTAATTTTCAGGATAATATCAAGTTCAAACCCTAAACTAGAAAGTCAACCGGAAACCTTAAGTAAACAAATTCCTAGGAAACCCTAGCAGTTTAGATCTGGCAACCGCACGTTCCTAAACCAAGAAATCGAAATATGAATGAAGAGTGTAGTTTAGTTCGTAATAATATTAGGGTGCTTAAAAAGATCAAATTAGCGAATTTTCAACCTATTTCGAATTCAATCGGATATAAACTTTTAAAAGCGTGTCTTGAGGCTCGAGATATTAAAAATATGTTATTAGTACCATTAGATTCATAATTTCATATGATTTCCAAATATATCAGTTATAAAATTTTTCGGGTTATAAAAGTTACAGTTATAGCATTTTTATCGTATTTTCATTACTACCGATACTTTAATTATCTAATCTACTTTTTGATTTCTTTCACACTATTAATCAAATCCAACCACCCATACTCTACTTCTTACATTCTTACAACCTATCTCTTACATCCTTACATCCTATTTCTTACAATTTACTTTTCCAATACAATTTTATTACTTAAATTACTTATTTAATTTTGAAACTTACACAACACAAAACAAAACATCTCTCTCTCTCCCATTTCCTCCCAAAACCGATGCCCCATGTTCCCTCTCCCTCTCTCCAATTTTGCTTTATTTTTCTTTTATGTAACTAAAGCAAACCTTAATCTCATTTTCTATAAATTCCCCTATATGCCTTCACCATTTCACTTTCTTTCTTTCTTCATTTTCACTTTAGAAAATTTTTGCAGAACTCCTCCTCTCCTCCTTGCAACCATGAGCCTCCCTCTCTCTACAGACACACACACTTTTGCTTTCTTCAAGTTTTCTTCAAGTTTTCTTGTTCCAAACACTAAATAGGTAATAGATCTACACCCTACTACCTTGAAAACATGTAATGGCAAGATCATTCATGTGTGATTTCACTCAAAAATCCCCATGAGCTTTAAGCTAGGGATGTGAAAACACTTGAACATGAGATCCTTGCCATTACAATGTTATTTTGCTATTACTTTGTTTTATTATCAAGTTATGTTGTTATTATTAATGTTTTGTGCATATAATCATCATCTAATCATATCCACATAATCATCATAGTGTTCATGCATTTATGACTAGTATAATAAACTAGATCTAGTTGTTTTGAGTTCATAAATGCCTTAGGTTTTTGTTTATGCACATAAATAACTTGCAATAGCATAATAATAGTGGGAAAATGTTAGAAAGCTTAAGATTTATTTTAGTTTCAACAAAAATGAATTTTTGAAATTCGGATATAAAAAGAGCCATATTTAGAAAAGCTATTTTTCAACCTCAAAATGAGTGTTTTACATTAAAAATGAAAGGCTTAGGGAATAGGTATCACAAATGAGTGATCTTGATAAGTAAAGCTTAGATCTAGTAAGGAATATTTTCAAAACAAGGAAAAGTTTACAAAAGTTATGTTTCAATCCCAACAACAAACTTGAAATTCATGATAAGGAAAGCTTGAAGTGTAAACACCTATTTTTCAACCCCAAAAAATATTTTTATTTAAGAAATAGAAGCCTTAAGGAGTAGGTTTGATTAGGAGTTAGTATTTGAAAGATTAAATGAGTTTTACAAAAGAAACAATCTCAAATGGAACTTTCAAAATTCGGATTTGAAAATGATCACTGTTTAAACACCTATTTCCAAATGCTAAAATGATGATTTTTATGGAAAAATAGAATTCCTAGGGAATACATGTAATAAAGATTTAATTTTGACAAGGATAAGTGAAATTTATTAAAGTATAATCCTAAAACAAGGAAAGTTTTTCAAGAATAGATTAAACAATGTTTTCATTCCTTGAAAATTTTGTAAAATTCGTAATTAGGTAGACCACCTATTTAAACATCTATCTTCTAACCCAAAATGAAGGATTTTATTAAAATAATGAAGGTGTTGGGCATATAGCTCATCAATGTTGAGTTTTGATAAAAGCAAGTGTGATTTTACAAGAAGTAAATATTTTTCTTAAGTCTAGTAATTTTAAAAGTTTTGTAAAGCAAAATTTTTCTAAAAAGAATTTTTGATATCATATAATTGAGGATATACATATAGATAGCTCATCTCATGACATTCATGATAATGACTTGTAGATAATACATGTACATATAACGCATTGTAGAAACAAAGTTAGGAAATAGTGTCTTCTACATCTTATTAAGCATTATCTAAGTACATGAGGAAATAGATTTACCAACACCCATGAATCATGCATAATATTGAGTTAAATATATATATATTATATAATAGAGTCTTACAAGATATAATGATAGCTAAGTATCTATCAAGGCTTTGGAGTGATGCTTGGTTTGAAACTAGGAGTTGATATGTGGGATGGAAATTTCGTATAACATTCTATACCCTACTGTTCATGGACCAAACAACCTTGTTTGTTGGAAATAACTTTAGAAATAGATAGCTCTCATCAAATAGGTAGAAATCGATATATAATATGTGAAATTCTGAGTTAAAATGACCAAGTTATGGCCGTTTGAAGTTGGAATTTCCTCTTAGACGAACTTTGACAAACTTGCTAGAATAGAATTTATAAGTTCATTCAAACTTTATAGAAATACTCATTGGATTTATTTCTTTTGATTAGGAGACTTGGGAGACGGACTAGACCTTCCCGAGAACTATTACGATTAAGTGGATTTTCTTAACATGGCAAAGTGAGTTCACTATCCTTAAATTATATGCTTATGAATGTGCTTGTAATGATAATAGCATTAGATTTAGGGCAAGATAGAATTGGAATGTGCATGTTAATTCTATTCAATTGAATTAATGACAAGAATATCGAAACGGAATTGTTGTAAATAATTGTATGGTTTAGTATAGACTTGGAGTGTTTGCAATATCTATGATGGCTTATAAATCGTTAATTAATATGCCATCATCCTATAATCAAATTGACCATGTATACCATATGTTGAGTCACATTGCATTTTTTATTATACCTTTGTGGGAAGAGGCATAATAGTTGGGTAACAAGGGGCCTGTAAACTCGAATGTTGGCGTAATGACCGAAATTGAATGGTAGTGGTGTAGGCACTTGTATCAACTACAAATTATGTGTGGGTGGGCACCTGAATCAACCACAATATAAATGAGAAAAATTGAAATCTATGATTGTATGGACCTGAAATACCTAACCCTGAATGGAGGGCGTAAATCCATTCAATATAAGACATAAGACTCCCGGAAAGTCTTATGTATTGTATGCTCACGTACTTGTACATTTCATATGGTTGTTAATATAACTCGCCTGATATATATTGCTTGTTATGTATTGAATTTTGGAAGTGAAACTCACTAAGTTCATAAGCTTATACCCTTATAGTTTCCTATTACAATATGATTATTTATGGCTATCCCTAACAGGTCACTTTCCTCAGGTACAACTTTTGAAATTTAAGGAGCCTTTTGAAGAAGTCGGGACCTAGATGTTAGGCATAGACTTCTAGTTGAATCTCCTTAATCTATATATATAATTATTGATGTAAGAGACTTTTGAGGACCTAAGGACTCTTAATATTTTGACGGGGGTATGCCCCTTATATCATGTAATAAATTAATCTGGTTATAACTGTTATGATTTATATTCTTATCGCTATGTATGTCTCCTTAAGCTATTTCGATTCGAAGTACGGTTCCCTATATATTGAACGTGAGCTTTACACCCAGTGTTTAAACTCATGGAGTGACTAAGGTTATCATACTTGAGTTTAGATATCGAGTGTGGTTGACTGTCACATTTAAGGTAACCTTTGGAGCGTGATAGGCACCACCCCTACCACCACCTAACTATGGTAGACGAGGAGATGTTAGATGGGTAATCCTAATGATGGGGATGGAAGAGAATTTAGGCTACCCAGGGGTTTAAAGAATGTAAAATTGCAGATGCCTTCTTTTAGCAAAAGTAGAATAGTGGATGATTATCTTGATTGAGAGGACAAATTGGAAAGATTAATTGCATGTTATGATATGGAGGATCACATGCGAGTTCGGTTGGCTATAGCTAAGTTTATGGGGTATGCTGCCTAATGGTGGAAGAATTTAGTGAGTACAAGGAGACAAGATAATGAGGAAGAAATTCGTACCCAGCAAGAGATGAAGTGAGTATTAAGGTAGAGATTTATGCCTGCTTATTATAAGCACGAGCATTTCATGTGCCTTCAATCTCTTAAACAGGGGGTAAAAGTGTAGAAGAGTCACACCTCAAAGGGTACTCTAAATGTAACGACCCACCACACTTAATATTAAAGAGTAGGAATGACTACCTTAGTCACGCAAAAACTTTGATATCGGATGTAAGTCGTACTTTCACGATCATAGAGGACAACTCTTTGAAACAAGTAGTTTAAAAAGTTATAGAAATGACATTCAAGAATGGAAATCATAACATTATAACTTAATTCAAAATATAAGGAGTCTTACATAATCAAAGGGGGCATACCCCCATCCAAATATGTATACTTAAGCTTCATAGTCTAATTCCAAAATAAAATATATAGGAGTTTTTTTTAGAAGTTTAAGTCTACTTCTTTGGCCATACTTCTTTCTAAAGCGTCTAGATCAAAAGTCTACACCTAAGTATAATATCTCTGGGGCTTCAACCACAAAAAGGGAAACTGCAAAAGATATCTAAGGGGTGTAAGCTTTACATACTTAGTAAGAAATATTTCCATAAAAATAGTCGTATAATCAAGTTCAAACAAGTTAATTATATGAGCGTATGTGATGCAAAGAATACATAAGCAAACAATACACATGATTACCTAGAAATTATATGTTGAATGGATTTAGGCCCTCCATTCGAGATTAGGTGTTTTGGGCCCATACGACCAATGTTCTCAAAAAATAAATTTTTGTAGCTCTTTCGGGCTACTACTCGCCTTTAAAATATAGTTCATAGAGGCTCCTACTCGCTAAAATTATTAAAGTAGATTTTTGGGCCCCTGCATACCTCACTACCGTACTCTTGTCTCACTAAGGGTATAGTAATGAATGCAATGTGACCACTTTGTGATATGCATGAATTCATTTAATTAGGCTCTTTAAGTATGGCATTAAATATCCTAGAAGCAATCATAGAATTAGTAAACACTTCAGTGTAGTACTAAACCAACAATCTGATTATAGACAATTCAATCCTGGATATACTTAGTGTAATTTCAACCAACATTATAAGTCATATGCACTTTCCATTTTTATCTTTTCCTATTCTAATACCACTCGGTAATCCACTAATTGTAGTAATCGTCGGGATAGGGAAAGTCACCTTCCTCGTCACCTAAATAAAAAAAATACCTAAAATGAGTATTTCATGAAAATTCTATTTAAACTTTCTAATTCTATCTTATCATTTTAGTTAAAATTTGGATTATGTGAAATTTTAACTTAAAACTGTCATAACTTGCTCATTTTAACTAGGAATTTTGTATGTGAGATGTCGTTTTCTACTTACTCGAATAAAATATATCTATTTCTAAGGTTATTCTTGACATTTAAAGCCATTTGGGTTTCAAAATGGGTCGTTACAGATTTAACAGGAAAATTCTAGCCCTTATATTGTAATTTTCCTAAGTTCTACAACATCAAAAATTCCATAACAAACACATAGATATTTATATAGTTGAAAAATTCTTTTAATATATATAAAATCATATATATGCATGATTCTAGAGGTGCTATTCCAACAATGATTTTTCATAAAAAAAATTATTTTAGCAGTTTAAAAAAAAAAAAAGAAGTTTACAAAATCCCTATTAAGTTGTTAGAAAGAAAATTAAAATCTTGAGTTTGTTACAAAGGAGTGCATACTCACAATATCTATTAATTATGTATTTTCTTAACTTCTTAAATATTGGTTCTTTAAATTATCTATCAATTTTATTTCCTAAGTGAATTTTTTACCTATAGGTTACCCTTAAACTTGACTTAGAAAGATTGTTGGATTCTTAGTGTTTTTCCAGTGTTGGTATAAATCCTTTAAATAAGTTTTTTTAAGGAAAGTATACATACAAAAAATTATCAACATTAAAATTTATAATAAATTATTTTAACAATTTTGGTACCAATATAGTTGAATCATTATCCTACATTTTAATGAAAATTTCTCCTAAGTGTTAAATTCATGTTTCTAGAAAGTTTAGTTTTGATTTTTAAGTGAAAGAAAATAACTCCTTTTATTTCTTTGAAAATTTTATCAAGACAATAATATTATGATCATGCAAAAATATGAACTTGTAACTATATAAAAGAATAACACATAAAAAATAAAAGATGTGGGGAATAAGTATCATATATATATATATATAAGAAAAATTTGAAAGCCTCAGCTTGCATCAAGGCTTCCCAGAACTTAGACATAGACAAGTTTCATAAAAGAAAAGAAAAGCATAAGAAAACTCAAAGGAAAAGAAAAAGAAGGAAATTGTGGAAGTATTAGATTTTTATTCAAGTCTTCTTAGAACATAGAAATGGAAAAGTCCCATAAGGAAAAGTAAGAAAATAATAAGTAAAACATGAGAGTCTTAGATTTATGTCAAGGCTTCCCAAACTTAGATTATGGACAAGTTCTATTAATGAGAACAAGTCTAAGACTAGAATGACTAGTCTTAATTATTTAGCATAAAATAAATAAATTGCAAGATATATAAGAGCACAAATAAAAATTAGATTAGTGAGCATTAGGCTCTAGGAATATATAATATATATATATATATCTTACACCTAATAATATAAAAAAGTTAGGTTAGGAGAAAAAATAAAATAAAAACATAACAATATTTATAAATAAATGTGGTGTTGAACAAGTTGTTATTTTCATGTTTCTTCCATAGCATAAAACTCATGAGGTTTTAAAAATCAAAATAACCAAGATATTTATGTTATGTTAACATTAAGAAAGGAGAGGGTTTAGACATTTACCTAAAGTGGAAGATGAATGGCAATAGAAAAATTTGTGAAAATTGTTGGGAATGGGAGAGGGAGAGCCACGGTTGAAAGGGGAAAGAAGAGAGAGAATTTGAGTAAAATTTTTGGAAAAGCTTTGATAGGAAAAGAAAGTGTGTGTAAAGAATGAATGAGGAAAGGGGTATTTATAGAGTTTTGGAGTGAAAATTTACGTGATTAAAATTAAATAAAAAAGAAAAAGAAATTGGATGTAAGAAAGAGAGAGGGGGCGTCGACCATGAGGGTAGAGAGGAGAGAAAGTGTCAGATAAGTTTTGCATAAAGTTTTATGGGAAAGAAAATGTAAAAGATAGGTATATAGATTGTAAAAATAGATAATAAGAAAAGGTAGAGATAGTGAAATGGTAGTGAATAGTAAATGAAGAGTAGACTCGATAAATAAAATACCAGTAGTAAAGAAAAAACACGTAAATGAGCTATATCTGATATTTTTAGTTACCGACAAATTGCAAAACTAAAATTTTATGGATCCTCATCTTATTACAAGTCTAAATATGTTATCTAATTATTTTCATCGTTCTGTGTATCGAGACCCTATTTTTGAAAACTGATCCGTTCGGTTCGAAAAGAACAAATTTTTCTCGAATATGGTCTTTTTAGGTTGTATTGTATTATTTTGGACTATAATCTAAGATTATCTCATTTATATTATTTTAGGGTTTTGAGTGCGGGATTGCCGGATCTAGATTCACTTGGATTTGTTATTGACTTAGTTAACTTCAGAGTTTCCGGTTAACTTTTGGTTCTAAGGTTTAAGCATAAAACTTAGCATAAAATCTAGGGGTTTACAGTATGCGCAAGAATTTGAATTGTTAATGATCAGAAGTGGTGCTACTAAGCATCCTAAACAGACAACAGCAAGATTTGTGATGGAACTAAAATATGAGATTACTTACATAGTAGAGCTTCAAAGATATGATACTCTTGAAGAAGCAACTCAATTAACTCTTAAGATGGAGCGGCAGAGATCAAATTACCCTTATAAATCATTGAGTTATAGGTATGCATCTTATAAACCTTATTCTTCAAATGGTAAGAAGTCTGACAAAGGCAATTTTAATAAGTCCAGTGATAAAGGGGAGTCTAGTAATTATGTGAAGGGTGACAGAAACAATAATGATAAGGGTAAAGGTGTTGCTAATGTGAATGAAAATAGTTCTGGCAAAGTAGGAGGAACCGGTGATAGAACATGTAATATTAAATGTTTTAAATGTTTAAGATTAGGGCATATTGCTTCTTAATGTCTTAAATGGAGATCCATGATGAGCCTTGGTGATGAAGTTGTTAGTGAGGATAAAGAAGAATATTATGGAGAGCCATATAATATTACTATTGCTTTAGGAAGTAGATGTTGAAGCTAGTGAAGAACAAGGTGAAGATCAGTATATGAGCATTAATGTATTGAGATGTGTTCTCAATGTGTCTCAATCTTCTCAAGAGGAGCAATGAAAGAATTTATTTCATATAGCTTGTAAATTAAAAAGGAATTTGTGTGCATTCATCATCGATGGAAGGAGTTGCACTAATGTTGCTATTGTTGTTGCCCTAGTTGATAAGTTGAAACTTACTACTACTCCACATTCTAAACCTTATAAGTTACATTAGCCCAATGAGTAAGGTAACTTGCAAGTAAGTAAGCAAGTGAAAGTACCTTTTAACATAGGTGATAAGCATAGGGATAAAGTTTTCTCTGATGTTTTTTCTATGTATACTTCTCATATCTTGTTGGGAGGACGGTGGTTTTTTTTTGTAAGGTTCTACATGATGGGTACAGAAACACTTATGCCTTTCAGAAGGATGGTAGGAACATCATATTAAATCCTATGTCACCAACCAAGGTTATGGAAGCATTATTATAAATGAGCAAAGTAGTTAAGAAGACGTCTATGTTTATGACACAAAGAGATGTCCATCTAGCCATGTAGGCTAAGGAGTCGGTTTATGTATTACATGTTAGAAGAGTATTAAAGACTATAAGGGAAGCTTCTTGTCTATTACTATAACGCCCCCAAACTTCACCTACCAAGGTATTATCCGCTTTGGCCATAAGTCGAATGGTTTTATTCTTTGGTATTGGTGCTTCCTAGGGGGTCATCTATATTGGGATTGCTCTACCTAGAGCATGCTTAACTTTGGAGTTCCAGTGAATTCCAAGCCATTACACCAAAAGATGCCTTTGTAATCAGAATTCCATAATCTATATTTAAGGGGTATCATATACTCACTCACTTGTAGAATAGGCATCCTATTCAATTTTATTACATAGGTCCAAAACCACACTAGGCAGTGAGGACACACTCCTCTACTCTTGGCTGGTGAACTACTCTGATACTACTTATAATGCCCAATAACTCTGGCTACTGAGATATTGTTTGCTTTGGTCATACGATGCACGGTTTTGTCCTTTGGTGCCAATACTTCCTAGAGGGTCATCCATCCTAGGATTGCTTTACCCAGAGCATGCTTAACTGTAGAGCTCTAATGAACTCTAAGCTATTACACCAAAAGGTGCCTCTATGATTAGAGTTCCACCATCTATATTTAAGGGGTATCACAGTTATAATATAGCGATTACTAGAGGAGTTTGCTTATGTATTTCTAGAAGAGCTTCCTAGGGGTTTGCCACCTGTTAGAGGGATTGAGCATGCTTTTGATCTTCAACCTAAGGTTATATTAACTAATCATTCGGCTTATCAGATGAATCCTGAGGAAGTAAAGGAGTTGAGAAGACAAGTAGATGAGTTGATAGAAAGAGGATATGTCATGGAAAGCATTAGTCCATGTGTTGTTCTAGCTTTGTTTGTGCCTTCCATAGAGAATGTGTATCGATAGTAGAGCTATTAAGAAGATTACTATTAAATATCGATATACCATACCATGTCTTGACGATATGCTTGATGAATTGAATGGTGTGCAAATATTTCCTAAAGTGGATCTTAAGAGTGGTTATCATCATATCAGGATGAGATCGGGTGATGAATGGAAGACAACTTTTAAGATGAGACATGGTCTATATGAATGGTTAGTGATGCATTTTAGCTTAACTAATGCACCAAGTACTTTTATGCAACCTATGAATCATATCTTGAGGGAACTCTTGGAAAATTTGTAATAGTATATTTTGATGATATCTTGGTGTAAAGCAGAGGTTTAGAGAGTTATGTAAGTCATTTATGAGTGGTAGAGATAGGCGTACAGGCCGTAGCCCGCGTGTATGCTCGTTTAGTTCACGGGTAAAGCGGGCTGGCACATGATGGGTCAGGCCGGCCCGTAGGCCAAAAGAAAAAAATTAAAAAATAGTAATAATTTAATAACATGTTAGTGATTCTTTATGGTGTATTATGAAAGAAGATAAATTGATACACCCAACACAATTATTAAAATATTTTTTAAATATATATTTATAGATTCAAATGTAATATGATATCTAATAAATCATTTTAAATTATATATATAAGTAATCAAATTAGCACAAAAATTAATTGTTAATATATGTAAAACCTTAAAATATAAAAATATTCTAATTTTCACCTAAACTAACATGAAATATAAAAAATTCAAAAATGAAAAATTGAACTCATTTTGGCCCACGAGCCAAAATACGCTAGATCGAGCCTAGAAATTTTTGTCCATTTAAAAGAGGGCTAAAACGGCCTGATCCGTTTAACCCACAGGTTGAAGCGGACCGGCCCGGCTTGCCAAGCTCGTTTGCTCACCTCTAATGAGTGGTATTTGAAGTCTTGAGATCTGAGAAGTTATATGACAACTTAAAGAAGTGTTCTTTCTGTCAACCAGAGGTAATCTTCTTGGGATTTGTAATTTCTGGAGCAAGGATTCGGGTAGATAATGGAAAGATTCAAACCATTGTTGACTGGCCGGTACTTACATCTATTGCTGAAGTTCGAAGTTTTCATGGACTTGCGTAATTCTATTGATGGTTTGTCAAGAACTTCAGTAGTATAGTGAGTCCTCTTTTTGAGCTTATGAAGAAGAATATTACTTTTGTATGGAATGACAAAATGTAGAGGAGTTTTGATGGGATTAAGGCCAAACTTACTAGTGCTCTAGTGTTAGCACTACCTGACTTTGACAAGACTTTTGAGTTAGAATGTGATGCATCAGGAATTGGAATAAGAGCTGTTTTAATGCAAGAAAGGTGACCTATTCCTTATTTCAGTGAGAAGTTGAGTAGGTTTACTCTAAATTACTCAGTATATGATAAAGAATTTTATTCTTTGATTCAAGCTTTGACTGTTTGGCAACATTATTTATTGCTAAGAGAATTTTAATCTATATTGGCCATGAAGCATTGAAACACAATAAGGGACAACAAAAGCTTTCTAAGTGACAAGCTAAGTAGGTAGAATTTCTGGAGAATTTCACATATATAATCAAATACAAGAAAGATACTTGATTGTTAAAAGAACGATATGTTGGTGATGCTTCTTCGCTCCTATTGTGACACAATGTGTTGATGGGAGATTAGTTGATGGATTCTTGTATAGAGGAGGAAAACTTTGTATTTCTAGTGGATCTGTTAAGGAATTGTTAGTTCATAAGGTGCCGCATCTCGATGGTACCCTAGTAGTAGTATACAATTCACATATGTATACTATTACTAGTTATACCTTCAGAGATGATATATTTTTCAAACAAATAGGATATTTTAGTTCCATTGATAAAAAATAACAAATACATGTAAGCCATAATTTAGTAAAATAACTGACATTACAAGTCTTGAATATTTAATATTACAGACTATATTCCTATTGCATAAGTCTCCACCCAAATTCTTCTAGCTTCTAAATCTTACTGGAGTCATGCTTTTAAAAGAAACGAGCCAAGGTCATAGAACAAGCCTGAAAAGGGCTTCAGAAGTGTGAGCGGAACCATGGGCTCAGTGAATAGCTAGATATATCACACATCAAGCAAGTTCATTAATAATCATATATAATGCAATAATCAAATAAATGCTAAAATACAAGTTTGGATGATATAGAATCCAAACAGGTTAGAGATTTACGCCCTTTCATAAGGGTTAAAGGACTCTGACTTAATGACATACCTGCCAAGAAAAAACTAAGTACATAGGAAAATCAATGATTACTTGTCTTAGATTACCACTTTAATTTAAGGTTATTTTAACTGACCATTTCCTACTCAATCCTTAGAAACTCCCTAAGTAATAGTAATTTCAAAGCGATACCACGAACGGTGTCCTAGTTGCCCTTAGTTCCATGGAACCGAAAGAATGAAGATAATCTTGTGTAGAACAAACAAATTTAGAAAAAATAAGTATTACTGGAGAATCGAAATACTAATACGTAGTAGGCCGTCACACTTTTTAAATTGTACAATTATGTAGTTCGTGTAATGAATGATTGTTTTAATTATAAAGCCAATAATTCTTAATTAAGCTTATGGTGATCACACGTTACACACAAAAATATATCATGTCTTCCTCAAATCATCAGACAATTGTATTATTACTTTTATTATCTTGGTTTGTCAACACAAACAAACACTTTATATCACATACTCAACAGTCTTCCATATCAACCATATTATAATTATCTTTGCATTACAAATGCTACTAGTTACAAACATAAGCAATGTAATACATCTAACTACTCACTTGCTCGTGATGATCAATCATACTAGTCTCAGAAATCCACGAATTGATCAGTATTACCTATTAGACGAATAAATTTTACTAATCAAATATATATATATATATATAAGTAAATCCTATTAGTTGTTTAAGTGTCCTAAAACCATTTTTTTTTTATCTTTTCTAGCTCTATATTATCTTTTCTAAGTTTTTATTTATTAATAACTAATAGTTTTAAAATATTTTATTTTTATCGGATAATTGTAGAGTTTGTGTTCAGTAATTTGTATTTTATTATTACTATCATTATTACTTTCATATCGTTCTTTAGTTTGATCACCTTATGTTCACTATATTTATTTTCTATTATTTATTTTCATAGTGTTTCTCTTGATTCCTTTCATGTTATTATCTGTTATTTATGGAAATCACATTATTCTTAATTATAACTTATTCATATTTTCCATTCTTATACACTGACTTATATAGATAATTATCATAATCTAATCTTTTTGTTTAATAGAACAAAAGTGTTTCTTATCGTAACAGTTATCAAAGTTTGACACTTAACAAATATATAAACATACTAATATAAAATATTTCTATTTATTTATTAAATTTTATCTATTGTTTTCTTCTCTTATATTATATTTATATAAGTTATGCATGAAACAAATTTCATCCAGGCAAAATTTGGATGTACTCCGGCAGTTAACGCCACCGACCTTAATGCATGTACAATCGGTTTTTATACATTTTTACGTGTGACAAAAGTTTTACATAACGTCGTTTTAGTGTAAGTTGGCTCGAAGGTTGCCAACTTATCGTATGTACGCTACTGACGTAGGGCTAACTTTCAGTGTACATTCCCAGCTTTGAGCCAGCTTTCACAACTGTTCATCGTCTTCTTATTTTTTAATTTCATTTTCAGAGCTTTTCTCATCCTTTATGTATTATACTTGCATCTTTAATTATTTTTTAGTGTTTTTCCATTATCATCAACTATTGTACATGATATATTAGCACATATAACATCTCATAATCATCATAATATTTGATTTCTTAGTTTCTATACATATCATAATGATTAAATAGAGTCTTTGAGTTAGATACTACCTTGCATAGGTTGAGATTAGGTTGCTAAACCTCCTTCCTAGATCTAACCCGACCCTATAGTTAATAAGAACATTATTTAAGCTAATGTTTAATACACATACTAATTTAAAACGAATTTTTGCTTACCTTTGCTTGTTCACTTCCTAAGCTTGTTTTTGTGTCTTGTTGAAGCTTGTTTAATGGAGATGTGTTTGTATGTTTTGTGTTGATGTTTTAGGCTGATATTGTGTGTCTTGATTGCTTTGTTTGTAGCTAATAATTAGAGGTTTTTATAGGTAAAGGAGCAGTATTTCCCTAAAAAAAGTTTCGACCAAAAAGAGTATAATTCTCCATTGAAAACTCTCTTGTTTGTGCATGATTTCTATTGCATTAAATGGGATGTTGATTTGGGCAAATTTAATTGGCTTATCGACTCTTTATCCTGACTTTTGTGTTATTCCATTTTGACCCATTTGTTTTACAAATTTAGATTGAGAGCTTTTTAGACAACGTCATTTCCATCGAATTGCATAATTAAAATTATAATTTTTTAATTAATTAATTATCTTTGTTTTGAGATAGTTTATCAAGCTAAACAGGTATATTTATATCAGTTATTTAGGACTTCTGTCTCCAAAAATTTATTTAAAGTTTCTACAAATTTTATAGATTATCTTCGAGTTCAAATTGTGAGTTTAAAATTTGCATGATTAATTATTTTTAAGGTTTTATCTCACACGATTAGAGTTTTCTAAGCTTATTAGGTTAATTTCGGTTTTAGTCTCTAAGAGCTTCAAAATTCTTTAACTAGAACAATGGTGTAATCTAACATTTATTTAAAGTCTTGATTGTTAATTATGGATCTGTTTTTGTTCCTATTGTGCATTTATAACTCTAACAGTTTATCCTTAAATTATTGTTTTCTAACTATAAGCTTTACTGGTTATTTACTTTTTAATGCACTTGAAATCTTATCTTAATTATTTCTATATATTGAGTTTTCGATACCCATTACAAAATCTTGTCTTTGGTATTTGTTACTATCTAAGGAACTTTGTTTTAGGGTTTGAAGTTATTTATAGGTTCATTACTACTTCATAGTTTTATTCTAGGGTCTTTATTGAGTCATATATTGACCTTCTATTTCTATATATGTATTTCTATTTATTTTCACTAGTATAAAAATTCTCAGGTTTACATTAAGCACATGCTGGAGGTTTGTCTATACGTTCAGGAAAGAAGAAGATATTAGAAGTGTTGAAAGAGCATTTTTATTTGAAAGGGATGATAAAGGATGTCTATAAAATTATCGAGAGATATACTGCATGTAAGAAGGCAAAAGGAAAAGAGGAGTCATGAGAAGAATATATGCCATTATCGTTGCTTACATGACCATGGGTTGATGTTAATATGGATTTTGTCTTGGGTTTGCCTAGGACTAAGGTAGGGAAAGATGCAATTATGGTAGTTGTTGATCGGCTCAATAAAATGTCTCATTTTTTTGCCATGCCACAAGATAGATGATGCTTCATACATTGCTAACTTATTCTCGTAGAAATAGTAAGATTGCACGATGTACCACATGGTATTGCCTCAGATAAAGATGTGAAGTTCTTAGAATTTCTTTTGGAAGACGTTATAGGGAAGGATGGCTACTAAGTTAATGTACAACATTGCATGTCATATATAGACTGATGGACAGAAATAAGTTGTTAACCTCACTCTTGGGGCGTTGCTTAGAGCTATTGTTGGAAAGAATCTTTCTGATTGGGACTTGTGAATTTCTAGTATTGAATTTGTTTGTAATAGGTTTACACATAGTCCGATGGAAAAAATTCCTTTCGAAGTAGTATATGATTTCAATCTTGCCCTACCTATGGATTTGATAGCCAAGCCTACAACAAAGGAGGAGAATCTTAGTAGCGTTGAACAAGCTAAGGAGATTAAAAGGTTACATGATAAGACTTCTAATTATCTTAAGAAGACTCAAGAATAACAGAGATAGCAGGGTAATAAAAATCAGAAACCTAAATCTTTTAATGTTGGAGAATTGGTTTGAATACATCTCAGTAAAGATAGGTTTCCACACAAGCAGTGAGATAAGTTGTTATCCAAAGCAGATAGCCTATTTAAAATCATTGAGAAGATCAATAGTAATACTTATCGCATTGAACTTCCAGGGGGTTATGGAGTTTTAGCTACATTCAATATTTCAAATTTGTCTCCATATAATCTAGAAGATGAAGATTTTGTTAAAGTGCCATCAGATTCGAGGGTGAATCTTCAATAACCCTAGAAAGATTATGGGAATTAAGTTAAGGGTCCTATTATAAGAGCTAGAGCAAGGGGATTATAGGGTTTAACATAGAGGATTCTAACGAATCGGCCTTATAAAGATGAGTTTGATTTCTTTTATGACTTTGAAGTTCATCACATAAGAAGTAGTATGTCACTTTTTGTGAAATATGAAGATAATTGCAAAGAAAATGGAAAAACTACACATCACAACTGTATCAAGGAAGTTGACCTTGCAGACCAGGAGATCATGCCCGTGACAACGCTGGTGATATATTCTGAAGATGGGTTTGCAAAGATAATGCTGTGAAGAAGCTCGTATTAAGCGCTGTGATGGAGATCAATGGAGATCATGGTCTTGGAGATGCCATGATCCTACAAATCACACCCCATTTCATGCTTGTAACCAACAGGAAGATTTCTGATCATAGATGATCACGCCCCATATTCTAGCCATGATGGAGGACTTTTCGACACCGACAACTAGATTTATTTTTTATTTTGCTTTATTTTATTAGGTATCTTTTGTTAGATTTGGTTGATTAATTACTATTTTTCCCTTAATTAGGCTATGAGTATATAAAGGGCTTCATTTTGAAAACAATAACAAGTCTTGAATTATTTGAATGAAATTTTCTCTTCTTGAGAGTGTAATCTTGAAACCCTAACTCTTATCAATCTTTGATTGTGACGAGTTGTAAAGACAAGTGAATAATTGTAAGTCATATCAGTTATTTGCAAGTGTTAGAACCTACTTTACTATTTTTGATGAGTCATATCCTAGGATTGTAAAGAATCATCTTTATCTTAGAAAACCCTAATTTTTGTATTAGGTCTTAAGGGTTTCTTTATTGATACACTAGTGATTAAATTCCTAGGCGTATCAATTTATAAATCAATATTTAAATAAAACTATTGGTTATGTCAACTAATAATTTATTTGTTGTCCTAACTGAATTAATTGAGAGTCATATTTACTAGATTTGTAAATAAATCATCTAGCAGGTGTGTGAGAACTCTTATCTATATGGGGATATGTATAGTTCTTACGGCTTTTTCACTTTTCGTTCATATGTGAGAATGCTTTTATATCTTTGTCAAAATTTATAATTTTTAAAAAACTAATTTAAATATATGATTAGGATTCAGTTTTGTAATGAGAAAATTTGATAACTTCACGCATTAATTTCATATTCTTCAAAAGAATATCCTCTTAAAAATATTACAATTATTTGTTTGAGATTAACTCATATTTTAGAAATTTGATAATAAATATTTTAATCTATCTCTGTTCTTTTTTTTTTTTTGGCCGTGTAATCTATCTCTATTCAATAAGACTTATACGGTTAATTTTATGGAATAAAATTTTAGGAATTTTTTTCTCTTTTCTTTTTTCCTTTTTAATTGCGTACACACCTCTCATGATACTTTATGTGCACTTTACCTTCTTAATCTTTGAAATCAGGCGCTTAAATCTTTAAATTTTTTAAAAAAATATGCAATGAGATTTGAGGGTCTAAATGCATAATATAAAAGATAAGGAGCAAAATGCACAAGAAGTAACCATTAGGTGTGTTTTTCGGCAAAAAAAAACATTAGATGTGTTTACAAATTACCCTAAAAGTTATTAATTCCTCGTAATTCATAAGTAGTTTCTTACAGTTAAATGTAATTTTATTTCATATTTATCATTTATATAGTTTAATTATGAAGACCTGTGGTCAAGGATGGATTTGATCCGGCCCTACGATCCAGAAAAGTTAACTTTTTAAATAAGAAAAAAGCGAAAATATATATAATACATGCATATGATAATGTAATTAGATGTTGAGTTTCATGCCAAATTAGAGGCATTGGGTTTTGCTTAAAAAGAGTATCTCTCTCTCTCTCCATATATATATATAACTTTTTTTGGAACAACTAACAATATTAAATTCATTCATTATAGAATTATATTTAAAGATGAATTATCATGGAGTGTTATTTTATTATTAATAGTACAACATTAATAATTACATTGCCCATATTATAAAATAAAAAATAGATAGCCGCATGCAAAAACTAAATATATTGGTAAAATTAAGTTTTTGAAAAAGGATAACTTAAAAATGAATAAAAAAAAGTCACGCATAAGTCCTTTTAATCATGTCTAAATTAAAAGATAGTGGCCAAAAGAAAATAAACAAAAAGTAAATAAATAAACCACATTATGATACGACCCAAAATCAAAACACAACAAGGATAAGGAGAAAACCCAGGTGGCTCATGGAATTTACACTTTAGATATTAACTAAAATCCTGTTATAATCAATTCATGTAACAGAATACACGTGTAAAACAGAATCAGTTCAATACATGTAACAGATTAGAAGTAGATACAAATGGTGATAATAGAATAACATCCAGATCAGTACAGCTGGAATACAAAACAAAATGTATAAATAGAAAGAATGAATGGAAAGTATCTCATCTGGTTATTTCCCCAAAAATTAGACACAGTGTCTAAAGGAGTGTTTGGCGACTCGAAATGCCATAAGTATTTTCATTTATGTTACCTGCATTCGCAAAATCATATTAGGGTTACACACGAGAGTTTGTGAGAGGGAAACACCAGAGAGAAAGAGAAATATCATATTAGGGTTAGAAACTCATTTGGTAATCTGAGTAGTGTGAGGAGGAAAACAACGAAGGAGTAATAACCTTAGGAAGAGTGGGCTGGGCTTTGTATTCAGGTGTTAACATTTGGTGCTCTCATTCCGGATTCGACCTCCATTGATATGGCTCCAAAAACTCGTAGCAATCAACAGCAAGAATCAGAATTTGTAAAAAATTCTTTAATCGCAATACAAAAAAGCTTAGGATTACTTACTTCACGTATTGAAAAACATGAAGTAGGTCATAATCCTAACTTGAATTCTTTAGGGAATCATAATCGCAATGATTCATCATCTTCCAAACTTGGATTTGCTTTATTTGATTCTTTATTCAAGGGTATTAAGTTGGAAATTCCTAAGTTCGCTGGCACAGATGTCCTAGGGTGGCCATTTCAAGTTGAGCAATTTTTTGAGTTTCATGAGGTGCAAGAGGAACAGCGCATTACCATTTGTTCTTTTGCATTTAAGGGTGATGCTCGTGAGTGGTACAAGTTGATGTTCCAAAACAAAAATTGAGCTCTTGGCAAAAATTTACAGATGCTCTATTTTACAGATTTGGTCCTTCTCCATATGAAGATGTCAATGGGTTATTATCTAAATTGGTACAAACTTCCACCGTAGCAATGTATCAATCTCAGTTTGAGGCTCTAGTCAATAGACGATAGGGACTATCAGATGCCTTTCTTCTTAGTTGTTTCATATCTGGATTGAAACCTGCTATCAAACGAGAACTTCAATTAGCTAGCCCTAAGGATATGGTCGAGGTTGTATAGTTGGCGAGGATGCATGAGGATAAATTTAATGACCAAGCAAAGCAATACAAGCCATATTATTTTCAAGCTCCACTCTCTTCTTGTAATCCTGGTACTCTCGAATTCTCTAAACCTTCTAATTCTGCTGCTTCATTACTTAAACCATCCCATTCACTTCCTATTAAACGTTTGACACCTAAAGAAATGCAAATTCGTACAGAAAAAGGCTTGTGCTTTAACTCTGATGAGAAATTTCATCTTAATCATAAATGTAAGTCCAAATTTCTCTTATTGATGACTTCGTCTGATGATATGCACGAGGACAATGCTCTTATTACTACATCCGAGGTAGACTATGCAGTAAATGCGGATGATTCATGTGCAATTAGCTATCATGCTCTAAATGGTTTTCATGTTCCTAGAACCTTACGGTTTTCGGGTCAAATTAATTAGAAGATTTTAATGTTGTTGGTAGATTCTGGTAGTACTCACAATTTCATTTAGACCAAGGTAGCTAGTCAAGTGGGGTTGTCAGTATAACCAACTACACGATTTTCAGTTGTCATAGGCAATGGACAAAAGTAGTATTGTGACAATGTATGTAAAGATGTTATGTTGCATATCCAGGGCTTGGAATTTATGGTCAATTTGTATGTCTTACCTATACAAGGATCAGAAGTGGTACTGGGGGTAGATTGGATCGAGACTCTAGGTCCTATACTATTGAATACAGTACCTTAACAATGCAATATTTGCATCAGGGACACTCAGTGGTATTGCATGGGTCAAATTCTTGACTTGGGAATCAGATTTCTTTCAATCAACTCAGATGTTTAATCAAACATGATTCAGTGGCTTCATGTTTTTCTTTAGAGGCTCAGGTGGAAAATACTTCACAGCAATTCGCCAACAGCACACTTATCGAGCAAGTGTTGGCCAAATATAATCATATTTTTGAGCCACCTTCATCATTGCCCCATTTAAGAATACTGCAACACCGAATAGACTTGAAGGAAGGTGTTTCCGCTATTAATGTGAAACCCTACAAATATCCTCATTTTCAAAAGGAGGAAATCAAAAATCAAGTTCAGGAGATGCTGGAGCATGGCATTATACAGAATAGTACCTTACCTTTTTCTTCCCCAGTACTTTTGGTGAAGAAAAAAGATGGTAATTGGGGGTTCTGTGTTGATTACAGAGCTTTGAACGAAGCCACTATCAAAGATGAATATCTCATCCATACCATTGATGACCTACTAGATGAATTGAAAGGAGCCACAATATTTTCAAAGCTTGACTTATGAGCAAGCTATCATCAAATCAAGATGTTTCCATCTGATGTTGAGAAGACCGCATTTCAGACACATAAGAGCCACTATGAATTTGTTGTTATGCCCTTTGGCCTTAGTAACGCTCCAGCCGCTTTACAATCTATCATGAATGATATATTCAAACCTCTCTTGAGAAAATTTGTCATTGTTTTCTTTGATGACATTCTCATATATAGTGAGACATTGGAATTACATATCGTACACTTGGATAAGGTTTTGTCCATTCTTGCAGAAAATACCATGTTCTTAAAAAAATCCAAGTGTGTCTTTGGACAGAGTTCCATCGAATATCTAGGACATGTGGTTCAAGGGGAGGGAGTTTCACTTGATCCTGGTAAACTGGTGGCTATAGAGAATTGGCCAGAACCCACTTCATTAAAGCAATTGCGTGCTTTTCTGGGACTAGCCGGTTACTATCGAAGATTCATTAAGTCTTTTGTTTCCATCTCAAGTCCATTGACTGACTTGTTTAAAAAAGACAATTGTCAATGGGATGCTACTGCTTTGTAAGCTTTCATTGAGCTCAAACAGGCTTTAAGACAGGCTCCTATATTGGTTTTACCAGATTTCAAGAAACATTTTGTCATTGAGTCAGACGCTTTAGGTATGGCCATTGGAGCAGTATTACTACAAGAGGGTAGACCGATTGCATTCTTTAGTAAAAAGTTACCTACTCATTTAGTTAAAGCCTCAACTTATGTACGAGAACTATATGCAGTAGTGGAAGTAGTATGAAAGTGGCGCCAGTATTTGTTGGGTTCCCATTTTACTATCTGGACAGATCACAGAAGTTTGAAGGAGCTTTTAACCTAAGTAATTTAGACTCCTGAGCAACACAAATATCTGACCAAATTACTTGGGTATGATTACTCTATTGAGTACAAGGCTGGGAAAGAGAATGTGGTGGCAGATGCTCTCTCAAGACAACATGAGTTCAGTTATCTTGCTTTTTCTATGCCACATTTTACTTTTGTTGACAAGTTGAAACAGGAATACAGAGAATTGCCAGCTTTTGTGAAACTTATTGCTGATCTGGAAGTTGGTCATCCTCTTAAATGGAATCTCAGATGGTTTAATTATTTACTATTTAAGGATCATCAACTATTTCTGGTTCCTACTTCTTCATTGATTCCATTACTTTTAGAGGAGTTTCATAATATTCCTACTACGGGCATTTTGCAGTCCGAAAGACATATCAGCGAATAGTTTCTTAATTTTTTTGGCCCGGCATAAACATGATATCAAGTTATTTGTTAGAGGTTACCTTACTTGTCAACAAACTAAGTACACTACTCAAAGCCCTGCTGGTTTATTACAACCATTGCCTTTGCCAGAATTATTTTGGGAGGACTTTTCAATGGACTTTGTAGTTGGTCTTCCAAAGTCCCAAGAATATACTGTGATGCTGGTCGTAGTGGATAGACTTTCCAAATATTGTCATATTGGACCACTCGACTCTCATTTTAGTGCAACAAAGGTAGCTTAATTGTTTTTACAACTGGTAGTCAAATTACATGGATTTCCAAGGAGCATTGTGAGTGACAGATATAATATCTTTATGAGTAATTTTTGGCAAGAATTGTTTCATTTGAGTGGCATTAAACTCTTTATGAGTAGTGCTTACCATCCTCAAACAGATGGCTAAACAGAAGCTTTAAATGGGGTACTGCAGCAGTACCTCAAAAGCTATGCTATGGATCGACCACAAGATTGGGTTTCTTATTTAGCATGGGCAGAATTTGCCTATAATGTGTCTTATCATGAAGGAGCTAGTACTACACCATTTGAGGCAGTCTATGGGAGAAGTCCTCCTATAATTCCAATGTATTTGAGGGGCAATTCCAAGTTAGAAGCCATAGATTATGAGTTGAAAACTAAAGATGCCATTTTATCTCTTCTTAAAACTCATTTATGATCAGCTCAATAGAGAATGAAGAATCAGGCTGATAAACATCGTACTGATGTTACTTTTGCTGAAGGGGACATGGTTTTTGTTAAGCTTCGGCCTTATAGATAGACATCATTAGATGGGGACTATCACAAATTATCCAAGAAGTATTATGGACCTTATCGAATTAATAAGAGGATTGGTCAAGTTGCATACACTTTGCAACTACCTGAAGGCTCTAGGATCCATAATACTTTTCATGTCTCTTGTTTGAAACCAGCCTATGGATCAGTACTACCTAGTCTAGAATTACCACCAAGGGCTTTTCACAATAACCTATCTTGAGACATGGTCAACACATTCCACAAATTCTAGTTTACTGGATAGGGTTATCACCAGATGACACTAGTTGGGAGGATCTCCATTTGTTCAAACAACTTTACCCACAGTTTCACCTTGAGGACAAGGTATTATTTCAACAGGGGGAGACATTTGATACGACCCAAAATCAAAACACAACAAGGATAAGGAGAAAACCCAGGTGGCTCAAGGAATTTACACTTTAGATATTAACTAAAATCCTGTTATAATCAGTTTATATAACAGAATATACGTGTAAAACAGAATCAGTTCAATACATGTAACAAATTAGAAGTAGATACAAACAGTGATAACAGAATAACATTCAGATCAGTACAGCTGGAATACAAAACAAAATGTATAAATAGAAAGAATGAATGGAAAGGATCTCATATGGTTATTTCCCCAAAAATTAGACATAGTGTCTAAAGGAATGTTTGGCGACTCGAACTGCCATAAGTATTTCCTTTTATGTTACCTGCATTCGCAAAATCATATTAGGGTTACACACGACAGTTTGTGAGAGGGAAACACGAGAGAGGGAGAAATATCATATTAGGGTTAGAAACTCATCTGGTAATTTGAGTAGTGTGAGGAGGAAAACAACGAGGGAGTAATAACCCTAGGAAGAGTGGGTTGGGCTTTGTATTCGAGTGTTAACACATTAACACTTTAAAATGCATTTATTAAATTTAACTAAATATTCAACCAAAAAAAATTAACTATACATATACTAATTGAGTTTAATTTGCTCAACAATTCTGTAAATCTTTTTATTCAATTTTTTTTTTAATTTTAGAAAGCTAAAAAAAATATATGAGAATACAAAAACCAAAATAATAAAAAAAAACTATATTAATGTGGAATAAAAAAAAGGAAGATAACAATCACCCAACACCTTTATAAGGTGAAACAAAATCAAAGTGTATGTCATGCCCCGATGGTACCCTAGTAGTAGCAAACAAGTCACACTTGATTACTATCATTAGATTACCTTCACAGAATGATGGGTTTTTAAAACAATAGGATCTTTTAGTTGCTTGATAAGAAATAACAAATACATAAAAGAAATAATTTAGTGAATAAACATTACAGAACTATTACAAACCATATAGTTCTTCTGAAGTACATAGCTAAATAATCTATTCTAATAGTACATAACCATTAAACTAAAATATAACCGTAGACTTCTAACTCTTAAGCTCTTACCGGAGCCATACTCTTAGAAGTGACTAACCAGGGTCGTAAAATAAACCTAAAAAGACTGTTGGAGTATGAGCGAAACCATAGCTCAGTGAATAACCAGACATACCATACATCACACAGGTTATTAGCAAATCATATGCAATGCTAGCAGTCAACCATATGCACAGATACAAGCTTGGATGATCTAGAATCCAAACAGAAAAAAGATTTACGCCTTCTTTTTAAGGGTTGAAGAACCATACTTTATGACCCACCTGCCCAGGAGAGAAGTACACAGGAGAATCAATGATTTCTCGTTTTAGAGTTATCACTTTGAATATAATCAATTAAACTGACCATCTCTTGCAATCCCCTTAGAAACTCCCTAACTATTAATCATTTCAAAGCTATTCTACGGGCGGCGTTCTTCGGTGCCATTTAGTTCCCGTAGGACCGACAGCCCAAAGAATACCTTGGAAAAACTAACACATTAGAATAACCAAGCATAAACAGAGAACCGAAAATAATACGTAGCAGGTTGTCACCCCAATATATATGCAATAATGCAATCCGTGCGATGCATGATCAGATTATTTTGTTAAGTCAATAATTCTTAATCGAGTTCATGGTGACCATACATTACTCACAATCATCATTATACTGGTTTACAACATCAAATCATTGCATTATCGCTTTTATAAGGATATTTTAACAATCATACAATTAGATCACAACATATGTTCAACAATACAATCGTTTAGTTATCTTTGCATTATATGTTCCACTACTTACAAGCACAAACAGTATAATATGACTGAATTACTCACCTGCTCATACTGACTCAGTCGTAATAATCAGCTGGTAGATCCTCTAGTGTATCAAAATCACCTATTAAGATGAATAAAGTATTCATCAATATAAATTAACTAAATTCCTATATGTTATTAGCGTTCTAGACTCGATATTTATCAAGTTTTGGTAGTGGCTATTACTAATTTTATGTTATTCTATACTAATCTCAGTATAGAAAATTATAGTTATTTATTATTACTTAGTGTTGTCGTGTTTTTCCTATTTTGTCTTGTATAATTATTTTGTTATTTTTACAAGTCACATTACTAGAAAATTTAACATATTTCAATTTCTATTCTTACCTATTTTATCTATTTAGAACAAATATTTGACGAGTTATAACTTTTATTAACACTAAATATTTTCCTTAACTTTAGGGTTTTAAAAATTATTAGAAATTAATCTAAATATTCTAATTATTTGTATTTACTTATCTAAGTAATAAATTATATTGTTTATAAACATAATATATACTCAGTAGATGTATTGTATATATAATATATATATATTATGTTTGTTTAAAACAGCTTTCGTTGAAGGAATTTTGGCCGTACGCCGGCTCAAAGCCGCCGGCTTTCAAACCCAGGTGCCAGTGTAGACTTGATTTCGAGAATTATTTCATATTGGATGCACTGGCTTTGAAAGCTGTCGGCTTTCAATGTACGCCGACCTTACGCTGTCGGCGTATATCTCCAGGTAACCGGCTTACCTTCATTTTTACGTGAAAATTATTTTTACGTAGCCTCTGATTAGTGTAAGCCGTCTCTACGCCGCCGGCCTATCCATGTAAGCCGTCGGCTTTGAGCGATTACACTGCTAGCTTTGAGGTAGCGTTTGTACTGTTCATCATCTTCCTCACTGATCCAATTCAATTTGTAAATTCTCACGTTAAAAACATTACTAAACCATTCCTAAGTGTTTACATATCTTTTACCTAATTAAACAACAACTCTTAACACTTATATATATATATATATATAGATCTCGATTCTTACTAAAACGTAGCTAGGGTTTCGGATTTTTACCTCGTTTGAGCTCGCCATGAAATTCGAAGCTTATAGTTTTGTTTATTATGTTCCTAAGATTATTAGAAGTCAGTTATAAAGCTTAGATTTGTAAGAAAATCATTTGAATCACATCAACTTACCTTTGAACTCGTATTCAAGGGTTTTTAGTATTATTTTTCTTTTGATTCAGACTTGAGTGTTTTGCTTGGTTCGATTTCTGTTTCCAGCTCGTGTTGGTGGCTATAGAGGAGTAGTTTTGTTCTGGAGGGTTTGGGAATTAATGAGGATTGTTTGTTTCCTCTTTATGAGCATTGAATACATATATATATATATATATATATAGAAGAAGAATGAGAAGGAGTTACGGCTACATTTCTCCTCGGATTTTCTCCAAATTTGATCTCATTTGGTTTGTTATTTTCGTTGCAATTAATGTGGAGTTGAGTTGGCATTGTTCCATTGGTCCTTGGGTTGCTTTTGTTGAAATATTTGGTGAATTATTGATCACAATTCCGGTGCCTCTTTCCTCTTCGAATTTCCACCGAAATGCACCGAATGCATATATATATATATATATAATTAGTTAGTTATTTTTACTTAGTTTTAGAATAATTTAACGAGTTATACAGGTACAAATTAGCTAATGTTTGGGAGTTTTTGTACAAAATTATGTTTATAGAAGTATACAAAACACTTAGATTATCAAATAATATAATTTTAGTTTTATATACGTGGTTAACTATATATAATTTTATCTCTGCGATTAAGATTTTTTAAGCTTATTAGGTCAATTTTTGTTTCAGGCTTCAATAGCTTAAGAAAACTCAAATTAGAACAATAGCGTGATTCGATTATTTAATTGGAGTTTCAGATTTTGAGTTATTCAACAGTTTAGTTTTTCGTTATGTATTTATAATCCTAACGGTTTATCTTTGGGTCATCGTTTTCTGCCTATAAACATAAATAACCGTTTACTTAGTATTGTACTTAATACGGAGACTAAATTAGGTATATATCTTTAGTTTTGATACTTGTCACGAAATCTTATTAGTAGCATTTAATTTTAACTAGGAATCTTGAATTTAGGGTTTAAGTCTAAATATAAGTTCATTACTACTTGTTATTCTAATCTCGAATCATTACCGAGTTCAAAAACAATCATTTTATCTCTATATTCATATTTTTCTATTTAAATCTATTTGTATATCAGGTTTCAGGTTTAATTTTAAATTTTCTTTTAATCATATATTGAATTATTCATTCAAGATACGAAATCTCGTTTTTGGTATCAACTAGGGTTAAAGAATTTCTAAATCCTTTATCTAACCAAATTCTAAATATTGATCTATTTTTAGACTTCAATTAAAATCTAAATTTATTAATTAGTTCATATATTCTATCTTAGAATCATATACTAGAGTGGAAAATTTCCGAGGTTTACAGTGTAAGTCTTGACTTTTTGTTTTTTGTTTTTTTTTTTTTGGTAAGTAATCAATCAATTTTAGACGTAAAACATAATGTAAACACACAAAATAACTAAATAAATGTCCAGTAAAGAATTAGTGTTAAATAAGATAGAATTTTCTTCTTGTTAAAACTTTTAAATATTACTTAAAGTGGAAGAAACGAGTAAAATATTCTTTGCATAAAATTTTCTCTTCAACGTCATATGTAGGTATATATTAAATTTATATGTTTTATGTCTAAGATAAGATATATAACATGCCAACCATTATTTCTTAACGTGTGTTTCCTTAAGATCATCAGATATAGACAACAAACCCAATATTAGAAATCATATATAGTCTTCTATTTTCTCATATAAAGAACCAAATTTGATAACATATTTTATATTCTCTAACAATCATAATACCATAATATTTCACTAAAAATCAAAGTATAAAAGTTGAATTTCTAGCATTTTCCACCGGTACGTGCAAAGAAATATAACATTTAGAATTTGAACTTTTACTATTTCCTCTAGTTATGTACATCACACATTATAAAAAAATTGAAAGATACTTGCAAAAGCTTTTAACCATAGGAAACATTGGCCATGGAAGAATTGCTGCGAAATCACTTTCCATGGGCTTGTCGCTTGAATTGGTGGAAATGTAAAGCTTTGTGTTCGATGAATAAATCCATCATAAATTTTGTTAATTTAAAGCTTTAAATGAATTCTAGTTCTAAGATTTTTGCTATTTAAATGGTCGACACTATTATTGGAAAAAAAAAATTGTTGACAAAAGTAAAATTAGTGAAACAGCCATGATATTTTTAAGCTACATTATTATAATACATGATTTTATTGCTCAGTTTAATATAACTAAGGGTTAAATTATACTTGACAATTGTAAAGTCCAAACTAAAATCCCCAGTAATGGCTTAATAAAATAGATGTTGAGGTCGTATCTTACAAGTAAGTAATACTAATTATATGACTTGTTTAGCAGCTTAATCTGCTTGTTCTTCTTCTTTAGATTTTTCAATTACTGTTCTAAAAAATATATGTAAATTATCGAATGATTGATTGCCTACTAACTTTTAATCAAAACGATATTTTAAGTGTTGCCAATGGACCATTCATGATCAAAAAAATTGCTGAATACTTAGTTTTATGGCAATTTGCACTTTTTGCATCGCTTGTAATTTGATGTTCAAACATTCTTCTAATCTTTTTTTCTTAGAAAAGAAAAACCTACTCGAGTTTTATGTGCTAATATTTTTAGAGTAATAGTTAAATTTCAAATAATATATATGGCTAATAAAAAAGTAAGAAATTTATTCTTTTAGTCTCTTAGAAAATGTACAAGTTATCATCAATTATATCTTAAAAGAATGTTTTAATTAATTATTGATTTTTATAAATTGCTATCAATGCAATTATCAATAATATCTTTCCAGATCTTTCTCTCAAGAATGTTTTTAATTATTGAGTTTTAGAAATTGTTGCAAGTGCGATTATCAACAAGATATTTATACTTAGTGAGCATATGTATACCAACCCTAGAAAAAAGAAAATTATCTTAATACAAATGATATAATTTTAGTTACATAATTATCTATGCAAAATTACATCTACTATATGAGATTTTATTTTGGGCTAATATCACAAACACTACCTAAACTTTTCCTTAATCTTAAATTCACTACCTAAACTTTTGTTTGATTAATTTACTACCTATGTGAACTTTTTGTGTTCAAAAGACTATCTCCACTGTGGAAAAATAAAATAAAATAAAAAAGACTATCTTCGTTTAAGTTTGTTGAATCCGTCTACTTCGCTGGCACTATTAGCCTACCACATGTTGACACATGTTAGAGGTCCACCAAAAACATTATCTACATGGGTATAGGGATGTAATCGGGTCAAAAACGGTTTTGATTTAAAACCTGAAATCCGACCTTAGAACCCTACAACCCTATTTTTTTCAACATGTTTTCAAAATTTAATAATGAATTTAAGAAAACTGGTGCTTCTAACACAGTTTTCTATATATTAAAAAAATAGGATGCATGTAGGATTGATAGAAAATATTGCAGATCACATTTATTATAAAATATTTAAGACATAAATTATTACTTTTGTCACTATATAATATCCTAAAAGTATGGTAAATTAAACCTCTTACTATAACTAAAATACTACTAACAATAAATAATATTAATCTCCACAGCAAACATAACTTGAACAAAATTTAATAAAAAGTTTAAGTTTCATAACTAATCTAGTAGATATAAATGAAAAAACATCATTGGGAGGTAAAAGAAATAGTATCTCCTTCATGTCTTCTTTTCTCTCCTTGCCCTTTAGTAATATTTTTAGTTATTTTTTAAAATTATAATACCGAGTTGTTGGGTATCCATCGGGTTTGTTATATGATCTAAATCTGACCCTATAATCCTACAGGGTTTTTACTACATATACAATTCGACTCTAAAACCCTATAAAGTTTTTAATGGGTCAAACGAGTCAGAAACCCTATAACGGTTACCCCGTTACATTTGTACATGGATATCTCATATAAATTATCCATCAAGAAAAAAAAAAAGCATCTTTTAATCGTGGTTATTGCCCTAATAGTACTTAATAAAAGAAACACCCATCCCCTTGAAAACCACAAATAAAAAAATTGCAAGATCACTATCAACATAATAGCTAAGTGAAACCCTACATCCTCAAATCGATTGATAAGACTATACAAATTATTGTTGTTCATCATCTTCTTATAATCATCCTTCAACCCAGCTTGCTTCTAAAACGATTTCCTTCGATAAAGTTCCAATAAGCTACTGAAGATGACGCATGTGCTTGTGCAAGTTCATTATTAACTTTTAAATTGAAGAAGCTTCTATGATTAGTACTATCTTCCATAACCCTATCCATATCCACCAATGCTTTATAGAAGAGATCCACGTCACATGGAAACCAGATTGGACCTTTTCGCTTCAGCCCATATTTAGTCTCAGCACCCTCAAGCAGGATCTGGAACAACAAGTAATTTACCATTTCAGTCTTCACCACGAATCTTTATTTCATCCCGTTCTCTTCAGGTCCTATGTAAACCAAGAAGCACCTTGCTAGAACTAGACTTGGACTTACTTTTCTTCTCATCATCTTTAACTTCCTTTTTATCTTATATTTATTCTTACCGCCTTAATCTTGTTGTTGCTTCAGGTGGTACTGTGTTGGTTTTGTTTTTTATTTTGTGAGTTAAGGTTTCAATCAATTTTGGTGTATTGAGTTTCAAATAACTTTGAGATGTATAATGTAAAGACTCGACCTATTTAATCCTAAAATTAAACAAGTCAAGTCCCCAACCACATATAATGTTTTCATATTATATGTAAGGTTATCCTAAAACTACTTGTTTATGTTAATTGTTTGTTTAATACCACTATACATTTTCTATTTTTTATAAAAAAAAAAAAATTTTAAAACAAAGATTGCTTACATGAGCAATCTATACATATTTACATTAAAACAAAAGGTTACAAAAGCTTGTGTCAATCTTATGACACAACAAAAAGGATTTCACCTTATTTAACCCTAATAAGAAAACAAACTTTAAGATCTCTTTATACAACACAAGGCTTAACTAACAAGCTTTTTATATAAAATACATTTAAGTTTCTAAAACATCTTTCTTCGAAAACTTCTTCTTTAATCACTTGCCACTCGGAAATCTACTCGTCCCATTCATCCAAGAATTTCTCCCAGGCTGTTCCATATCCCAAATCATCATAACAGTCATCATCATTACTTGAAAAGAAACAACAGTGAGCCAAAGGCCCAATACACAGCAACAAAACCAAAGGCGAAAAGGCAAGCAAACTTAAATTAATGCGACCACTCAATATCTCATTTTTATCTTTCTTTAATATTTATTAACAAATCAACATTGGAGTACTGTCATGCCCTGGAGGGTACCTTAAACGTGACAGTCTACCGCATATAATATTAAAGCTAATGAATGACAACCTTATTCATGCATGAGCTTTGATATCACATGCAAGGTACTTCCAAGATAGTAAGAGATTCAAGAGGTATTACATATAAGTAGATAATAAAAGCATGCAAGAACTTATATAAATAAACATGGAATATTCATTTGGATAATAACTCTTACATCTTCTTGGGGGCATTCCCCTGTCTCATATAGTCTTAATTTACTAAACCATTAACAAAGTATGCATAACTATAACATAAGCCTACTATAGAGATTTTCTTAGAAGTCTATGTTCAAAACTAAATACATATAACTTCTCCCAAAAACTCCTAGTAGCTTTGGCTCATACCTGGCATACGAGACTCCTTGGTACCAACCATAGATAATCATACTGTAACAAAAAGCTATAGGGGTATAAGCAAATCTAGCTTAGTGAGATAATTCCCATCTACAAAATATTTTCCATATATCAAACGAGTATTTAAACAATCATATGAGAATGCACCAATCATATGAGCAAACAAATTACGCAAGATTAACCTAAAATCATGTGTAACATGGATTTTACGCCCTCCATGTCGGTGGTTGGGAGGTTACAGGCTCATATGACCATCAATATTTGCAGATTTGCTAGCTCCTACTCGCCATGTAAACTTTCCGGCTCCTACTGGCCCATGTAGACTTTCTGGCTCCTACTGGCCACCACTACAATTTCCCCGTTTCCTCACACGAAGAATAGTAGTGAAATAAATTTGACTCATAAATATGATATGCATGAATAATTTTCAATATAGGTTTAACCAATTAATGTTGAGTTTAAGTTGAAGGCAATCAAAACAATACTCATCATATCAATACAAGAATCACAATTTATTTATCAATTCCTCTTTCGATATTCTTAGCTTATATTCAACCAATCATAAACCCAAATCACACAATATTTGTTCATTTATCTTTTCCTTATTTCTAGTGCTACTACTTACAAGCACAATCAAGGAAATGTAACTTAGTAAAGGATTAACTCACTCCATTTCGGTAGCTCCTAATCGAAGTAGTCTTCCGGGAAAGTGATCTCGATTCCTTCTTCACCTAAACAAGATGAAATACCCACAATGAGTCTTTCATAGAATTTCTATCTTTGAAAACTCTAAATCTATCTTAAAATCGCAGTAAAATAGGATTGAAGGAAATTTCAACTTAAAATGGCCATAGTTTGCTCATTTTAATTCGGAACTTCGCATATTATATATCGTTTTCTACCTATTCGAAAACATCTATCTATTTCTAAAACTATCTTCATAAAACTAGGTCATTTGGGTTCCGAAATAGTGGTGATCAGATTCACCACAAATTTTCACAAAACTTAAATTCCTTCTTTTAACAAAAGCTCATTTTAAAGAGATAGATATTGTAATAGTTTGTAAAACCTTTGAAATGTATATACATATATTTATTGACTCATATCAAATGTATGAAGTTAATGAATTTGTCTCAAATCATAAATTTTTGTAAAAGTAAGTCTTCTAAAGAAAAGTGGGACTTTTGAAAATTCCTCTTATTTTTACACTAGAGAATATTTCAAGTATGAGTAAATTTCCTTTCCTTAGTCCTTTAAATTTCCAAAAAATGATTTTATTTTCTTATTTTCTAATACTTCTTAAAAAAACAACAATTCTATCTTTATAGAAATAATTTCCTTGTTTCTTAAATTTTTATTTTCATGAAGGAATTCATGTTTGTCAAACTAGTATTGATGATAAAGTGGAGTTTAGTAAACTTTTTGTTTGCTTAAGAATTTCTTCGCATGTTATGTATGTATTGTAAAATTTCCATGAACTCCTCTAAATTTCTTAGAAAAGTTTGTTAAGGTAAAATCCTTGGTTTTTATGAAAATTACTTCCTATTTTAGTTTTAGAGAAAATTTTCTATTTATAAGAAAATTTTTCCTTATTTTTTTATTGAGACAAAATCATTATGTTCATGTATGAATATAATCATAAAGCTATGAAAACATAAGAAACATAATAACTTAAAGAAATAAGCTAGTAAAGAAATAAATCAAGTATTGAAACCTTAGCTTCATCAAGGTATCGCAGGACTAAGAGTAAACTAGTCCCATAAAGAAAAAGAAATGTTTGACTTGATGAGGACAAGTCTAAGACTAGAAAGACTAGTCTTAAAAACAATGAAAGTAAATAAATTGCAAAACAAATGAGCTTAATGCTCTAAAGATATATATAGCTATAGAATATTTAGATATTATGCATAAAAGCAACATAAAAGAAATTTGATTCATGAACAAAAACAAAGTATGAACTTATTGTTGCTTTTTTAACCTTCATGGTTTAAAAACACACACTAAGCTCATACTAAGTAAATAAACATAAGGAAAAATCTAAAGAAGAATTACCTAACAAGACTAATTTTGAGAGAACTTGAGAGAGAACTCTTGTAAAGAATTTGAGAGAGTAATTTTGTTGTGTATGGAAAGTGTGAAAGAAGTGGAAGGAAGAGGAGGTATTTATAGGAAATATAGGAGGAAATTTGTGTTAATTAAATAAATGAAAAATAAAACAAATTGAGTAGAGGAAGAGAGGGGGCCGGCGCAATCCTTGTAGTAGAGGGGAGAGAAAATTTATTTTTTTGTATTTTTGTTTATGAAAAGTAAGATATGAAATATGTGAAGTTATATTGGAAACGAAAATTGTAAGAAATAGATGTATGGCTTGTAAGAGTAGGGTATAAGAAAAAGTAGAGATAGATAAATAGTATAGAATAGTAGAAAATAATGTAATGTAAAGTAGATATGACATTTTAAGTACAGTAGTAAGAAAATACGCGTATAATTACGATATCTGATGTTTTTTGTTACCGAAAAATTATGAAATTGATATTTTTGAAAACCTTATATTTTTACGAATCTAACGGTATATTCAAAATATTTTTACTAATCTGAGCCCGAGACACGCTTTTCGAAAACTATGTCCGGTTATGCTCAAAATGAATCGCGGTTTCACTAATCTAATATTTTTAAGCTTTCTCAAGTTATTATGAACTATTCTACATTCAAATTTCTTACTAACTTTCTTAGAGGTTACTTAAATAGAAAGCCGGACTTGAACAGTTACAAAAGACTAGGGTTTTGTTGACTTTGGGATTCCGTTGACTTTCTAATTAGGGTTTAAGCTTAATTGATCACAAAACTTTAGGGCTTATAACCTACCCCCTTTAAATAAAGTTTTGTCCTCAAAACTTGAAGTTCATACTTGAGTCTTCAAACAAACTGGGATACTTCTTGCGTATGTTGCTTTCAGCCTCTCAGTTGCTTCTTCATGCAAGTGATTCCTCCACAGAACCTTCACATACTTGATCTCTTTATTCCGAAGCTTTTGCACCTTATGATCTAGGATTGAATCGGGTGCTCCTCGTATGTGAGGTTTTCTCTTAATCGTACTGGTTCCAATTATGTGAGTCTGCTAAGATCTAGCACATGCTTCCGTAAACCGATACGTGGAACACATTATGAATTTAGATAGGTTAGGAGGGAGGCCAGACGATTAAGCAAGATCTCCTACTCTTTCAAGCACTTCGAAAGGTCCAATATATCGTGGGCTTAACTTTCCTTGTGCTCGAACTCTGTGAATACTCTTGATGGGGTTTACCTTCAAATACACATGGTCTCCAACCTCAAACTCAAGTTATTCGTCTTTTTATATTTGCCCAACTTTTCGTCGTTTCTTGCTTCCTTCATCTTGTGTTGAATGACTCATATCTTGTCAGCCGCGTCTTGTACCAGGTCAGGTCCAATGCTCACTTTTCTACATCGTCCCAAAATAAAGGTATCGACACCGCCTTCCATACAACGCTTCATAAGATGGCATCTGGATTGTGGAGTGGTAGCTATTGTTGTAGGAAAACTCCACCAATGGTAGGTACGCATCCCAACTACCTTAAACTCCATTACACAGGCTCACAACATATCTTCCAAAGTTTGTATCGTCCTCTCCGATTGACCATATGTTTGAGGGTGATATGCAGTACTGAAGTGTAGCTTTGTTCCCATGCATTTTACAAACTTGTCAAAATTTAGACACTAACCTTAGACTATTCCAGTGGGCACTCCATGCAAGCGCACTATCCCTCTTATGTATATTTTGCCAACTTATCCATAGAGTACGATCATGTCTATCGAATGGCAGTAATTCCAAAAGTAGGTAGATGGGCTACTATATGTACAGACTCTTTTCTTTGAGTGACAGGAGAACTCTATAGAATAAGAGAGTGAGAGAGAACAATAGAGTATTTTTGAGGCTCTCACAAATATGTTCATATAGTGCATATGTAAATAGAGACCATAACCTTAGGAATAAAACTGTAGGCCAACTTACTAAAGTCCATCTATTTCAATAGTGTTCATAAGGTATCTACACATATAAAATATGTATATATCATATTGCCCCTAATAAGGCCCATATTATCAATTAATCACTAATATAATGGCTAAATAATTTAGTTTATTTGTGATAAATATACGACGACCTTTTGTGCAATTGCATATGTGTCCACATGCCCATATGCATCCGACCTACAAATGCACATGACTTAATTCCAAATTCTAACAATCTCTTACTTGGATTATATATTCTTGTACTCAAGTGCATATCCTGATGTCATATGAATACATAACTCATTAAGTAGCTAGCTAGAATGTTATCTTGACCAATCCTATCCATTAGTTTCTTTAATATATGGAACTAATCTTTAACTAGACCTACAATGATACATATACCAAATCGATTAAATGACATGGATTAAGTGTGGATATGTAGCATGGAAGTTATGTGTCAATTGTGATCAATACACATCTACTTCCAATTGGTCCTCCCCAAATGATATCATTAACTAAACATACATTCGGAGTGAAACACAGAATACTAACTGACTAAATAAGTCAAATACAAATGTCATGACCTAGTAAGACAGCTTAAATGAGCAAATAACACAAATTCTCACCAGACCTAGGCAGCATCTAACGAAATAACACCTATATGAGCAGTGTGCTTAATAAAAACTTTTGGTGTCGATGCTTTGGTTAACGAATCTACTATCATAGAGTTTTTATCTATACGTTCTATGCTAATTGAACCACTTGAACCCTTTCTTTTAGAACAAAAAAACTTAATGTCGATGTGCTCGCTATCACAACATCTTGTAAAGTTGGAATTTAAATACCAATGGCCTCATTGTTATTCAACTTTCTATATGTGGGCATGTGATCCTTTATTTTTTGAAGATACCGCATAACCCTTTTGGCAACAACCCAATGTTCCTTACCCAGATTGCTTTAGTATCTTTCTAACATCCCATAAATGAATGTAAGATTTAGATAATTATAGATTTGTAAGTATTTCAAACTCCTTATTATTGATGTATTGGGAATTTTCTCCACAGATTTGGACTTAAAATCATTCTTGGGGATTGGTTTGAACTAAATTTATATCAGTCTCACTCATAGGGGTATCATGTGGTTTACAATTTTGGGTTACTAAACTTTTGTAGGACATTCTCAATACAGGTCTTTAATGATAATCCTAAGATTCCACGAGAATGATCTTAGTGAACCTTTCAAACACTTGAAATTTTAATCGAATTAAGTATCAATCTTATAATCAATCATCAAATATAACATAAATAACATTTTAAATAAAGATTAATCCACTTATCAATTGCCTTGGTAGTTAAAGGACAAGATAAGCCTATTCATTTGCAAATTCTCTCATGGACTTGTTGTGAAGCCAAATTCGATGGACATTTGTATTAAATGTTTGAGCTTTTGGAGAAGGGTTAAAAGTGGATAAGCGGATGTGAGTAATTTCTATTCCTTGTCTACTAAGCTAAATGTCCATAAATTATTCCTACACATGTGATTAGACCTTATTATTAACCTAAGAAATCAAGTCCAAGTTTTACTAGACTTGATTTAAATTAAGGTGAAGTGAATTCGAGCTTCGATAAATTCAATTTTGTAGTCAGCTTTATAATGTTAGATATAGAAAAAGATAGAATAATCCTTTTGTTTTTTATGGGCAACTATCAATCGTATCAAATTATAAAATTTATAAACCCCAGTTAAGTCCTATAATCGAGCATAGACAAGTATACCTATCTAGAGTAGTATAAGATTAAAATAGTTGTCGTCCACAAGGATCTAAAGAGTACTAGTATTAATATTTTTCTATTATTTAGCCTAACTCTTTATATGAGATTAATAATTTAAGTACTAATTAACTAACGAATCAACTTAACAAACCCTAGGATCAATTACGAGTGCTTTCGAAATATGGAATCAATCACAAAACATACCCTTCATTGTGATCCACCTCAAACCTCAAATTTCCTATAATAATGGATTGATTAATGAATTGTTAATGTTTTGCACTGTAGGATCTCTTAAGTAAATTAATTACTCCCTCGAGTTAATTAATTCATAACCCTACATGAGATGGTGGAGACCTCTCCCTCACCAATGCCACATAAGATTGCATAAAAGTTCATGATTCTTTATGCAAAAAATCAAAGTTTCCCTATTTCTAGGTGAAATATGCAATCTCTCTATTTATGAGGATCTATCCTATTAGATAAAACCATTTCTATCTAATAAAAATCATTCATGCAATTAATTTTATGCATAAATCAATCACAAGACAATTAAATCACATGAATAGATACCAATGCACAAACTATTCATTAATCAAAAAGCAATACGATCACATGGTTTAGGGTTTCACAAGATGCTTGGTATAAAGATCTACTCTTCCATAGAATTTACAATGAGAGTAAAAGAACTAGAGGAAATAGAAGTAATCATGATGTAATAATAAAACTCCTTTCGATGTCTTGTGATTTCTGATGAAGCTTAAGCACTTCTCCTCTTAAACCTCATTGTTTTCTCTCCTAGGGTTTGGAAAATATGCCTAAAGTTTTTTTTTTTAAAGAAAACAAAAACAAGACGGCTATTTATAGAAGAGGAAGGTAAACATGTCTTGTTCCCTACCATCTTCCCTGCTTGTGTAGAGAAGGGGCTAAAGTTTAATAGCCTAGTGACTTGTTCCCTGCCTTTAGCATGGTCATGCACAAGGTAGCGCATGTGTAAATTTTAAGTCCTGACCATGTTTTGCCAATTTTGCTTTGATTATACTTAAATCATCTTCAATTCTCAAAATATCATCTTTTAGCCTTGAAATTTATATTTAAGCAATTAAGTATCCTTTTCTTGATAAAATTACATAAACTACATACAAAATACGTATGAATAAATACTAAAAAGAGTCTATCGACACTTATTAGTTTTGGATACCATTTTATGTAATAGGAAATCCTAATGTATCTTGCTATGGCATTTATGTGATTGAGGAATTAGGTTGTTGATAAAGTCATTTTATACTCATTTTTAATTCATTGAGACATGCTAAATTATTATTAATTTTATAGAAATCCTAAGGAAATGGTACTTAAGTATGTTTAATTTGATATTTTAGGTCTTGAAGGATTTACACAACAAATACAAGCAATTGAGAATAGATATATGCAAATTTGGAGATGAATAGAATCAAGGCAGGCAAATAGAAAAGTATATTGCTAGCCTTCAACAAATATTGAGTTAGCCTAAATCAAACAAATCTAATGCTGGCCAAATTAGAAACAAATACAACCGGCCTTTCATCACAGAGCAACATTAGCTTTCATTATCAAATCTGCACGCTGGCCCTCGGTGGATTTATGTCGCCAGCTTTATGCTAGCCTTGTACAAGCACAGATTTCAAAATTATTAACGCTGGCTACTGGAAAACATATGCCACCAGCTTTCAAATAGAAATCAATCGGCCTTCAATTTTCACATATATGCCAGCATTTGGAGATTTTATCGCAGGCCTTCATGCCAGTGTAGACCTACACTGCTCCTTGCGTTACTTCGACACAAGTTGCCATCTGCTCTCGAAAATCATTTTCACTTTGTACACCGGCCAAATTAATTTCAAGGCCATAGGCGTATAGAGCTAGCCAATGTGTCCTACGACTTTTCATATATATATATATATATATATGTATATATATTCTCTTGTTGGATCATTTGTGAAAAAAGGAACCCTGACACGAATAAAAGCTTATTTTTCCTTGCTTCTTGATATAGATTAAGTTTAGACACTAGAAAGTTTTTATTTTTAATTTGATTTCGGATTCCACACTAAGATCAAGTGGAAAACATTATTTAAATTTGGATTCAAGAATGGGATTTTCTTGACAAGGTGATTTCGTTCTTTTCTATTATTCATTTTATGTATGGTGTTGAAAGCTTGTTCTTTTGTGCTTAAATATTATTTTGAGTTGTTCATCTGGATTATCCAATTGATGATCTCTGCTGTTGATTGAATTCTCTATTTGTATTCGAATTGTAGATGCTATTTCACCAATCACGTATTTTGGATTGATTCTAGAATTCTTGATAGATTAGGATTACAATTAGAAAATTCCCTTCTAATCGATTTTGTGAATAGTTAATTTAGATTACATATCATATAGACATATAGATTTGAATTCAATTATGGTTTGATAATTTATACAGATTATTCAATTGATCACTTTCCTCGAAATAGGAAATATTTATTGTTTATTTAGGGTAAATGCTTTTTTTGGAAAAAGAAATTTTTATCTGGTGCTTGATTGCTTGAATACTAAACCCATCATCAATTTGGATTCACAAGTGTAATTTGGTCATAGCATACATTCAATTGTTGTTTTGATCTGTTGGCTCTTAATTTGATTCAATTAGAGGTGTTGGAAATCCCAAATTCTCTGTAATTTAAAAAAATCTAAAAATCCAAAAAAATTCCTTTTTGATTTTCCTAGATATGATAAGAACTAATACAATTGAGAGCTAGTTCTCACTCCTTGTGGGCACGACTCAATATTATTGAAATTTTACTACTGCACATACATCCGGTACACAAGCTAGTAAAAATTTGCGCATTTAAAGAAATTTAAAAAGAACTAAAAAGAGTTTTAAAAAAGCATACATAGAGAAAAAACACTATCAGTTGTTAAAAATCTGCACAATCATTTGAAATCAAATAAGAGTTTGAAAAAAATATATAACTCCAGGTTTTCATTTACTAAGGTATGAAGAAGCAAAAGGGGGTGTTAAACATCGTGAATGTTTCTAACAAGTGAGGATAAAGTTGTACGTATGCTTTACGATGTCCAAAGAAAACTCTACCTATTATAGTAACTGCTAGCTTTGACAAGGGACAAAGAGTATAGTCAATTAGAGTTGTGGAGGAGCATAGAAATGCAATTAAATGGAATGATTGCAAATATCAACAAAATAATCCCTTCAATTTGAATGCACAAAATTCTAATATAAGATGTATTAAAAAAATCCAACCACGATTGGAGACTAAATTCTAACTTATAAGAGGTAGTGATTGCTTAATCCATGTTTCATTTATCTAATAGTTACAGGTAAATCTATCTGAAATCATGTATTATTTATTTAATAATAATGGGTAATTCCTCTTGAAATCCATAACAAATGTCATATGACTATTAGCACTAGCATAAAGAATTAGTTTGTATATATTGGCGCTTGCATAGCAAACCATGAAAAATTACTTATATCACATATACAATAATTTTAGGAAACTAACTGATGCAACTAAAAAAAAATTACTTTGACATTCATTGATTAGATGTTAGAACTTAGCAAGTTATGCATATTATTGTTTCTTATAAGGTTATCCTAATGAGCCAAACGCTTAATGATAAGTTGCCTTTTAGGTACATAATTTCTAAGAAATATGCTGAGAAAAGTTAATTTAATGGATATGGTTGTTTTAAGAATTTGATTTTGAAATAAGGAAAAATAGAAAATTAACAACTTGCACTTTAATAATGTATCTAGGATTAAGCGCATTAATAAAATCCATTAATTAAAAAAATTCTTCAATGAAAATTGTTTTCCATTACCATTCATGATTTACCTTAATTTAATAATTATGGGATGACATTTTTTGCAAATTTATATCATAAAAAAGTTAAGAAATTTCGTGAATGCTAAATATTGTTTTAGAAAATCCATATCTTTTTAGATGTGCGTCTACTTAAAGAGATATGTAAAGCAGGATTTAACAAGAAAACAAGCTCATAAAAATAAAAATAAAGGTAAATTATAAAAAATATCTCACACAAGTTATAGGTATTACAAAAATATCGTGAATTTGAGAATTTTAACACTTCCACCCTTTAATAAGATACAAAAACACTGTTGCAAACTTATATGTTATAGAGACAAAAATTTAGCACTTACACCCCTTGATAAATTAAGAAGTCACTCCTCATAAACTTTAAATATATAGACATCTTCAATTTGAAATTCTATCATTTGCACATCATCGATCATTCTTGCAAAAGTTCTGCTAATAGAGTTGATTTAATCAAGGCCTAAGCTAATTTGGACTTGTAAAAACAAACACAAGTCAGTGGGCATAAGAGGATTATCTATTGTGGCCAATTTGGTGATTAAGTTAACACAGGATAAAAGGGTGTGACAAAGTATGGTCTTAGATGTGAACAAATCACCGTTATGTCTCCATAGTATTTATAAAGTAGTCCAAAACAATTAGAAAAAGTAGAATTACCTCATGATGAGCATGGAAGATTATTATAATTAATGGACGAAAAATGCTGAACCATTGATCTACATCCCAAGTTTTTTGGGAGTGGAGTTGACAAAAGAGTATTCTTTGCCGACCCAAGTGAGTGAGATGTCGAGCAGATTGAAAGTATTTAAATAGACCTAAGGATTTGGAAAGTCCACTTTGGCTTGTGGCCATATTTAAGATCTACGAAGGTAATTCATAGACAATTATGTTAGCCCATATCTTAAAAAGGTTAGGCTGAACTTGAAAACCCCTTAGTTAAATTTTCCTGTCAATACTGAGGGAATTGTACTTAGGAGAAATAACAAGTTTTGAGTTAATTTTTCACCCGATGGTGAGATTTTTTTCAGTTGCCTTTTGTTGGATTGATTTAATGAATTGTTTTTTTTTTTTTATTGTATACAACTTTCTGAAAAAAAAAAAACAACTCTAAGAAATTCACATAAACTAAATAGATGAGTTGGCATTCTTTTTTATCTCGTCATATACTATATAAGTAAAACAAATGAAACCCACATTTTTAACAAAGATGCAAGCATTGAGTTTTTCATACTTTTTCTAAAATCTAAAGTTCGAAAAAGGGTTATCATGATTTATCCTTTAATTTTCTGCTCAGTGCTCGAGTTGTATTGTTTTAGTTGGTTTTGGCCGGGTTGAGGCAACAAATCGAATTTTTTTTTACTTCTAGGTTTGGTCGGCAAGACCATTTGATTCGTTGATTAAAATGATTATTGAAATAAATATAATAGATATTTCAATTGTTTAATCAGGATATGTGTAAATTTTAATCATTTAATAATTTACCAAATGGATTTGTGATAAAATGGATATGATTATAAAAATTTTCAAGAAGTTTATGTCAATTAAATAAATAAATTGGATTTTTTTTTCCTATATCCATTTCGAATCAAATAGCAAAACTAAAAGATTCCAACGAAGTAAAAGTAGTAGAATCTATGTTTTGGTTTAGGGAGTGTAGGTATCAAATTCAGGGTATTTTGCGTTATTATCTAAACTTTATAAAAGATATCTCTATAATTTATTAAAGGGTGTAAATATTCAATTCATCCAATTAAAAACATCTCTTACATTTATCGTTTTTGGGACATGTTTCCTAATTTACCCTAAAAATAAATGTGTACATCCAACATACATGAATCATTTAACCCTAATCTAGCCGTCTTGGTGATCTTTTATATTTATATTTTATAGTATTCTATTTATATTTAGTTTCTTTAATTTGTTTATAAGTAAATATATTAATTTTTATTTATATCTTTTTCTTAATAAACGTTCTATTTTAAACAGACACCAAACCAATATCAAACTAATAAAAAACCAACCAAGCAACCAACTAGCCTCCTTTCAAATAAAAGACTCAACCACTCCATTTGGCACTGACCCCATCATTTGTTGCCATTAAAGGCTCTTTTCCTCGTGTCCTATCGCCAGAGATCCCAATTCCCATAATATTATAACCTCATTTAAAATTGATGTTCTTTTTCTGTCTTCTTCAACCTAAGAGATTGCCAAAACCTATAGATCTTCCAATATAATTTATCAAATTCGATCATTCCTCTTAAAAGTAGCTGTAGACTAGTTTGAAATAAAGTGGAAAAGAAAATCCTAACGATTAATCACTCTCACTCTCTGATTTTACTCAATTAAATGTATCTCTATTTGTAAAGGCTAACAAAATAGAATAAATACGACATTTGATGCTAAACGTTATTCATTTGTCTACTTAACTGCCTAAAATGTAAAAGCATTAGATTACTATCAATATTTATGGTTCAAACGAGCTAAGCTACTCGCAAGTTACTCAAGCTCGACTTGCTTCAAGCTCAATTCGACTCGATTGAAGCTTGACTAGAAAATGAGCTGATCAAGCCAAGCGTGACTTTGATTTGGGCTCATGAACAAGCTCATTTAAGCTCATGAATAGGCTCACGATTAGGCTCATTAACCAGCTTATCAATAAGCTCGCTAATAAACTCGATAACAAATTTATGAGTTTTTTAATGTATGATATATTATCTATAACTATATAATAAAAATAATAGAAACTAGTTTTTATTTAATAATTATGTATATATTATAGCAACACTTATATATTATATTTTATATTTTAAAAATCGAAAATGGACTAAGTCAAGCTCAATAAAAGCTCGTTACACTAGATAAAAAATTCAGCTCAGCTCCAGCTTGTTTTATAAATGAGCCAAGCTCAGGCCTCAATTTCAGGCTCAATAAAAAACTTGACTCAAGTTCAAGCTCGCTAAATTTTAGACAAGCCAAGCTCGAACCTTTAAAAGCTCGACTCGGCTCAACTCGGCTCGTTTGCAATCCTATCTATAAACTTTTTGATACTATTTATAGTACTCAAATAAGATAGTTGCAAACATGATACTTTAATTGATAGCATAATTTAACAAAATCCACGTACTTAATTGTGAAAGTATGTGAAATTTAAATTCTAAATTGATACTTTTGAACTTTAGGTAATTAATTATAATTTAATTGTAAAAGTAGTCTGATACCAAATGTGACAATTGTCTAACAAAATATAATCTCGCTAAGAAACAAGCTCCAAAAGAGAGAGATGGACTGATAGGGTCACGTAAAATATATTTTCCTTTTTTAAAAAAACAACCAAATTTAAAAGTTTATAAAAAAAATAAGAGTAATAATTTAGTTTGTTTCCTATTTTCATACTAAGAACCATCATCATGCTTTCCACAAAAGAATGTCTAATGGAAAAGGAAAATACAATGAAACAAACGGCAAGTGTTACAATGTTCTTAAGCAAAGACTAGAACTAGAAGCAATGCTCGACATCCTCATAAAGCCAACTAATATAACAAAAAAAAAAAATGGCAAAGGGTGCAATTTTTAGCCTCCCAGAAGAAATTGTCCTGCAAACATTCAACTGTAGACTACAACATAACAAACATTAAAGTACAAGAAAGCTGCATGAAACAAACACTATGCATCATACTTGCACAAGTTCTCAAATCCCATGTATTCATGTCGCTCAATCTTCCCTATCATATTTGATATGCCCACTCCACCTGCAAAAGAAATGCAGCATCGTTAGGATCTCACTGACTGCTGAAAACTCAAGATCATTCGAGTTTTGGACGACACGCTGCAAGAGCAGATCAAGGATTTGGACGAATCACTTACCAAGCGATACAGCGCTTACAAATATGGTGAATGCCAAGATGAAGATAATGAGGGATGCCCTTCCACATAGAATGATCAGTCTTCTGACAATGTGTTGGCCGATAAGAGCAGCGAATGTAGCCACAATAACGAAGTATACAGCTGCAAAACCATTCAATTGATATCTTAGATTCAAGACCTATTCCAGGATGGAAATTAGCACAAGGGAAAAATTTTTGTTAAGTTGGATATGTGCATATATATGTGATAGCATAGGGACTTACCATAGGGAATGGGGAAACGCTTAAGAAGATAGTATTCAATGACAGACATAGAAGAGGAAAATGTCATTGCAAAGGTAGCTGTGGCACTTGAGACCTGAAAAAACAAGAGTAGTCAGACACTGCAGTTTGCAGTTTATGATTTTCTTCTACCAATAAATTGAAATCAAAATGGACAGCAGCTGAAAGCATGTGTCAATCAGGTATTTCAAATGGTAAGCAAAGGAATTTCATTAAAGCAGGCCTATGATGAGTGCAATTTAAATCTATCAAAGAAAAGGGTGGAAGGCTTAAGTTTAGGATATTTTTTGAGAAAGAACAAGCGGTTGAATCCAGGGCTTTCCAGGCAAGATAGACATATGCTGAGTCCTTTTCTTGAATGCCGCTCCAGAGTATAATTCACTAGAATGTAATACGACAGCACGAACAAAGGTATTCACCAGAAAAAGTTGTGATATTAAGCACCTATATGAGCATCTATGAATAATTGCTTGTGGAATGTGCGGACATTAATTCAAAAAGAAGATATTACAAAAACTATGCTCTTTAGAAGGCCCTGATAGTTGAAAATGACAATGTAGGATCCTAGCTTTTAAGAGTCAAACCTGCCAAGCTACTATTCCAATTAGAAGACACCATCAAGGAAGTTCACATCAAAAAGAGTTTAATTAAGATCATACACACGATAAAGCACGATATTATATATAATGGATCAGTGCAACCACTGCAATAGGTTCAATTGTTCTCGTATGTCTAATTTTTCTTTTTTTTTTTTCTTTAGCTTTTTTTAGGGCCATTGCGACAGGGAATGGGGGATTTAAACGTGGTTTATCAAACTTGGGAGACTACAAGACTATTGGATTGAAATCACATAATATTGTGTGCCTTTATCCCAAAAATATAGAAAAAAAGAGCATGTAGCAGCTTGCAAATTTTGGAATGAAATTCCCATGTCAATAACATCAAATGAGGAAAAGAAATGTTAGGTAGACTTATACGTGTCAATATCTTAACTATGTCAACGTAAAACAAAAAAGAAATTACCTGAGGTGGAACTCCAAGCTCCAAAAACAGTGGACCCATGATGAATCCTCCACCCAATCCAAGTAGCCCTCCCACAATTCCGGCCAATATACCAAGCATGCAATAACTGACCAGTTGATGCACTTTAAAATCAGTGCCTTGCTGTCCCTTTGATGATATCACTCTTCTCCCCTTGTACAAGCTAACAGCCTCATAAAGAGAGACCCCTACAGAAACCGGGATCTGCAAAATGACAAAAGGATATGTAATCACAGATTTCAATTAAGTGTTGTTTTAATCAAAAGTCAGCTTCTTCAAATAAGAAGCATCATTTCATTTCAAGTTATTCAGAAATATATCTACACAAATTCCTATAGTTGAAACAGAAAATACCTGCATCAAGTTCAACACCCAGTATGCTATTGAACAAGTAGAGGTCTGGTTCTGTGACAGGAAGACAAAATTTAGTACGAGGACTTTATAACCATAACTTAGATAGCAATAAGAAATTACAGAGTAGCAATGCTGTGCACATAGAAAGGGGAAGGAAAATAAACCTTTGCAATCTGCAGTCCAAGATATGTTACCCAAACAAAGACGAGGAGTCCAAGCTCCTTCCAGCATACGTTTTCAAGAACTGACACCTATAGACAAATTACAAATCATTTCTTGTACTTCAAACACAAACTGCAGCAGCAACCTATAGGAAACTAACCTCTTCTGGCTTTGTCTGCTGCTTGGAATTGCTGTCTGGCCCGGAAGGAAGAGGCTTGTACTCTACTTCTGCATTATCAGCACCTGAAGGAAAGACACAAGACATGCATGTTGATCACTTAGACCGAGGAATTTAAGCAAGTACAATGGGCTTACGAAGTAATGAAAATCATAATTAATCATGCTCACCTCCGGAGACCTTTCGATGAGCAGCCTCCTGGAAAAAATGGACGGCAAAAGATTAAAAAATCTGGTAGCTTATGTATATAAGTTTGAAGATATTCCTTAACAGTAAAATTAGAGGGTTACAAATCCATATTACAAAAATCAGAGCAAACTTTTTCCTTTTCCTTATTCATGAATATTATTTATAGGTCAAATTAAGGTAAAAATGTGCAGTATGGCCCCAAGTGTCTTCCTTTTACCAAAGTATCATGTAAAAACTATGAAAAGAAAAGTATACCTTTTTCAATATGGTTTCCTTTTTCCATGTTTCAACACCCTTTAAGAATGCTTTCAAGGATGTGCCTGAAACCGCATAAAAATGATGAAAGAGTGTCCCCCCTTGCACAATGCAATTTGTTATATGATAAATTGAAAGTAACATTACCTATGAACAGAATAATCAGCAAAACTGTAACCATCCAATCAGCAAAAATTACGTTAAAAGAAACTCCTATACTGATTCCAAGCATGAGCATTGGTTGGATGAGCAAAGCTAAGTCATAATCAATGATAGGCATATCAATTGTTGGATGCCGGAGCTTAAGGTTATAGTAAACCGTTGATCCAGCAGCACCCATGATCATACCTGGCAACACAAAACTGCATGTAAGACATCTCTCATTGCACCTTATTGTAAGTTAATTGAAAATCAGCTTTTATCCTATGAATACAATCATGAAATGGCCTTGATACCTTGAAATAGCTAGACATTAACATGATGTTTTGCATACAATAACTAGAGCTCTTATATGATATTGCAACTAGTCATCTAAATTTGGAATCTTACTATATTTTGAGGTAATATACCATGGTACCAGTTCTCATATAGATAATTTTCCTATGTATAAATTACTTCTCTTAGACGTGATGATAAGTTAACCAGTCTAGAGCACTCGGGTGGATCATCCTCTTGTTTCCATCTTCAAATTTAAATTAGAAAATGTTAGTATTGACAAAAACTGTGATGAAAAAGAATCATTGATGCTCGTTTCTCCTAGAATATTCCTTTTTGATGCATTTCTTCAATATAAATCCAGATCTTGCAATCTTTCAGTCAAAAGGTTTAAACTTATAGATACCGGAGTAGTTACATACTATGTTTTGGAAACTTCTATATTTTCATCATTAGACCGTATTGCCACATGTATAAAAATTAAATGGATTATAAAAAAATAGTGTGAAAAATTTCAGGGTTCGACCATGATCAAAAGGATCTGAACCGTTCATGACCCATTGCAACCACCACGGACTGTAGAATTATCCTATGTTTTAATACTCTCTAACACTTATAAATTGAGGCATTTCCACAAGGCGATTGAATAGGGCAATAAAATAAATGCGATGTAGTTTTAGATTGGTTATCTAATACATCTATAAGTTTAAGTTCATGGATGTGTTCTCTATAATAATTATGATGGGATGTTAATTTGAAAGGTTAAATCTGTTCCATTGAACAATGAGCCCTCGAGTGGCCAAAAAAAAAAAAAAAAGAACAATGAGTCCCTCAGGCTCAGTCCTTACATTTTGATATTGCTGTGGCTGACTTTGGATCAAAACCAATTATCAAGCTAAGCATAGGAACGAAAATCCCACCACCACCAACGCCTCCTACGCTTCCAAATGCGGCCCCGCAGAATCCAACTATAGTGCCGACAATAATTTGCCAGCCTAATTTCATTTCCTGCATCAGACAATAATTATATATAATTTTTTTTTCAAATTAAAATTTCTTATTAGCATTTATATATATTTATTGAAATAACGACACTAAAGTGATAAGCACTTAGTCAACCTATCAATTGTTTATGTTCTTTTAGACAAGTAGACACTGCACAAACGTTAAAAACACTCTGATCCCACAAACATGTTTAATCTTTTCAAATCATTTCACCCAGTTGGAATCCTAAACTTTTTAATAATTGAGTCCACTTGGAACACGTGGAATGCTATATCTATATCTATATCCACATATATATATATATATAAAAGGAAAAAAATCAATTAATAATGGTCTTAACTACGAGGTTGCTGAAATTAACACGGTATTCCAATTATCTAAAAGTTCAAAATTGATAATTTGCTAGGCGAGTGAAGCAAGCGATGTGCTGAAATAATTAGAATAAATATATACATATATATTATATATAAACACATGACAGATCCACCTAACTAGTAGGATTAAATAAAAGTATGTAATATGTGTATAATCAGTAAGAAATTGATGGTATCATTAATATGAAGAAGACAAATATTTGAAGCTAAACATTAAAATTAACAAACATAGGAAACAAGGGTAGATCTTGACTACATTAATTAAGAAAAGACGAAGGAAGGAAATTAACGGATTTACCGGCCAAACATGTTGATACCCAGTTTGGTCAGATTGCCACAAGAAATTCACAGCTCTGAGAAGATAGCTAGAAACACTTTCCCCTTCCTCATTGGGCTTCAAAGTCTCATGCTTTAAGCTTCTCTCAGCAGAAACAAACACAAATGCAAATAAAAACTGGAATAAAACCATTGAAAATGAATTGAAAATCCTCCATTTTGATCCAAAGGAAGCCATCAAAGCTCTGTCAAACTGAAGATTACTCTCAAAGGACAAAAAAAAATTGAAAAGCTTTTTCCTTTCCTTTCTGTGCGTGTGCGTGTTCAAAAACGTTAAATCAACAAGATGGAGGTCGTTAAGAAAAGTGAAAGAAAGTGTAGAAAATAAATAATAGGAATCTTTACGTGAGGGATCAGGAACAGTGGAATAATAAATTGTAGCGGATTGATTGTGAAGCAGAAAATTATAATAAATAATGGGAAAGGGTGAGAGATATGCAAAAAAGGGGAAAGGTGTTTTCAGTACAAAATAAAATTATAAAAATTTGAGTGTTTTAAGGAAAAAGAGGTAAAGATTCAAACTTTCACAAAAGCAGAACAGCTTTCTCTCTCTCACACACGCACACTCTCTCTTTCTCTCAGGACAGAACAGAGCTTTTGTGGGAATTAAGAAATGGAGAGGAGTCTCTAACGAAGTGTCATCGATGAAGAGAGAGAGGAGGACATTCAATGCTAATATAGAGGGGGTGGAGTCAAGAGTGGTGCTGGTGGGTTGTGTTGGGGTGTCTTTGTTGACGCAGTATGTGCTGGCAGTTATATCTGGAAATGAGACCGGGGTTTGAATTTGTTTTTTGTTTTTTTTTTTTTTTTTCTTTCAAAAACACTGTGATAGCTGAACCTAGGTTATATCTATCTATCTATTAGTGTTTTAAGAGTTGGTAATTTTTTTTAATTATAATTAAAAACCACGTCCCGGTATTGCATATACATAATTAAATAAAGTAATATAAAGAAAATGTGAATAGTAACTTTAAAAACTATATACGGCCCAAAAAAAGAAAAAAAAACTTAATTAAACTATATGCATGATCTAATATAATGTAGAAATAATAAAATATGTAAGTTATCAAGTCCAAGTAACTCCTTTTCTTAAATCATTGGGGGGGTTTTCATAATTTTATATTATCACATTTTCTTGATCTCATCGTTCTTTTTTTTTTTTTAATATCATAAATGATACCTTAAATGATATTATATATATATATATATATCTATATTTTATTTGTATTTGATTTGTATTCGGTCTGTTTGATCTTTTAATAAGTAAAATTATCTATTTATTATATATATCTAATTTATTTATTATCAAACAGATTGTTATAATCAATTTAACACAAATGAAGTTCCGTGATAAATGCGAATTTATTAGATAGTATGCAATTTATAATATTTTTGAACTATTAGTACTGTTAAATCCCATTATAGTACGTAATAAATTTTTTAATTAAAATCAGGATTATTGGTTGAGAACTATAGATTGAAGTTCTAGAGAATAACGTGGATACCGGATGGGAAGGTTGCAACGCGACTTAAAATCGACTGCCATAATCGAAAGTCGAAAGATTAACTTTTGTGATAATGGAATTGAATTTATTAATAAACCTCTCTAGAACATTTATCATTCATGAAATTGTTCTTAACAATGATCTCCATGTTAAAAGTTAACCGCATCATTTTTGTGACTTCATGACAATTCCAATATACTGTTAGCTTCTTCGATATTGTTAGGGAAACTCCTTCTTCCCCTAATCTTATGTGTCTAGAAACATTTCTCCCTTTATTTATTTTAATTTTCATCAATTTATTTTGAGATACTATTATGTGTAATAGATGATTGAGATTACAAAAATAAAAAATGTTATAATGCTATCACAATATATTCAAACAATAAAATCAATCTCAACTATTCAATTATAAAATAACAAAATTTAATCAAAAGATTCAAATCCCGTATATCTATGTTTGTTAGGCACAAACAATCCATAAAAAAATTAAAACACTATGGTAACCACCGCTAATTCAATTTCGATAAAGTCAATTATAATTGCTTGACTACACTTTATGTATAGTACCTCTAAAACAAATCAAGGTCAGTGTAAACCCCCGAATTTTTCGTCTTTTAAAAATAATTCTGAAATTAAAAATATCAAATCAAAACCCTAAAAGCCAAACTAAGTTAAAACCAAACCCTAAACAATATTAAATACAAAATTTTATGGCTTTAAGAAAAAAAGGAACCTTAAAACAAAAATAAAATTCAATAATCATTCGACTCAAACCCGAACATGAGATAATTCATTTATCCGATCCTAACACATAAATCAAGATGGAATATTCAAATAATATCAACAACAAAATTATGGAACCTTAAGCCTTTCGATTAATTTTGAAATAAAAAATCTAAATTAATACCGAAAGTCAAACTGAGTTAATCACACAATCCTAAACTAGATTAAACAATCCAGTAACTGAAAAATATTAAATAAATTATAAAGATAAAGTAAAACATAAATTTTGAACAAAAAATATAATACGGCCAAAAACCCCAAAATTTTACGATCTTGCGAATAAATCAAAAAGCCGAAAGTCAAATCGGAACCCTAAAAGTCAACAAAATCTATAATAAACTCTAGTGTTTAGATCTGGCAATCCTGTGCTCTTAAACCCTAAATAATAGAGTCGAGATAATTGTGGATAATAGTTCCTCATAATATAGGGAAGCTTAAAAAGATCAAATTCGCTAATTTCCAATATGTTTTGGATCCAAACAGGATCAGTTTTTGAAAACTGTGCCTTAGTACATCGGACAATAAAAATATTTCGATAACACCATTAGACTCGTAATAATATAAGGATTCCAAAAATATCAGTTTTAGAATTTTTGGAAAAAATATCTAATATGGTTAGATTACACGTATTTTTATTACTATTGATATTTTATTTGTCTAGTATACTATTCATAATATTATTTTTACTATTCATTACTATTTCACTATCTATACTTTTTCTTGCAACCTTACATACTTATACCTTACAATTTTTATTTCCAATGCAACTTTTTTTCTTAACTTCTCTTACACTTTCCCACTTTTAATTATCAAAATAATTTTTTTTTTCTCTTCTCTCTTTCAATTTCTTTTGCTTTTTTAATTTATATTATTACATCAAAATTCCCTCTACATTTATCTATAAATACCCAATTTCCCTCCACTTCTTTCACACACTCATTTACCATAACAAAACTCCAAAATCACTTCTCAAATCCTCTCTCCAAAAATTTCTTTTCACTTTTCCAAATTTCCCACATTTCATCTACTCACATACTACCTAACCTCTCTTTAACTACCACCCACATATTACTACAACCATATCTCTTCTCCTTCAACAAAATACATTACCTTAGGTAAAACCTCTCATATTTATTTTTCATGTCATGTAACTTAACATGGCCATAATGTGTGTTTCCTAAAACTTATAAGGTTATGGAAGCAACAAATATATTCATATTTGTTCTTGTTCATGCCTATACTTCATTTATATTATTATTGTTATTATATTGCTATTATTATCATTGCTCTTAATCTAACATTATTATTATTATGTATGTATATCTATATTTCTTAGAGCCAAAATGTTCACCAACTTTCACTAATTTGCTTTTACTATTACTATTGCTCTTATTATTTCTTTTCTTTTCTTTTCTTTATCTTTTCTTTTTTTCTTTTTTCTTTTAGGACTAGTCTATTCTTAGTCCGGGAAGCCTTGATGAAGCTGAAAGCTCACAGTACTTGACGGATTGCCTTGATGAAGTTGAGGCTCCCAATACATGATCGGGTTGTCTTGATGAAGCTAAAGCTCTCAATAATGATCGGGTTGCCTTGATAAAGTTAAGGCTCCCAATGCTTGACCGGGATACCTTGATGAAGCTAAGATTCCCAATACTTGATCTTAATATTTTGCTTACTTTTGCTTCTTATATCTTCTATACATCACTATGTTATATTTTAATCATTTTCATACTACATAATCATGTGCATACATCATTATAATGATATTGTCTCAATAAAATTAAAGTAGAATTTTCTTTAGTGAAGGAAAAATGAAACCAAACTCTTTTATTATATAACTTTGAACCTAAACAAAGGTTTTATTATCAAAAACATGGAAAAAGTTTTTTTTTTTATTCTTCTCAAAAATTTAGACAAACCATCACAAATTTCCTTCAATGACAATAACAGATGATTTTTAGCAAAGAAATTAACTAAGAAAATAAATACTATCTTTTTATGATGAGTAACATAAAGTTTATTAAAACTTAATGTTAATAACTTTTTGATATCCAAATGTTTTTCATAAAAACTTAATTATAGGATTTTTTTTTTCTAACTCCATAATAAAAACAAGAACTAAGCTAGTTTTCAAAGTTAAGGTAAAAGTCAAACCACTAGTATGATAAATCCCCTTAGAGAAATAAAAGTTTGACAATTTTCTAAATGATAAACTCATTTTCAAAGAAATAGAAGAATATAAACATGATAGGTTTCAAAAATAATAGATAATATCAACAACTTAAGAAAGTATTGAAAGTGATTCTTCCAAGTAAAAAAAATTCGTAAGAACTTAAAAGACCAAGTTTTTGGCAAATAAAATTTATCTTTAAAGAAGTTAAAAAATAGAAATATAAGAGGAAAAAACTTATTTATAATTTTCAATCAAAGCCCTTTAGAAGGAATAATATAAGTCATATAACTCAAATTATTTAAGGCCATCAAAAACTTAGGAAAAATCTTAGGAACTTCGTTCTTTACCACTAGAGATAAAATTTGTAATATCCTAAAGGATCAAAGTTTAGAAAAATTAATTTGTCCCAGAAAAGAAATTATAAAAAAAATTATAAAAATATACTCATTTATATTAACCCAAGAATTTGTAATGTTCTTTCAAAACACATAGAAGGTAAATTGTTAAAGTTCAAGTTTTTAATACTGTAAGACAACACCATTAAAGTTTTGCATACAACATGAGTCTCTCTATTATATATATATATTGTATTCAAAGGATTTTTCAATCATATAAATATCTATATTTTTGCTTAAGGTTTTTTGGATAAAGGAAAGTTTGAAAAATTGTATTTTAAGGAATTGAATTTCGTAATGATTTGTATCCTATCGATTCTGAATCCAAATAGTTTTTTATGATAAAAATAACCTTGAAATAGATAGATCTTTTTGAGTAAGTACAAACGACATATAATATGAGAAATTCCAAGTTAAAATGAATAAGTTGTGGCTATTTTAAGTTGGAATTTCATTCTACGTGATTTTTGACGAACATAGAAAAATAGAATTAGAAAATTTGAGTAGAACTTCCATGAAGTCTCATCCCGGGTATTTCATTTGCCTAGGTGACAAAGAATATGAGATTTCCCTTCAAGATGATTACTGCAACTAAGAAGATTGCATAATGGACGAGTGACTTTTCCTTTACATTTTATATATTCACGCATGTGCTTATAAAGTAGAGCACTAGACTTTAGGAAAAGATAAAAATTAATATGCATGCAGATTATCATGGGGGCTACGTATTTGATTCCTTATGTGTGATGAATAAACGATAAGTATATCGGAGTTCAATTGGTTAATTGATATAAATTATCTCTATGTATATTGCTGTGTATGCAAATATTGATTGATCGCTTTAAATAAATTAATGTCAGATTGGAAATCCCATAAACTAAATTGCTTATGTATATCACTTAGAATATCATTTTGCATTTTTGCTACTACTCCTCAGCATGGGACCGGAAAGGTAAACTATCTAACTATAGCTTGAGAAATTAAGACGTTTGGGGGATACGACCTCAAGGTGTAGCTGAGCTAGATCGATCACTTTGGGTAAGAAAAGCTTGAGGACTAGTAGTACGGTTCATTGGAACCCCAAGACACGTACAAAATTTCAAGGAGGTCGATTGGGGCCCAGTTCAAATCATTTCCTAACCACAGATGGAGGGGTAAATCCATCCTACATATAAAATCGGATAGTCGTATCTATTGCATGGTCATATGGTTGTTGCATTTCATATGCTTGCTTAATAGACTTGTTTGATTGCTTTGTGATGAGTACATTTTGCGTAAGGAATATCTCATTAAGCTAGTTATGCTTATTCCCCAATAGATTTCTAATATTGCAGGATCATTGTTTTTAGTGCCCGAGACTATCATGACTGTTCGTGTAGAATCTACATTTTTTTTTTTTGGAGCTTTTGGAGAAATTCTATTTTGAAGACTTTAGATTAGATTTCCTTCATAAATCTTTTAGTTTTAGTTATCTGATTTATGAAGATTATGTCATTATGGAAATTTATCAGAGGAATGTCTCGTAGAAGTTATAAGACCTTATATTTTGATGAATCATAATAGTATTACTTTGATTGTTCCGCTTCCATTATCTTAAAATGTATAACTTCACCGGCCTCTCTTTGTTGTGAACGTACGCCTTGTGCTAATATGAAAGCTTTTGAGTGATTAAAGTAGTCATTCTCAAGTTATAATATTGTGTATGGCGGGCTATCATATTTAGGGTACCTATTGGGGCGTGACAGTGGTACATTGGGGTTTGGCCTTGACAAGAATACATAAATCAGTTGACATGTTTTTGATGATATAGATAATGTAAATATAAGTAGATGTCCAAACAAAATTACCTTTTTAATGGTGTTAGGGAGGGGTATTTATAGTGGATCAATTCTTGATAGTTACGAGTGTAATGGGATAACGGGTGGTTGGTGACAATTTAAGTGAATGGAAGAATATGCCAAATAATCTTAGGTCAAGGGTCTATCCAATCACAACATTCACTAATCGATCCTCAAACCGAGGAAATCGACATTCCCATGATATCCTAAGCTAGTCAAAGTAAATTAAGATAGACATCACCACGGGGGCGGTTCTGAACCGCGAACCAGCCCAAACCGTCACCGGCGGTTCCTGACCCAAGAACCGTCCCATCAACGATGGTTTCGAACCATCCAAGGACCCGTCGGAACCGGCCGGTCCAAGCGGTTAGGCGTGGCAGAACCGGTGGTTCCAACCGGGTCCGGAACTGCTATTCCAGACCCGAAACCGACGGTTCCAACCCGCCAAATATTTGAATTAAAAAAAAACAAAAACAAAAACAAACCTGCGCATGATGCAGGTCCTGAAAGGAGAGACTACCCTGGAGAGTGGGCGCGTAGGGGGGAGAGGGGGGTGTAGTGGGGTTGTGAATTGGTTATGTAATAGAAATTTAACCTTTTTCAAAATTTAACCAAATTCACTCAACTTGGTTAATAAAACTACGATGGCTTATAATCTTACTTGTAAACGATCAAACTTAACCACAAATAATTTTAACTATAATTTGGATAAAATCAGGTTCACTTTATTTCTCAAAGAGTTAAGCAATTGTTTAAAAGTTGAGCTACCAGTTACTCTCTAACTTAGTCTCTAAGTTTAATGTGTAGTTAAAACAAATAAGTAAATGTGCATGAAATTAAAAAGATAAAGGAAGAGAAAAGCACAAAATCGATTTATAGAGGTTTCGCCTTGAGCATTAGTCCTCTCTTCCAACTCCAAGCCAGGGACTCGGTATTCCATATCGGTATGTTTCACTATATCCAATCAAGAAATGAGAGTACAATCTTATCCAAATATAATGGACTTCAATCACTTTGCTCTGCTTATCTAGTTTCACTCAAGCTATTTATTGATCTACAGAGAAAGAAATATCACTCCCACTCCTCAAAAATCTCTCACAAGTAATCAATACCAAATGAGGAAAAAGAATAAAAATATCCTCTCAAATTTCAGTACAAAAATGACAATATAAGGTAACAGTATTTTGCTCAAGTAAATTGAAGAAATTTGCAAACTTAGAGAGATTGTTCTTTTTCACGTGTCTTCTTTATTTGAACCTCTATTTATTATATATCCTTAACTTCCAATGGCTAGGAAAAGATAGACTTTTGTTCCTTATTTCTTTCTCCCCTACTATTGACGTTATCTATTGATTTGTATCAGTAGTTCTTCCAATGGAAACAAATAGATAAAGCTTGGCTGAAGTTCCTGATTTTGTGCGCTTGATATGGATAAGAGTTCTCATGTATTTCAAACTTCAAATCGAAATGTTAGTTCCTTTCTTGCTGTAGATGAGTCTTGAGGCAAGATTTGAAACGTTATGGACCAAGTCTTGAAGTACAACAACCTCTAATACTATAAATTTAAAATTGGACCGTATCTTGTTGTTAAATATGTTTTTCAAATTTAAGTTTGATTTGTTGTAGAAATCACATCCTTGGCATCCCATAACTAAATAACTTTATCAGATAAGCTTCATATGACAGATATGAACCGAATTTAAACATGTCTTGAAAATCAAACTTGAACAAGTGAGCTTGAACTAGCTGTCAAAAACTTAAATCTTCAAAAAATAAAACTTTGATCCAATAAAAACTTGAATCCCGTGGATATTTGAACCAACTTTGTGAAACATATTTGAATGTATTACCCAAGTACATTCAACTTTGGAGCTGGGTCATCAAATTAATAAAAGAATCAAAGAAAATTCAATCTACAACCTGTTGATTGCAATTTATAGATTTTGTTCATGACAACAAAGCTACTCTTTGAGTTACTCTCTGAGAAGTTTTCTCTACTTAATATTCATCAGGTGTACCTTCTGAGTATTCCTCGTTTCTTTGAAAAAATTTACGATTACTTTTTTATTTAATATTTCTTTGAAAAACATTTTCCATAACTTTGATACTTTCACAAAACTTTCATCATACTTAATAAATTGAGCATTGCACACTTAATAGATTTGTTAGTAATCACTTAATCTTTTTGTTATCATCAAACCAATATTGAGAGAATCTAACACTTGTGATCTCCAAGTTATTGGATTTCTCCCTAGAAAGCATATAAAATGTTAACATACTTTAAAATTGTATTTGAACACGTGGTTTTTGAGAGAAAATATAATCCTCTCATTGATTTTGTGCTAATTTCAACCTCTCCTATACAAGTAAATTGTCATAGTCAATCCTCAATAAACAAACCACAATTTAATTAGTAATATATCAATTCAACCAACTCTTTTTTTTTTCATAAAACTAAGGATCCATTAACCAATATTGTCTCTTAAAACACCTCTTACTATTGCTTCATTACCCTTGCTTTCTTGGGAGGCAACAATATTTACTTTAATCTAATCATCTTGTGCAGCTTGTCATGTGTTTTCAATTTCTTATATATTTTACAAGTCTTTCTATTATAGATCCAATGTTCATTAGCATTTAACCTTTTTTATTGCAATAAATTAGTGTCTCATTATTGCTAATAAAAAATGATTGCGATTCTAAAAGCCTAAATAAATGAAAAAGAAAATATAACAAATTTAGGAGAATGAAATGATATAGTAACTTCTCTACTTTGTTTACAATGCTCTTTTTCATCCAATCAGTAAAAGAGAAAGATTGTGCTACCCTCCATGGGGGTTTTATTTGTGTTTAGTTCTATATTGTTTTAACGCAATAGCAAGATCTAAGCTATATGCGTGATCAACACTTTTAACCTTGTTATGAGATCTTAGACATGTAAAACTTTAATCAATCCAAAATTTTGTGAAGCTTGTTTCCTATTGGTATAGAGCCCAGATTTTAAATTACTTAGGACTTGAGCCATGTTAAATCAAGCTTATTAATGTGGAAAATCAATAGGAGTCAATAGGGTTTCGTAAAGATTGCTCAAATTTTTAAAATTTTTCAAAAGAGTTGCTATGGACTAGAATTAGAAAAAAAAGGTGAACTGAAATTGTAAGGACATTTAATTTTGTTTAGCCATTAGTTTGATGGGAAAAAAAAAGACAAAAGATGTTGGGAGAATATAAACCTTAAAACACTAATGAGTTGTCCAGGTTTTATAGGCTTTTGAAAATTATGTATGTAACAAGTGTAATTTGAAAAGAACTAAAGAAATATGTGCAATTGATTTTTTATTTTTTTTCAATTTTTTTTTTATTTTCATGGAAAATTCAAAAGAAAAAACAAAATATACATATGTTTATATATTTTTTTTCAATAAAACACTTATAAAAATGATAATTTTCTATTCTAAAAAACATTGAAAAGGAAAACAAAATTTTGTGTATTTTACGACTACCCTATAAGTGCATACATATCTATCAGCTAAAATTAGGTTCTTGTGGTTCTTTTTTATTTTGTTAAATTTTAGTGTATTGATTGATTTTATTCACAAGAAGTCACCAAGTTTAACTCTTTAATTAATGTGAGATTTTATTCTAAAAAGTTCTAAAGAAGTAAAGATTTTGAATTTTTATTTAAATTTTGTAAACACACCTAGAAAGATCTTAACTTTTGAAACCAAACCCCTCGCCTCGTGTGCCAAATTATTATTTTTTATAGGTGCTATCGGTTAATTTTGGTACATGGGCTTCCCAAGTCTAGTCCAACCCGTTTGAAGCTTAAGCCGACTCATTTGACTTAAGTTTGGCCTTATTTGACTCATTACAAGCTGTTAGAGGTGGGAGTGACCCCTTGACTTAACAAATTAATCCTACAAATAAGGTAATCAGCATAGCCAACTTAAGTCACTAGGTATACACTCTCATAACCTCTATTACTTTCACTTTTGACAGAATTAAGATGTGCTTTCATGACCTACCATCTACTTTTTAGTAAGTGCACTCAACTTCTCACTACTCTACATTCTCTGCAATACCAGCAACTGCACTATAAATACCTCATATGAAAACTTTTGAAGATAAGTATGCCAAATTAGTAACTACCCTACACTATTTCCTCTTACATCCTACCTTAGTTAATATTGCATGGAACATTAGAGTGGTCGCAATAAATAACCCTTCAATACACTCTAACCATGCCTTGTTTTGCAAGTTTCATTTTACAAATCCACAATCAACCTTAGTTATTTAAAAGCCTTCTACCAATTTTGAACTAACAACTGATGGGTTCAGATCTGAGTTTAACAATTAAATTCCAATAATCCTTTCCTAATATCAGATTAACAATAGGCAAGTGCACCTATCGATTGTAGTATAGGAATGGCTTATGGGTCGTATTCCTTGGGGTCCTGACAATTACTATTACTCGCCGTTTCAATTATTATCTAGCAATTAATTCAATTTAGGTTTAATTAATACTCAATTAGATAATTCTAAATTTAACTATATTAACTACAATATTTTATCACAATAACATAAAACAGAAGTTTAACAATTAAACATAATATACAGAAAGATTACTCCATCATATTAACAGGATTTAATTAAATTCATCCATAAATTACTTATCTGCAGAATTCTTGATTCATAATCATTATTCTCATAATAGATCAATCCTAATCCTAATTGTATCTACCAGAATCTCTTCTAAGTTAATAGCCAATTCAGAATTGCATTAAAACTCTTATTATTCTCGAATTCTTGAAAACATGCAGCAAACTTCCTATTAACATCTCTATGAACAAGAGTAGTTTGTTCTAATGCCTTAGATCTACTCAAGGGAATTGTTTCTCAACCTTTTCCAATGAGATCTGATGTAGGAATATGTCGTGCACTATAAATTCCTAACTTTATTGAAAACCCGTCACTAGAAATTCGTAATTAACAGATTTATAACAGATATATATATGATTCCTGTTAATATGACTTCGTAATAACCTAATCACTACTCACTCATACTGACATATGAACACAGACATATAACAAACATGATAGAAACTAAAATAAACATCCAATGAACAAGATAAGAGAAGAAATAAAACCCCTTTTTAATGATTATGAAATGGTTGTACAAACGAACACTGGATCCAATCGACTTTCTCAAGTTCTTCTTGGAATCCCTACTACACTGATGATGATTTTCACACAAACTCTCATACAAATAATTTCCAGATCTAAGAATAACTTTCTCACACTTCACTCTGAAAAGTATATCTCGCTCCCTCCTATAATTCTTTCTAAGGTATATGATATGATATGATGTCTTCTCCAGAATGAATCCCCACTTTATATTCTATGGGTGTAGTGTCTAAAAACACGACCTTTACTAAAACAAGACGTATTCAATAGTCATACTGTTTCAAGAATACGTAAGAAAATAATGACCCATTTCTAAAAGTCACGACCGTACAATGCCTATTTTCCTTGACAATTTGCATCTTGTACGGTCGTACTAGAGGGAGTGCTAAGTACTGGAATCATTCTTCAAGCGTGTACGGGCGTGCAAGCATAATCTCCTTCATTTCCCTTCTTCATCTCTTGATGTACGGGCGTACAAGTTGAATTCCCTTCACTTTACTTCAAAATCACTTAGTGTACGGGCGTACAAGACCCCGTACCAACCACTGTCTTGCATTTTCTTCACTTTGATAGTTGTACGGCCGTACATCAAGTCTCCTTTTATGCATCCTTGCTGCTTTGCTTGAATATTGATTGGATTCTCCACATATTCCTTCCTTAAATTACAATTGTGTTCAAAATTGACCTGAAATATATTATATATACCAATTAAGTACCTTATCTGTTAAGAATCCCATCAATATATTATAAAATAGACCCAATTTGTCAATTAAAATGGTGATAAATTATGCCTATCAACAACCTTTGGTACCATTTGTTGGAAATGACTCCTAATGTTATTTCTTGTAGGCATTTTCTTTCTCAAACATTCTACTTTTGTGCTCCTAGTAACCACAATTCTTGATGCCATTTTGATCTAAGGGTAAGAAAGTTGCTCAAGAATGCAGCCCCTAAAATCCAATTGATCATGTTTCAAGTCCTGATAACCCTTGAATGCCTATAGGCTCAAATGCTAGGTTTAATGCTTTTCTTGCTTTTAACTCCTTATAAGAGCAATAGTACTTGAACAATCTGAAGAGTATTTTGCACCATATTGTGGAGTAGAAATAGAGATGATAAATCATAGCCACCAATGGAATAATGCTTCCAGCACTTGGAATTAGGAACTAATGCCCCTTGTACCTGGGAAGCAATGGTGAAAGCCAACTACTATACTCTTAAGAGGCAACAGCTCAATTACCTGCTAAGCCCCCGGTAATCTCTCTCAAGCCCAAGCCCAGTCTTATGTGTAGGTCAGTTGAAATACCCCAAATCTTCACCAAGATTAGAAATTGAGTTTAGATAGATTAAATAAATCAAATGAATTATAGGATTTAAATAGACAAGTTGATATAATTTAATTAGCTAATAATTAAGTTGGTTTGAGATTTGAGTTTCAAATTCCCTAAATATGTCATCAAAGTGTTTAGAGGATTCCTAAATCCTTGATTCTTAGCCTAAACACTAAATCCTAAATCTCAATAAAATTTGAGTTCATTTGCTTATCTTAAAATATCAGTTCTTAAACCCGAACTCAAATTAAATATCTTTTATCTAAAATAAATTCTCAAATTAAGTTCTTATTTCAAGTTCTTAATTTCTAACATATTGGTTCCGAAACAAACTTTTAAATACTTCTGGAACTATAGATATTGATCTGATAGCTCTAAACCTATATCCTATTTCTAAAATATATATATATAATAGTCTTATCCTTTTCTTTTCTTTTATTTCCCTTTTGCTGCCATTCTTTTTCCTTTTCTCTATTTTACGTTTCCCTTTTTCTTCTTCTTCTTCTTCTTCTTCTTCTTCTTCTTCTCCTTCTTCTTCTTTTTCTTCTTCTCTCCAAAATCCAAGACATGAATCTCAATTTCAACAAGATAGAAAGAGGAGATCAAGTAGAATTAGCTTCGCCAAGAAGAAGAAGAAGGAATTGCATGAGTAGGCTCAAAAAGCTAAGTTTTCTAATTCAATTCATATTTGTTTTATTTATTGTTTACTTGTTTAATTGATGAATTGATGTTGAAATGAGTTAGGATTGTTGTTTATATATGTATTTGTTGCTTTCATGGTTGATGGAAGTTGGGTTTTGATGAGAAAGAAGATGATGAATAGTGGTTGTAGAGGTTGATGAAGTTTGAGATGTTTGATGTGGTGAATGTGAAGTTTATGCATGTTTGAGGATGTTAGAATGTATGTAGGGTGTAGTATGATGGTTGTAAAGTGTTTTGGAGAAGGTTTGAAGTGTAAAAATTTTGTAAAATTCGTGTTTGAAATGAGGAATTTAGGAAATCTAACAAACGCTGGTGCAAACGGCCCCGTTTGGGGGGGTGTTTGTAGCAAATAGCCCCGCAAAAGGCCCCGTTTGCAAGGGTGTTGCGCTCGTGGATCAAAATTTCATTTTCCCTGAGTGCAAACGGTCTCCCAAACGGCCCCATTTGCAAGGGCGTTTCGCTATCGGATTTCTTTCCTGATGCGATACTGTTTTGTAAATTAGTCATAACTTTTTCATATGACCTCTGATTGAGGTGATTCAAGTTGCGTTGGAAAGCTTAAAAAGAGATCTACAATTTTTATGTTTTGAGTTTTTATAAATTCAAAAATTATCGATGCTTAAATTTTAATTCTTTCCAGATGCAACACTTTCCAAAACAAAGTTAAAACTTGTTTTTGTTTGTTAAATGTGTTTTTGCTTAGGAAATGGATCTTTTGAGCTAAAATGAGATAGATGAGTGATATTTGATGTGTTAAGTGAATTAATTCATGTAATTAAACATGGGTTAAGTAGATTTATAGATTTAAACAAATAATTAGATTAAATCTAGAAGTTAGTTATAAAATGAACTTAGTTAACAAACCTAGGTTCAACTTGAATAAACGAACTTGAATGAACTAAAATGGATTAGATTGTTTAACTTTGATGAATTTGGATAGGTTTAAGCTAACTTGGGATTAAGTGACTAGATCTTAGATATATAATAAATTAGTAATTAATCTAAGTCCAACTTGGCTTAATGAACTACACTAAGCTAAAAATGAATTAGATTGATATAGTTTAATCACATTGGCTTAGTAAATGACTTAAATGAATAATTCTAAACAATTTAGCTAAGGTTAAGTTAAATCGGGTTAGTAAAAAATAATAGAGTTAAATGAATGTGTTAGGGTAATCTTTGAATAACATGAGGAGTATGTTGTTTTGTGTGTGTGTGTGTGTGTGTATATATATATATTGTCATGGGAGTAACGTGCTGTATATGTGTATATATATATATATATGTTGTTTTGTATATATATATATTGATATGTGAATAATAGGTTGTGATATGGTTTATATTTAATATGAATAAGTACTAGCTTAAGTTCTTATGTGAGTTCAATTTCTTAAAACAGATGTTTGGTTTTGGTTTTGGTTATGATGCTTTTGGATTGGCTTTGATCAACCTTCTAAGGCTCTGTTTGGGGATTTTATTTAAAGGTACGCAGTAACTTGCGTGATGATTGATAGGATAGGCATCCTAAATGGATTAAGAACTTAAAGACGGCTTAATAATTGATGAGTGTTAGTTGTGTTTTACGTCGTTGAATCTGGAACCGAGGAGCGACAAACTTGTCATGATGCAATGGCACAGTAGTTAGGCACTTAGCCCAATCCTTTGTCATGATGCAATGACTCAAATCCATGATGCAATAGTTCACCATGATGCAATGGTGGTTTCTTTTATTGGCTAACTGGGTAGCTAATGGGGTTAACTGTATCGGTATATTCTTTACTTAGGCTCGGGAGGAAATAATATGTTTTAGTTCACGGGTATGGGACCGTTGAACTAATTGATGTTATAGACCGGGATAAGTGGAGTGTATAAAGGAATGTGAACCCTAGATGATGCTATTAATATTCTTTATCGGTTAGATATAGGAGATATAGATATCCGGTCTATCTATATCAACCCCCTGAGCAGCTGCTGTTACTCAGGACCCCCAGATTCCCATTGGCTTGTTCCGGAGTGTGAGTGTTTCATTGTTGATTTGTTTATTTTAATGAAAAGATAATAAATTGTGGATTGATGCATTGCATTTAGTTAAGCTCGCGTGCCACTCCGTATGTGATTGTGTTGCTGTGTACTGGGCTTCGGCTCATTCTTGTTGTTGTTATTCTTTTTACAGGTCTTGTTGTTGTTGATGATGCTGATGAAGTTGATGATGATGAATTCTTATTGATGTTGTTGTTCTTATTATTGTTGTTGATGTTGATGTTGATGAGGATGGTGATGGTGATGATGATTGATGTGATGATGTTTGTCCCGGGTTTTGGGCGATTATGAAGATACGAGAGAATGAGTGAAGTGTGATAGGATTGAGATATTACTTGTATTTTATTTCTTCTTTGCTTTGTTTTATCAAGACTGGATTTATTTATAAATTGTATTTTCATTTAAGGGCTTGTTAGTGCCTATGTTTTTGTAAATAAGCTTTTGTAAATATTTATCAAAGTGAAAGTTTTTCCACTTTTAATAGTGGAAGTTTGAAATGCTTTTATGTAAAAACGTTTTTATTAAAGTTTATTTTTCCGCTGTTAAATCCAGTTGTTGCCAGAATCTAACTAAACGATTTCATAATCTAAAATTGAATAGCAATGTTCAACAGAAACACCTTCTTTAAAGACAACCTTACGTATAATTCGTAAGAGTTATACGTGGTTGGGGACTTGGTGTGCTTAATTTGAGAATTAAGCATGTCGGGTCTTTACATCAGTCTAACAACCTTTTAAACACATAGCAAGTTAAAGATTCAAAATTCCCTATTGCATCAGCAACTTTATGAACACATATAGGTAGCCTAACGCCAATTGCTTTAACAATTTGGCGCATGTGGAAATGAAAGAGAAATATGAGAGGTGTCAGAAATCAAGGAGAGTGAAAAGAATACGTGGACTCTGAAAATAACTTCGGTGACAATTAAGACTCCTTTGGGATAATCCGTTGTTGATGAAGCTTTTGCTACAGGCATTAAGTTGCCAAACTTTAATATATATGATAGGATCACTAGCCCTAATGGGTATTTGTATAATTATAGAGATCAAATGATTGTGTTTGGATTCAATGATGCAATCTTTTGTAAAGTGTTCCCTGAAACACTAGAATGGTCCATAGTTGATATCATCAATTACCTATTAGCTATATTTTAAACTTTGAGGAACTAAGAACTAACTTTAAAAACCATGTTACAATCAGTTGTTCATCCAAGAAAGACACCCACATCTCTTTCCTGGTCAAACAAAGGTAAGAAGAATCTTTGTGGGATTATGTTCCCTAGTTTAATTAGTAGTAACAAAAGTTGATGGTCCCGATTTAAGTGTCATTGTCCAAGAAGCTATCTAAGGGGTTCGCTAAAGTAAAGTCTTTTTCACTCGCTTATCAAAAGCAAACCCAAAAACATTGGAAAAATTCAAGAATAGGTAGAAAGCATATATGATAAGAAAATTTCATTCTTACCTAAGATATGATGAGAAGTCAAATCACGATCGATAAAAGAAAATAATCGAACAGAGATAGGAGTCTATTAAGGACCAATTAATCTCTTTGGAGGACCAAGGTGAATCCTTCTCTCAAAATAGAAAGAATCATGGTAAAAAGAAATTCTACAACTCAAGCTTTATCCTACTCACTTAGCTACAAGAGGAAATCTTCCTCAAAATATGAGACTTAGGCATTATGTTTGAACCTAATAGGATGAAGGGCAATCCCAGTCGTCATAATAGATGCAAGTATTGTGATTTCACTAAGATGTGGGACACAATACGAATGACCATACACAATTGAAATCTATGATACAAAAAGTTGTTAAGCATGGATTTTAAAGTAGTATGTAGCCTACCTATCTAACATAATAATATGAACAATACAGCAATGGAGAGTTGATCAAAATCAAAAAGGCACAAATAAAGTTGATAGGTGATTGATAATGATGCACATAGATAGTCAATACCATTATGGGAGGGTCCTATCCTACTACCTATTTGTATCACTCCACAATTGACAAAAGCAAAACATTCATGCTTATATTCAAAAGAATGAAGCTATATCTCTCCCTTATATTCACCAATAAGGACCTTGGGATGTTAAAGTCCCCCACCAGGATGCCCATATCAGTTGAGATGAGGTGGTGGGATTTGATGTGATGATGATCTTAATTGACACTGGCAACAATGCAAATATGATTTTTGGCCATGCATTCGACTAGCTACAAGATGATTATTTTCAAAAGAGGATGAAACCTTATAAACATGGAATTTTTGGGTTTTATAATCAACCTGCTAGGGTTAGAGGAATTATCATTCTACACGTGTGACTTGGGGATGACAAACACATAACCTAATATGACATTAAGATTTTAGTGGTAGACTATTGGTCATCATACAACATGATATTACGCCAGCTCAGTCTTTTTACATTTTGAACAATCATTTCCTCAACTTACTTAAAAGTTAAATTCCCTACACCTACTGATGTAGGTATTTATAAAGGGGACAGAGAATTATCGAGGAAGCTCTATGTTAGAGCCATAGCTAGAAATGAAATGTATTATATTAACTCCTCACTTGAGCGAATAAGTGAGAATAAAAGGGAATTAGCAGAGCCGACCAAGAATTTCAACTAAGTAATACGGTCAAATAGACCACCAGAACTAAAAAAAAGAGCTTATCACCTTCCTCATGAACCACTAATATGTATTCACCTAAAACCTAATAGACATGTTAGGGATTGACGCACAAGTGATTACTTACAAGCTTAGCATAGATGCAAAGATTAAGCTGGTGTAGTGGAAAAGATGATATTTTGCTATCATTCGGCAAGCTGCTATTAAAGAAGATGTCCTGAATTTGTTAGAAGATTGATTTATTAGAGAAGACTAAGTAACTTACTTAGCTTACCAAAGTAATACTAGTGAAAAAAAGCTAATAGGAAGTTATGCACGCATATCAACTATACATACCTTAATAAAGCTTACCTTAAGGATTATTTTCAACTTCCAATAATCAACCGACGCGAAGATTCAACATCAAGTCATTCCTTGTTAACTTTAATGGATGTTTTTTCTAGTTATAAGTAGATAAGAATGGAGTCGAAGGACCAAGCCCGCACATCATTAATCGCCAACTTTGGAACTTCTTGTTATAAAGTCATGTCATTTGACCTTAAGAATGTTAAGCAACATACCAGAGGTTGGTAACAAAGGTTTTCAAGGAGCATGTTAGGTAAAATATGGAAATATATGTGGATGAAATGATAATTAAGTTCAAAAGCTTGATAGCTATCTTGTTGATATACAAGAAACTAGAGCTGGAAATATCGGCAACGGCTAGCGGGTCGGCCTGCCAACCCCTTAAAAAAGTGGGTTGTGGCCAAAATTTTTTGGCCCATTTAAAAGCAGGCCGAATTGGCCCGTAGGCTGACCTACAAAAAAAAATAATAACAACAATAACAATAAGAGGAGAAGTTCAAAAACAAGAATAATATAACATCTTAGTGATCATTATGTATCTTATGGAAGAAGAAGGATGAATACATGTATCATAAGTATTATAACATTTTTTAAATACATATTTATTAATTTAAATGTAATATGATATCTAATAAATCATTTTAAAAACTTGTTTTATATATAAATAATCAAAAAACAATAAAATTAGTCGTTACTATACATAAAACCTTAAAATATATAAATAATTCTAATTTTTACATAAACTAATATTAGAAATTAGAAATTAAAAAAATTAATTATGGCCTGTGGGCTGGCTCATTTTGCCTATGGCCTGAACTAGGTCGAGTCGGGCCTAAAAAATCTGGCCCATTTAAAAGCAAGCCAAAATGGCCCAGCCCATTTACCTGCTTTGTTCGCCTCTACAAGAAACATTTAGTAGCTCAGAAATATCAAATGAACCTTAGTATACAGAAGTGTGTTTTCAAAGCCTCCTTTAAAATCTTCCTAGGGTACATTGGCTATCTAACAGAGAATCAGGGCCAATCTTAAAAAGATATGAGCAGTCCTCAACATACATCATCAATTTTGGTAAAGCTTAAGAGAAGAGTTGTTTTTCTACCAAGCAGTTAGTTGTCAAGCCTCAGTCCTTGTTTAAGTTGATGAAAGAGAACGTTGACTGGTTTATAACTTGAGCCATATTTTGCAAGGACGTCAGGAAAGATACAAAAATATTGAGAAGTTTGCCTAGTTGAAGTCACTTATGCTAGAAGACTCAAATTGTATTTCAAAGCATACCAAGTCACCATCTTAACAGACCAAGGAGCATCCTTCACAAGCTAAATGCTTATAAGTGCATGATGAAATATACATTTGAACTTATCGCTTATGGAGTGAAGTATAAGGCTAAGGATGTGATTAAAGGCCAAGTCTTGGGTGATTTTGTGTTAAGTACATCAATTCTCCTGAAGAACCTAAAGACGGTGACAAACTAGAGTGGACTCTCCATGTAAATGGCTCATCTAACCAAAAAGTGAGTGGCGTTGGGTTAATGCTACAATCCTATATCAATGTTAAGATTTACTCTCCTCATAAGTTTGATTTTGATGTAAACAAAATGAGGTTTGGTACAATGCATTAATCATTGATCTCAAATTAGTTAAAGAGGTTGGTGTGATAATTTGAAGATCTTTTCTAACTCACAACTTACCCTTCAACAAGTCAAGGGAAAAAATGAAATAAAGGAAAATGTGACAATCATATACCTTAAAGTTGTTAAAGCTTTAGCTTTGAAGCTTCCATCATGGAGTATTTACAAAATCTTGAGGTTCCAAAAATAGTAAAGAGGACAGGCTCTGTAGGTTGTTGCAATTAACATTCCTACACTTGATCAAGGAAAACACATGATATTTGTTTAATATCTCTTGAACAAAACATTGATATAAGTAGTAGAAAAATCTTGAAGTCAACGTAACCCTAGTCGAACCTTGCTATATATGACACTATCACAATTAATAGAAAGGAAGGAATGGGGTTGATGTACAAGGTAGACAACTTTACTCTAATACATGATGTCCTTTATTGACATGGACACGATCTATCATACCTCTATCCCCTCCGATTGAAAAATTGTCATGCAATACGAAAGAGTTGTACTAAGGCAAGTGCAATATCATGTCCAAAGCTAGATTCTCCACATTAGAGCCCTTGGCACGATTATTACTAGACGATAATGAAGTAAGGCAATATGAAAATGCCCACAATGTTAAAAGAACACTCCATGAGTGCATGCACTAAGCATTTACTTGCAATCTCTAATAAATCCTTAACTATTTAGCCAATGGAGGATAGACATACTTAACCCCTTTCCCAAAATGACTGGCTAAAAGACATGTATCATTGTGGCTATAAAGTATTTCACGGCATGGGTAGAAGCACTAGTATAATTAAGAAAAATGTGGAGTCTTTTGTTCTAAACCATGTCTTGTCCATATTTCAAGTATCTTATGTTCTCATTACAAATAATGGAACACAATTCGATAATGACAAGTTCAACTTATTCTGTTAGAAACATCAAATTAAAGTAAGATATACCTCAATCTCCTACCATCAAAGCAACAGTTAAGTGGAAGCCTTAAATAAGATGATCGTTGAAAGCATGAAAAAGATGGTTGATAACAACAAAACTAGATAGATAGACAAATTGCCCAATGTCTTATGAAGATACCATACCACTCACTGACCATCTACTAGAGAAGGGTTTGTTTAGATTGATGGATTTTTATCTGTATCATATTTATATCTAATTTGCATCTATAATTTATCTATACCATATTGTTTAGTCTATTTATAAGTAAAACTATCAGTTTTTCATAGATATTTATTTCTGAAAACCATCTGTTTGATAATAATAAAATATGATGCTAAAATGACTAGAATATGATAAAACAAATAGACTTGAAACCCCCTATTGACTGACATTTAACGTGAAGCTATCTACCAAATCATCTTGGAGCTTCCTACCATTTGGACTTGGGATTTTCGAGTCATGAAAGATGAGATTGGTCTTAAAGCCAACTTGAACTCTTAGTGTGCCTAAGCTCACTAATGTTAGTGTACAAGAAGGCCAGGGCAGACTCTCCTAAAGATAAGAAGATCCAGCTTAGGTGGTTGATTGCACGTAGATTATATCAAGAATAATAAAATTAAACCCGTCGTAATCCTATGATCTAGCAAAGGTAAGTGTATTTATCTTACAGTATAAAATTAAACTCGAGTGTCGTCCTTATGGATCTATGGCCAAACACTATTATTTCCCTTTTACTATTATCTAGCCTAAATTATCAAGTGATTATATTAATTCTCAATTACTAACTAAACTAATAACTAATAGACCCTAACTAATGATATGAGCGCTTTTTATGGTTTTTTAATTCAACAAAAACGACGACCTTAATTTTGATCCACCTTAATCGTTTCTTCTTATGATAGGATTAATTAATGATTAATTAAGCCTTGAACTGCAAGATTTCTTGATTAAACCAATTATCTCTTCAAGTCAATTGATGTCTAATCCTACATGAGATAGTGGGAATCTCTTCCTTCACTAATGCCAATGTAAAATTACATGAAATTCATGAACCCTAATCAAAGATTAAATATATTTATTGCAGAAATTTCAAGTCTCCCTATATTTAGGTGAAATAAGCAAATTCTTTATTTATGGATGATCTATCCTATTAGTTGAAATCTTTTTCTAACTAATAAGAATCAAGTATGCAATAATCTTGGCTAGAAATTATCACAAGAACCAAAATATCACATGAATAAATTCAAGACATCAACTTCTCATTAATTGATAGCAATTCAAAACATAGATTAGGGTTTCACAAAACCTAAAGCATACAAAATCTACTCTTCCATATAATAAACAATAAAGACAAAAAATCTAGAAGAGGTTAGAGATAGCATGATCAATTAAGCCTTGAAAACAATCATTTGTGACTCCGGATGTTGTGCGGCAATTCTTCCTTTAAAAGCTCTTCGTGATACATCCTTTAGGGTTTTTGAATGGAATATAAGTGATTGGATCTCTAAATAATGAAAAGAGAGTGCTTTTTTATAGTTTATCAATGTACATGACCCGTATAGGTAAGTCGTGTGCACCTAGAACAATGCACAAAAATCTTGCTTAATTCGTACATGACCTCAATGTACACTACCCATGTACATGGGTCGTGTATACTAGAAATCCACCTTTTTCTTTACCTTGCTTTGTTTTCAATCCTTTAAAAAGCTCAATTGTTTCTCATTTATCTTTGAAATGAATCATTTAATAAGTATCCTTTTCTTTAGTAAACCAACAAACTATTATAATATATAATCAATAAAGCACAAATATTAAGGGTCTTAGGACACTTATCAATGGTCAAGAGCCTTTGGCATTGATCTTACTGAATCAAGCAACTAATAGGCTTGAAGGCATGTTGTTGTTGGTAACCATGTACACGGATTGTACTCCATGTGGTCAAGTCCTCTACAATGTATAAGTTTATTTGCCGATTTGTTTTTTTTTTATTTTAACTCATAGTAATGTGCTACTCTTATGTTTAATTCTATCTTGCACATCTATGTGTTTGTTTATGATAAACTAAATCATGACTATGATGTCCATGATCAAGATCGTATGAGTTCATTAAATACGGTATTTTGTACTAATTCATTCGAGTATATTGTGAAAAGTTTATGATGTCTAACCCATCGCTACCAAAGGTACACAAAATCTAGGGGTAAATTACACCGAAAGGTCACAACGTTTGAGAGTAAGTTCATTTGAGGTCATAACATTTCAAGTGGTTCATTTAAGATCACAACATTTAGAGAAGTGATTAAATTGAGGTCACTATTAACATATATAAACTGAGAAAAATCTAACTAAAACTTAGAAGATTTGCCACATTATGACACATGTTAATGGTGACCTCAATTACCTACTTCCCTAAACGTTATAAGCTCAAATGAACATTTGAAATGTTGTGACTTCAAATGAACCAACCTCCAAATGTTGTGACTTTTAGCTATAATTTACCCCAAAATCTAAGCATTTTTTACTATGCGAGAATAGCTCAAGATGTCAGTAAATATCATAGCCTAACTCAAGCTATATGAAACTCTCACCCATTTGACCTCCTTAGACAATGTTAGCATATTAAGCAAGGTAAGTTCAATAAAGCACACGAGAAAGTGAGCCAAATCCAAGGAATTTGATCAGTTGCCTTTTTAAGTGCTCATGCCTTATCAATATAAGGAAACCTCAATGAAGCATTGGCAAGTGTGAGTTAAATTTGAAGAATTCCCAATTGTTTATCTTTGTAGACGCTTATTCCTTATTGATTTATGATAAACTTGATGAAGCACTCACGGGTATAAGTCAAATCCTGAGGAATTTTGACCGCTCACCTTTTTTAAGTGCTTGTTCCTTATCAATATAGAGTAACCTCAGTGGAGCACTCATGAGTGTGAGTCGGATATAAAGAATTCCTAACCAATTGCCTTTTTAAAAGCTTATGCCTTATCAATATAGTAAGCTCATTGAAGTAATCATGAGTGTAACTTAAATTTGAGAGACTCTAAACTACTTATATCATGCTAAAGTAACCTTACCAAAGCACTCATGAGTAGTTGAATCCAAGTGATTGCTTACCTCCTCAGGCATTTATATTGTTTCAACTTAAAGTAACCTCGATGAAGTGCTTATGGAGTAGGCCGAATTTGAGGAACTCCTGACTATTACCTCTTCGTGCACCTAAATTCCATTAATAAAGATAGTCTTAATAAAGTATTCACATAGTTCAATTGTGAGTGTACCAACCACCCTATTAAGCACTTATATTGGATTAACTCAAAGTTTTCAATTAAGCATTCATATATAAGGGTCAACTCCTATAAAATCTCAATTGGCTACCCCACAAGACAAGACGTTCACAAATGCAAGTCAAATTTGAGAGCATGCTGACTAGGAAAATCTTTAAAAGACAAATTTGAGGTGGCCTTAGATGCCCATCAACGTATTAGGTAGCCTTGGCATCATATCCAACAGCCTTAATCGCTATTCTTCTATAAACCAAGTCCCATGGGCCTAGTTCAACAACTCACATAAAAAGATGATTACCATATGGATAATTATGGAATGACACATATAATCAAGTTATTATACTTAGTGTCAAACAATGAATATGATTCCATAGGAGGGTTTATCACGGCTATACAACCCCACTATCCCTACTGAATTTTAGCAATATGAGTTAGTTGTCATTAAATCATACAATATTCGACAAAATTTATGAACTACCATAGTGTGAATAATTAAAAAGATTCATCAATAAAGTTAAAAAGATGAAATGGATAAGACAACTAGAAGATGAAGTTCTAAAAAATTCATAATTTCATTAATGATAAATAAAGGTTTATAGTGTTTTGATGAGCATCTTGGCCAAAGATACAAAGGTTCTCCTACAAGCTATTACCTACATCCATTTCTATCGGCTAATACTTAGTCTTGACAAATGAGCTGGCTGCTTTAGATATCCCTTAACGAATGAGTTAGTTGCTACAAGTAGGGCAAACTTCCACATGAAGTGTAAGTGACAATTGTCTTAATGATGGAGTCAAAGAGTTTAATGGTGTAATTGTGGCTCTTTAGAGCACACACTACTGAACTCCTACCTTTTCTTTCCAAAACCTTTTGCCTTCTAAGTTTATTAATTCCTTGACAAGGCTTCCATAAGCAAAGCAGGATCTTTAAAGATGGGGATTGCAGTGCACCATCTTATGGCCTTTATAGATCGGCTAGAGGCTACTAAATAAACAACAACAACTAGAGACAATACAACACTTCTTACTAAAAGCTCCTCTTTTGAATTGTGGATTGCCTCTCACGAAATTGTCAAGTTGGAACCAATGATCAAACCACCATTAAAGATGACTTGTTGATGGCAGTATAACTTTTGTTGCTTGATGGATCCACATGAGATTCTCAATTAAGGTTATCAAACCTCATTTAAAGGGATAGCATAACAATATCAAGTCCCCTTTGTCGAAGCGAGAGTCTCTATTTTGCACATGGGTCCTCATGGGACTTGTTGATCCATGTTAAGGAGTTGACCTTTCAAGTCAAAGTTGATCCCCCATAAATGTTTTTAAATCATGAGAAATAACAATTTTCAAAGTGATTTTTCTAAAGAATTCTATATGTAGAAAACGACATATGCCTAAATGATGAAGACAATGCATGACTACAACCTTTAATTCATAGACTCAAGCATGACTAACTTGATCTTTTTTAGGACCCACTAAATCCTTGCGAGATCATCTATCACAAAACCTTAGCCTTTGGATTGGATACGGTTCAAATTTAACAGTTAAGGGAAATCCCACACACTAGAAAGAGATGAATGTTGTAGCACGAATCCTAACACACCATAACTACATGATATAAATCTGAAGTACATGAAAGATATGGGGTGCAAATCTCGAAGTATGGGAAGAAGAGCCAATCCTTTCAAAAAACTCAATCTCATGAGGTTAAACCAAAAAACTTAATCAATTCAGTTGAGTTACTTGTTTGAGTGATGCACTAAAAGGTTACTCAAATTAGTAATGTACGGTATGTAATGAAAAGCTAAGTGGCACAAGAATCATATACAAGAAAAAAAATGAAAAAATAGTTAAGAGGGAATAAAACTCTGCATTCATTAATTGCTTTTTCAAGGCATACACTATGAACAATTGACATATCTACTGAATTCTACAAGGAAAACCTAAAGTGTAACAGCAACAATATAAAGAAAACTTATCAATTACAATAGAACGTCACTAAGTTGGTCAGTACGAATTGACCCCATCAAATCAGCATGCCAAGTCAACTCATCAATCAAATCGTGGCCTTCTTTTGCTCGATGAGGGTCTAGATGTTGAAGGAGGAGGATCGCTTAGGATGCCATAAGGAGCTACCTTTGTCACTGTAACATCACCACCTATTGTTTTGTACCTTTTAGCTTCAACAATGCCAGCATATTCCATAGAACAGTAAGATGGAAGGTGCTTGGAACCAAGAAGAGTAAGTCCAATAATATCCATAATTGTACCCACTGGTTACCCTAATCATCCTTATTCAATTGCAACCCTTCTTAATCAGCTATTCATCCATCATCTTGCAAGTCAAAAGCAAGAAAGTGTTGTCATATTGCTTAATTGATATGGTCACATTTGCACTTCTCATGGAAATTACAACCATGACCTTTACAACGTCTTGCATAATATTAGCCTCCTTATCGTCTCACTCATCACTATGGAAATGGGCTTTAAGATTTTCTCCTTGGAAACCCAAGGGATGCTCTCTCTTAATTTTAAACTTTGAACTTTAGCATTTAAAGCTTAAACTTTCTTAGCAAGGTCATCTACTTGAAGTTCGTTATTCCTAGTTTCTACTTGTGCTTCAAACAGCCAAAAAAAGAATTCCTTTTCTTTCTCCTAATCATTCTCAACAACCTTCTTCCATTAGATATCGACATCATTGTATAAATTATTAGATTTCTAGGCCTCATGGACTTATTGCTAGTTGGTGGCATTTAAATAATGATTCTTCTCATCCATTTATTGCATCTCTTCCCACACACTAACCATATCATTTCAAGTGTAGCAACGACTCCCTTAGGCTCCTCCTTCTCCTTTGCAGACATTTAATGGTATTGTCCTTTGCTTTCAACCTCTGCTGCATCTTATTGTGTTGAACATGAAGATAACTGCACATCTTAAGGTACTTGTCATACTTACGATAGAGTAAACATGTAAGACCATTCAAGGGACTTATCTCTAACCATCTTGATATTGTTGACAAATTCAATTTTATCCTCCACCAATTCGTTATCCAACGTAAAGCCCCTCGATTGTATACTTCACAACCATTAATCTGCTTGCTATAGTTAATAATATGGTTAACCAAGTAAAGTGAAGAAGTTACAGTCACAACGAGTTGGTACTTGCATGGTGAATTGGAAAGTAACTTTCTCTTCATTTGGAAAACCTTTTATGAAAGGCCTTCTCTTTCCTTCACTTGGTTGGGTGCTTGACTCACTAGCGATTACTAGGATAGGAACCACATGCGTCTCCTCCTTAAGTAGGCGACTTTAGATCAACCTGGTCATTGGTCCAACCACCCCTACTCAAACTTCCACTGCCCTTTAAAGGCAAACTATGGCTAGCCTAAGAGCCCTACTTGATTCAGGGTCGGCATAGAGTTGTCAAAGAACTAAGAGGCACCTATTCAGTCGAATTGGGCATTTTTAAGTTGATTTGAAGATTCCTTGATTGGGTTTCCTTAGGAGTCATTATCTATTAGGACATTCTCCTTTCACCAATTGAAGTAGGGCTAACTTGATCCTCTCCCAAATTTTCACACTTAGCAATGCTTGCCTATTAGATTGGTCCTTCCTTACTTCTTCTATTAAAGTTTCTCAAGAATGTGAGCGTGCTTTTTGGACTTGTTACTACCTACAATAAATAAAACAAAACAAAGTCAAGAATATTACACTAGAAATAGAACTAACTTGTGTCAAGTCTGCTCTAGGAGGATACCCCCATTCCATGATATTTCAGTCATACAAATCATCTTTTAACCTAACTTGACACATCAAAGACAACCAAGTAATATCTTTAGCATCAAGATCTTTATCCTTAAAGTAAGTTTGAGGAATACAGTAGCGGTCTCTCTTAAAAAGTAATGACGTTACCTACATTAAAAGGACCTACCCTCAATTCAGATTGCCATCGCATATCTTATTGTCTCAATAGCTGTTTCTTTGTCCTTAATGCTTAACCTCATCAATTAGGGCAATTTTAGCACTCAAACCTAGCAAATAAAGAAACTTGGATCTCGATATAATTTGACAATGATATGTCTCTCCTTTTAATGCTTGGTGGAAGACTCGAGACCATTGAATAAACCAGCATCCTTCTTCTAGGACAAACTAACTGTAATCCTCTTATTGTTTCATATTGAAAAAATGTTACACTAATTGGGGGATCGATCTACAACATAAAATTTCACATAATACTTCGAACAAAAATGGTTTGGACACTCCTCTTGAAATATGAAAATAGAAAAACATGACCCAAACTTCTTACCCTTCACATATACACAATTTTTTACTTATACAACAAGGGCACATGATCATATTTTCCCTAGCATAATGATAGAATAATTACCCAATGTTCTTTTAGAGTAACTTTGCATGATTGTTACTAGATCTTATTTTTGAACCTCACTCTCAAGGTGACTCAGACTAAACTCGTCATTATCGAGAAAAGGCACACTGGACATGTTCTTTAAATCCTCATTCTTTATGTTGACAATTACATATGTCTCTCAGCATCCCATCAATCATGGTGTACACATCTTTGCCATTTTACAAGCTAAAGAAATTATCATATCAGGAAGCACCATATCAATCCGCTCTTTCCATCGCTTTCTCTTGCCCGATTGATCCAACATTGCTATCGATCGGGGAGGGTTGCATCCCTCTTGAGTACAACACATGCAAAGGCATTAAAATGGGTACATGATGAACCATTGCTACTTTACTGACATTTTGTAGAAGATTGCAATGAAGAAGTTAGAAACTTTGAAGATTTTGGTAACCACAATGAAAAATAACAATTATAGATGCAAAAGAATTGATACCTTAAAAAACCTATTTAAATAAGCATTTTTGGGAATGACATGAGAATTATCGAGAAATGAAATTCACACCTATTGAATTTGTTAGTTCAATCTCTACAAAGATCTAACAGACAAAAATTAGTGGTGCAATACGGCACACCTCTAACAAGGTATGAACATGATGTTAAATCACCCTACAAATCCTTAATACATGGCTAGGCACATAGTTGTCAAATCGTGAGTTAAATATACGATTCTATAAGATTATAACTTTATATGGTTTTTCTTAGTTAAAATAGATGCAAAATTATTTAGGTGCAAATTTTACATTCTATATGTTCACAATTTCATTAGCTTCTATACGATTCTATTGATTTTATACATTTTGGTGAATAGTAAAATCACAATTTTGACAATCATAGCTAAGCACTTTTTCTCTAGCCCCGAATTCAAATAAGAAGACTTCTCTAGCACACTTTAGATAGAAAAATTATGGATTGCTCAAATCCTACACTATATCACTTAATCATTATTGAACATTAATATAATTAGTTAAGCTCGATTGACTTAACACAGCCCCATGGTGTTTAGCTCGAAAACTTCTACCTCAATATTCTTTTCCTTCGTTTGCTCGAGAAACACTTAAAGATTACCTAGCTCAATGAAGCAAAATCTCATCCTGCTTGATAATGATATATCAATTGGGCAATGATTATTTGAACCTCAATACGAAATTGTTCTTGACTCAATCAACAATTAATGAAATTTTATAATCCAACATTGCTAAGCAAAATGTTGACTCTTGAAGTTCTTACAAATAACTTAGATTTTGCCTGGATAACCTACCTATAAAGCTTATTCCTTTTGCCAACTTGTAGGGGGGCTAGTGTTGATGGTCAATTTTACTACATAGCTTCCTAGGTTCAACCCCATTAAAGCTTTGGATGAATCTTTGGTCTTAAGTTCGGCTTATCTAACTCATTACAAGCTCTTAGAGGATATGAGTGATCCATAGACTCAACAAATTAGCCTTCCAAGCTAAGTACTCGTAAAGTCGACTCTCTCATGCCCTGAAGGTACCTTAGCAGTAGCATACAATCTACATATGTATACTATTACTAGTTATACCTTCAGAGATGACATATTTTCAATTAAACAGGATCTTTTAGTTGCATCGATAAGAAATGGCGAATAGATGTCAATCACAATGCAATAAAATAATTGATATCACAAGTCTTGAAGAATATAATATGATAGACCATATTCTTATCTCATAAGTCTCCAAATACATAAACTGAAATTTCAAATACTAAGTAATTTATAACTAGAAAATAAAATAAACAACTTATCTCGATCATCCCAAATTCTTTTAGCTTCTAAATTTTACTAGAGTCATACTTCTAGAAGAAACAAACCAAGGTCATAGAACAAGCCTGAAAGATTTTTAGGAGTATGAGCGAAACCATAGGCTTAGTGAATAACCAAATATATTATATATCAACCAAATTCATTAATAATCATATGTAATGCAATAATCAAACAAATGCTCGAAGTACAAGTCTGGAAGGTCTAGAATCCAAATAGGTAAGAGATTTACGCCCTCTCATTAAGGTTGAAGGACTTTGACTTAATGAGCCACCTGCTCAAGGGAAACTAAGTATACAAGAAAATAAAATTTCTCGTTTTAGATTATCACTTTAATTTAAGGATATTTTAGATGACCATTTTCTGCATCAATCATTAGAAACTCCATAAATATTAGTAACTTCAAAGCGATACCATGGGCGGTGCCCTTCATTGCCACTTACTTCCCATGGAACTGACGGAATATAAATAATCTTGAGTAGAACTAATAGTTTTAGAAAAACCAAGTATTAATGATAATCGAAATGCTAATATATAGCTGGCTATCACGCTTTTAAAATATGCAATAATGCAGTTTGTGTAATGCATGATTATTTTATTTATAAGGCCAATAATTCTTAATCAGGCTTATGATGATCATACATTACACACATCATATATCGTATCTTTCTCAAATCATCAATAATTTGTATTATCACTTTTATTATCTTGATTTTTCAATATAAACAAACAACTCATATCACATACTCAACACTTCCACATCAACCATATTATTATCTTTGCATTACATATACCACTAGTTACAAACACAAACAATGTAATAGATCTGAGTTACTCACCTGCTCATGATGATCAATTGTAATAGTCCTTAGGAAAATCCACGAACTGATCAGTATCACCTATTGGACGAAGAAATATTCACTAACAAATATATTTATATATCTGTATAAATAAATCCTTTTTGCTATCTAAGTGTCCTAAAACCAGTTGTTATCTTTCCTAGATCCATATTATCCATAAATAATAGTTTTGAAACTTATAAAATATTTTATTTTTATTGATAATTATAGAGTTTGTATTCAATAATTCAATATTTTGTTATTATCATCATTATTTTTTTATATCATTCTTTTAGTTTGACCACGTTGTGGTCACTAATATTTATTTTCTATTATTTATTTTCTCTTTTAATCTTATTTTATGTTATTATTGTTATTTATGGAAATCATATTATTCTTAATTATAACTTATTCACATTTTTCATTCTTATACACTTACTTATATATAATAATTATCAACAATTATTATAATATAATCTTTTTGTTTAATATAACAAATGTGTTTTTTAATTTATAATGGTTATCGAGTTTAATACTTAACAAATATTTAAACATACTGATCTTAAAATATTTATATTTATTTATTAAATTTCATGTTACATTTCTTTTCTTCGTATATATATATATATATATATTATATGTTGCGGGCAAAACAAATTTCCTCCAGGGCTAAAATTTGCACGTATGTTGGCAATCAACGCGCCAGCCTCCCTGCATGCACAACCGACCTTTGTTTTGGATGAAACGAATTTTATCCAAGGAAAAATTTGCGTGTACGCAGACAGTAAACGTTGCCAGCCTTCATGCATTTTACATATATCAAAAATTTTATGTAGCATCATTCCAGTATAAGCTAACTCGAAGGTCGCCAGCTTATCCCACATACGCCGCCGACCTTGGCAATGTACGCCGCCGACCTAGGGCTGGTGTATACACTGTTCATCATTTTCTTCATATTTTCGTTTCATTTTTTAGAACTCTTCTCTTCCTATATGTATTATACTTGCATGTTTAATTATTTTTTGAGTGTTTTTCCATGATCATTAGTTACTGTTCGTGATCTATTAACACATATAACATCTCATAATCATCATATTATGTAATTTCTTAGCTTCTATACACATCATGATGCTTAAATAAAGTCTTAGAGGTAGATATTACCTTGTATGAGTTGAGATTGGGTTGCTAAACCTCTTCCCTAAACTTGATACCAGCCTAAGTTTAGTAAAAATGATTTGTTAACTTAATGAACTAAGAATTTACTAATTTAGAACAAGCTAAACTTACCTTAACTTGTTTACTTCTTAAGATTGTGTTTGTATCTTGTTGTGATTGTTTATATGGAGTTGTGTTTGTGTGTCTTATGTTGCTGCTTTGGTTTGTTTGTATTTTACGGTCAACTAGAGAATATGCTGCTCAAAGTGTGTTTAAATATTTTGTTTCTTTGCTCATTAAAGTAGCATGTTTATAGGCAAAAGGAAGGCAACAGCTTCCAGCAATGGTTCGGCCAAGAGGAGATGAATTCTCCATTGAAAATCCCACTTGTTTTGCATGATTTCCACTACAATAATTGTGATGTTTATTTGGGCAATTTTGATTGGCTTATCAACATTTATCCTTGACTTTTGTTACTCCAATTTAATCCATTTGTTGCAAATTTCAGCTGCTGTAAATTTTAGAACATGTCAGCCTCATATCAAGCCATTTTCAAGGAAAATTGTATAATTAATATTATAATTTTATTTAACTAATTAATTTTCTTAGTTTTATGATAGTTTATCAAGTAAAACAGGTATATTTATATCAATTATTTAGGAGTTCTATCTCCAAAAACTTATTTAAAGCTTCTACAAATTTTCTAGATTATCAATGAGCTCAAATTATGAGTTTAAAGTTTATGCAATCAATTATTTTTAGGGTTTTATCTCACCGATTTGGGTTTTCTAAGCTTATTAAGCCAATTTATGTTTTAGACTCTAAGAGCTTTCTAATTCTCTAACTAGAATAATGGTGTAATCCAAACATCTATTTGAAGTTTAGATTGTTAGTTATGGATCTATTTTTGTTCCTCTTGTGTATTTATAACTCTAACAATTTATTCTTAAATTATCGTTTTCTAGCTATAAGTTTTATTGGTTATTTACTTTTTAATACACTTGAAATCTTATCTTAATTATTTCTATATTTTGAGTTTTCGATATCCACTATGAAATCTTGTCTTTGGTATTTGTTACTATCTAAGGAACTTCATTTTAAGGTTTGAAGTTATACATAGGTTCATTACTACTAGTAGTTTTATTATAAGGTTTTTGTTGAGTCCTACATTAACCTTCTATTTTCATATTTATATTTCTTTTTTTTTACTAATATAAAAATTCTCGGGGTTTACAAACTCAAGTCACTTGGCACATACTCCCATAACCTCCACTACTTTTGCTTTCGATGGAATTAAGACATGCCTCCACGATCTAATGTCTATATTCTTGGTAGCCACTTTCAACTTTGCACCACTCTACGTTCCTTGCAGCACCAACAACTACAAGGAATCCTCTTCCTATAAATACCTCCTTTGTAAATTATTAGAGACAAGTATGCTAAGTTGGTAACTCCCTCGCTTAAGTAAACACTAACTTGAGTATTGAAATGAAACATTAGACAAACCCCTAGTACATCCTAATTGTGTCTTGTTTTGCAGGTCCAATTTTACAGATCCACAATCAAGTTATGGCCACCACCATCAATAATGAACTAACGGCAATAGGTAATGTAACTCCGAAAGTAACTAAGTGATATTTACATTATGTGTAACTCAGAAAGAAGAATTTTTTTTCCATTTTTAATTTTATTATTTTTTATTTATTTATTGTATTAATATCATTTCTAATATATATATATATATATATATATTTGTGTGTTACAATTAATGAATACATAATGCAATGACGTCATATATCATGTTAAAAAGTCGCGGATGATATAATATCTTGGCACTATACTACGTACATAAATAATGTCTACATGGCATCTATGTTTTTTATATGTTAAAAAAATTATCAATTAATTTATCAAAATGATAATAATATGTCTATTAAAAGTATACATAAATTCATAAGTGTCACATATCCTGGTTCTATTACTATTATATACATATAATGTATTTTAATGCTTACATATATAGTATAACATGCCAAATAGGTATTGCAGCAGGCTTGAAGGACATGGTGCACAAGATTTCATGATAAATACAAGGGATAATATTATCAATAATACATGAACTTTAGCAAAATATGCAATTAGGTACCTTGACATTGAAAATGATTAATTTAACTTGATGAAGATACTATTAACATACACAAAAAGTTCTTTCAGGTACTAAATTTGTCGATTTCAAAGTTTAGCTAATAAATTGATCAATATTAAACTTCAGGTATCTAATTGTATATTTTATCAAAGTTCAGTTACCATTTGTAACACTAACTCTAAATAAAATTTAAATTATTACGAGCATATTACCTATTGCCTGTATACATATCAACAAATAACAAACGTAATATATATAGCATGTATATAGAAGATAATATAGTAATTATAATATCACAAGCATGGTATATAAGATATTAAGGTGCGATAATACATATAATGTAGATCATGTGCACATAAACATGCATAATATATGATAGGGTGAATGTGTAATTAACTATTTGAACTTTAAAAAGGTTGATTTACTACCTTAATTTTACTTGCTTTTACAATTAATTTCCTAAACTTTATCAAATTTTGCATTTAGTCACATTTATGAAAAATATAAAAGAAGAGAAAAAGAAAAGTCAAAACGAAAATAAAATATAACTTTGTAGAAATGACATGATTGTTTGATAATATGAGTACATGGTTGTTTTAAATATTCTATTCACTTTTGTTTTTCAGCTTTATTTCAATTGTTTCATCTTGAATGTATTTAGAAATTTTTAGATGTGTATCTAAATGTTATCACTATTAAATACTTTTCTTTAAATAGTGGGGCATAATAATAATAATAATAGCCAATATAAAACAACTTACCATAATTTAATTGCAAGACAAAATAAAGCTATTTTAGCTAAAAGTTGGAAATTAAAAAATACTAGTTCGAAAATACAATGAATTTACTATGTGAAGGTTCAAACAAGTTAATTCATTGATTTTTGTTATTGATTTTGCAGAATTTTGCCGTATGCCCAATTTTTCCACATTTGAAACATTTAAGTTTTTTCCAAAATTGTTTTTCTTTCTTTTTGGAAGGTTTGTTGTTCTGTTGTTTTTTCTCATATTTATTTTTTTAAAGAATTTCTTCTTTTTGAAATTTCTTTTAGATTTTTTATGAGAAAACATTCAGTACATTTGTTTTTTGATTTTTTTTTCAAAAGAGGGATCATATTGGGCACAGAAGTCACCAAGACTTTTGTGTTTCATTCTTTGTTCATTCTTCAATTGTTTTTGAAGTCTGATGTTGGTGCAAAGATTTGTTCCAATTTTAGAAACATATGAGGCTAATTCTCCATATGAAAGTTGATCATAAGGAATTTCACCATTGTAATCTTCTCTAATTTTATTCTTACTTGATCACCTATGAGATTAGGTAATCCTGCAAGAAACTTTTCTTTCCAAAAAGCTTGATTACAATCATTTCTAAGGAGGACTCTTTGGAAGAATACATCCTTATATGGGCGAAATTCTCCTAATGATTTACATTTCATATTAGACAACAATTCTAAGGATCTGTCTCTAAAGTGAGATGGATCACCAATAAAATGTTGGCTAATAGAATATATGAGAGTATTAACCATATGGGGGATAGGTTCATCATTTTCATCAAGGATTTTTATTCCTTCTTCATCGACTTTGTATGAAGTAAGAATAAAATTCCTTCTTTCATCATCCAAATAATTATCCCACCAACCTTTTAATTGTCCAGTAAAACCGGAAATTATCATTATGGCGATGTGATAATCACTTGTATCATTTGCTTTGTTGGTGTTTGAAAACATTATCATTTGATTCAAAACATTGAGAATTTTTTGTTCTGAGGCTCCATCTATGTTCCATTCATAAGTGGATCCTGCAGAATATTTGTTTTGATAATTGTTTTCATCATTTTCTTCGATCAAAACATCAGGAGGGGTTGCTCTCTGATAGTAAAGTTTCTGGGGTTCTTTCCAGGTAACTTTATTGATTTGATCAATTTGTTCAAAAGTGAACTGTTAACTGATTCGTTATCAGTTTCATTTAAAACATTGATATTTTGATTAGGGGTATCCTCAATGGTCAAGTTCATGAGTTTTGTATAAGAAGATGTTGCAGTATTAGGGGTTTTGTTGAAATCAATTTGTTCTTTTGATTTTCTTTTTAATGCTTCTAAAAATTCTTTAGAAGGTTTTTTGGGAATTCAAAAGGTTTTATCAAAGGGGCCTTAATTTCCTTTTTCTCTAAAGCTTTTAAAAATTCTTAGAGGGATTTTTTGGAATGTTTAAAGAAACATTTGGGAAAACTTTGGTTTATCATTATCTAAAATAACTTCAATCCTGTCTAACTGTTTGCCCATAGTGTGCAAATGTTGATTGGTAAAGTTATTTTGCTCAATGATTTTTCTGATTCCATTTTCTTCTTTATCAGAAGACTTGAAAGGTGCCAGAGTAATCTCCTTATTCTTATAAACTTGTTTTAATTGGGTGAGTGGTGGATGGTTGGATTCAATTGTTTGTCCATCACCAATCTGCCAAGTAAAACAATGATTTATAACATTGATTTGTTTAGGGGCCAAATAATATTCCTGGAACCAATCAAAGAATAATATTTGGATTTGATTATCAAACATGAATTTATAATATTCATCTTTGATTTCATTTTTAAAATCAGAAAAAGTATTAAAATACCATTTCCTGATTTTCTCATTTTTGGTTGAACCAAACTCTTTGTTTAGATATTTCCTGTCAGGTGTGAAAGGTTTATCTAAAACGTTGAGTTCATCCTCTTGGACCTGAGAAGGCTGGTTCTTCATAATCAGTTTGTTGGTGAACTGATCTAGGTAAACCATTATCTCCAGTCACAATTCCTATCAAAGACGGATTGCTTTGATTTGGAATTTCAAGAGTAGTTTCAACAGAAGGAGGATTATTTTGATTTGGGGGAGCTCTATTATAGGAGGTACATAGGAGGAGTAAGAGGAGGAATAGTAATCACAGGTGGAGGTAGGTCAAAAGATCTTCTTGAAGAAGAAGATGACATTGTCCTAATTTCCACATTATTTCTGGGTAGATCTAGAGATCTCCTAGAAAATTGGTTACTTTTCCTTCAGGATGTTGTATAACATTGGTGGTTCAGTGTTATACACAATCTTTTTTGGAAGAGGATTATCTACTTCCCATTGCTGGGGTAGATTGATTTGGTTCCATTGAATCATTTTGGGATAGAAACATTAGCTTTTGAAAGATCTGTCTGGATTAATAAGGTTTGACCTCTCCTGTCAACCTTAAAAGCCTTAGATCCAAAAGCTGTTTTCATAAGTTTGTAATATACCCTGTATATTACAGCCATTGGAAGTGATCCTTCCAACATTCGGTAGTTTAGTCTTAATCTGGAGGATTAAAGACTTCATGATTGTTTTATCCTTTAACCCTATGTTACATTAGGATGACAATCGATTGGACAGGGCCATTACTCATAATAGTTTCTACTGCAGCATGTATTGATCTTTCATACTCAGTTCTCTGAATCTCTGAGTATCATGAACGAAATCCAAGCCTAATTTAGTAAAGGTTTAGCTCCTACTTGCCAGACCTTGTGATATAATCCAATCCTTGGAATTTTTTTGATAGATTCTCTGTTAAGAATTCCATAAGGTGAGGCTATCAGAAATAGGAACATCCTTTTCTTCTGTGGCTATAACATAGTCATTTTTGAAAGATTTTCCACATAGCCATTTGATATATTTCATTGTAAGCCAGCTTGAGAATTTCCAATTATCTATGGCTTCATCAAAATTCTTCATATGTATTTTATCTCGATTTAAAATATTATTTTCGAACCTTGCTCCGAGGGAGCAAAGCTAGAAGAGGACATAGTTCTTCTTAGTAAATTCATAATAACAAAACTACTTTCTATAAAATTGTATTACATTTTTACAGGACTACTTTTATTCCAAACCGTGACTTCCAAATTATGACCTTCAGCAACCTCTTTAGATTTATGCCTGGCCTCAGTAGCTAGTCTCACTCTGGGATCACCATTAATGGTAATCGTCCCAAGCAAAATTGTAATATAACTTATATATATATATTTTTTTACGAACTATATCCCCCTGCTCTGATACCATGGAAATTAAGATCAAATAACAATAAATTTTAAGGAGAATGAAATATATTAGAAGATGTGAGGAATAACACAGATAATAAGAAATTTCAATCACCACCCATGATTTTCTTAGCAAGGGTCTACTTATGAAGCAATAAGTAAAGAAAGAACATAAAAAAATTCTTTATTGAATGGAAAATATATTACATATACTGAAGGTGGGTAACATATACCTCAAGACAGACGCATATGTGTGTGCTGTGAATCTTGAGGGACCAGTGAGAATGAAGGAGAAGGCTTGAGAATTAATAGAGAGACAGAGTGTATGAAGAGAGAGTGAGCGAGAGAAATGAGAGAGTGTTTGAGAGAGATGAAAGAGTGTTCGAGAGAGATGAAGAGTGTTTGAGAGGGATGAGAATTGCTCGGAGGAGTTTTCTTTGATTGTGTGTAAAGACCGTGTTGAGAATGTGAGAAGAATTCTACTTATATAGGTAAGAAATAAGGGTTGTACTGTAGTGAACAGTACACATAATGGCCGATAGTTCACTATTTAAACAGTGAATAGTCATGTGTTTTTACTATTGTGAACAGTAAAAGTTGAGAGAATCCAAGGTGTTACTGTTTTGCTTTCGGTGGTTTTATCCCGAGAGTAAAAGACAGTATCCTTCGTGATACATAGTAGATGTACAAAATTTTGTACATAAAAAATTGGTGTATAATTTTACAGTGCACGTCTTGTAAATATACGTAGTATTCTACGTTTTTCATATATTTAAGTCCTACACTATTACATTGGTGGACTTTTGTTATGGTTCTGCTAAATTAATACCATAACAATCGTCTTCATTGGAGTCTCTGTTGATGCTTGATTCTTCGCCATTGGCCGATCCAGCAGAGGTTTCATTGAGGGTTGCCAAGGCCATCTCCAGAAACTGCTTCATCTGTTCTGGTATCTGAGCCTGTGACATGGTTGACATGATAAATCCTTATCATGAAAGAAGGGGCTTTGTTGTTCAGGTGTTGACATTGTTGAGGCGCTGCTTGAATGGCTATTAATCCATTGGATAATAACATCTCTTCAAGTTTGTCCCAATTCTGTAATTATCCCACCATTTAACTTTGTATCTCCTGGTGAGAATGGTTGCTGCATTATCTGTTCTATATTCATAGAACCAGTTCATTACCCATGAAACGCTGATATGTAAGAAAAACATCATTTCTTTCTTAAAAAACTTTTTATGAGGTTTTAAGGAGTAATTTTTTAGGAAGGCATCAAAGCCTTTTTGTGCATTTAGGTGAAGGATCTCATTCACAGCTCAAAATTCATCCCCACAGCTTGCAAACCAGTAGGGGAGGTTTCTAGAAGAACATTTATCAAAGAAGATGAGCCATGTATGAGTCCGTGTAGCATTCGAACGAAAGAAAGCATTCCACCAGCCTGCTTATAATCATAATAATTATTATTGCATTCGGTGGTTAGGTTGAGCATTGGTGATTGGGATATTAAAGTTGATGGGTTCAAAGGGTTGTTTTCCAAATGTACTAGTTCATTCACTAAAGTTATAAACCTTGCGAATTCTAGCAATTGAATAGAGGTTTTCAATTTTGTTGAAAATGCTTAAAAAACTGATTGAGTTTTAGTTAAGATTTTCTCATAGAATTCCAAAGTTTTGAAATGTCATTTGGAATAAAATAGAATTTTTCTAAAAACATTTTACTAGCATATTCATAAGGGTCTTTTTCAAATACATTTTTCTCTGCTAGGAGGATATATTTGAAAATGGTTTTTATGAAAAATGCTGATTTTTGAACATTTTTGTGAGGGACAATTTCCTTCCTTAAGGAAGAAGCCATCTCAGTTATTTGAAAATTTTGGTGTGATTTCTTTCTCGAAAGAAATCACACCTTCTTGTTGTGGATTTATCAATGTATGAGATTTTTTACTAAGAGGTTTCTCTTCCTCTTCTGTACATTTTGCCACTAGGGCCATTGAAGGATTAGGTGTATTTTTTGCCTCAAGGGCCTTTATGGAATTGGTGTTTGCTTGGCTAAGGGCCATTGCCAGTGTCTTGAACAATTCAGGGGTAAGAAATTGGATAAATCTTCCGTTGATTGGGAAGATTTCTGAGAAGGGGATTGAACCATTTGAGATGGCTCATTTTTAAGGGTTGAACCTCCTGAGAGGATGGTTCATTTATTGCAAAGGGTTTGGCTACATTAAGCCATGTTTAATGTCTGTGAGACTTTTCTTTTTTGGGGGGTCTGCTTTCCCCTTTCCTTTGTCTTTCTTGGGAGGCATCTCCCTGCAGAAATTCACAGGTGAGGAAGTCAGGTAGTGTATTGGTTTTTCCATTGATGTGTTCAATATCGAAATCAAAATAGGATAGAATTGATTGCCATCTGGCGAAAATCTGTTTAGAAGCCAAATTTTGAACATCATTTTGTAAACATTTTTTGTTGACTTACAATCAACTTTTAAAAGAAATTTTTTGATTTAACAAATCTCCTTGAAATTTGAAATCGTTAAAACAATGGCTAAAATTTCTTTTTTGATAGTGGAGTAGTTCATTTGACATTCATTCCAATGTTTGGAGACAAACTGAACTACACATTCTTTTCCATTATTGACTTGTTTGAGAATATCATCGTAACCAATATCGGACGCATCAGTTTCTACAATTTTTTGTAGAGATGGGTCAGTAATATTGAGGCAGGGTATCTCTTTGATTTTGGTTTTAATCAGTCTGACAACATTGGTATGTTTATCAGACCAAGGAGGATGATTTTTCTTAAGCCTATCATGCAATGGTTTGCAGATAATACTTAAGTTAGGGAAAAAATCTGCGACATAATTAAAACTTCCTAAGAACCTTTGGAGTTGGTTCTTATCCTTAATTTCATCAGGGAATTTGGAAGTGAACTCTATTGACCTTTGGATTGGCAATATGGTTCCATTGTGGATGTTGAATCCCAAAAATCTGATTTTTGTTTCAAAAAGGGAAATTTTTGTTGGAGAAACAACAAGTCCATTTTTCTTGGCAACATTCATAAATAATTTAACATGTTTGAAATGTTGATCTATGTTGGGAGAATATATCAACACATCATCAATATAAATTATTATGAAGTTGGAGAAATCATTGAATATTTCATTCATGATTCTCTGAAACTCAAAAGGTGCATTTTGAGACCGAATAGCATAACATTCCATTCATATTGCCCAAAAGGAACAGTAAACTCGGTTTTATATCTATCAGCTTCATTGATTTGAATTTGCCAGAATCAAGATTTCATATCAAATTTTGAAAAGATTCTAGCACCATAGAGGCGGTTGAGTAAATCTCTTTTATTAGGTATTGGATACCTAATCCATTTGAGTGCTGTGTTGAGAGGTTTGTAATTAATTACAAGTCTAGGCGTTCCTCTCTCAATCTCAACATTTTTATTGACATAAAAAGCCGAGCAACTCCATGGGGATTTACTCTTTCTGATTAAGGATTTTTGTAATAAATCATTGATTTCTTGTTTACAATGATTTAGAACAATTTGATTCATTTGTGTTGGTCTTGCCTTGGTAGGAATGTTTTTTTCATCAAAATCATTTTCATAAGGAAGATCAACAATATATATATATATATATATATATAAGGTAAATTATACTGGAAAGACATAAGCTTTATGAGTAAGTTCATTTGAGGTCATGGCGTTTCTAGTGGTTTATTTGAGGTCACAACGATTAAGAAAGTAGGTCAATTGAGGTTTATCATTGATAAGTGTCAATAGAAAAAAGTTAATTAAAAGGTAGAAGATCAGCCACATTATAACATGTGTCAATAGTAATCTTAATATTGATTTATTTACGTAAATATTGTGATCTCAAATGAATTTAACCTCCAAACGTTGTGACCTTTCGGTATAATTTATTATATATATATGGGCAAATATTGAATTTAATACCTCAATCGTATATGGAAATTATAATTTAGTATCCAAATTTTAAAATGTGAAATTATACTAAAAGATCACAACGTTTAAGAGTAAGTTCATTTTAAGTCATAACGTTTCGAAAAGTTTAAAAAATATCACAACGTTTGAAAAATCATTTTTGAAATTTAATTAATTTTTTTTTATACATATCAATAGAGTCTTAAAAAAAAGGTTATTTGAATTTTAATTAAATATTTCTCTTGCTAACACTTGCTAATGCTGATCTTAATTGGTTTACTTTCTAAACATATGATCCAAAATAAACTTATCTCTAAATATTATAATATTTTAATATAATTTATCTAATTTTAAAATGGGTAATTTCATATTTAAAAAAACTTTTATAACTATTTATTTATTCTATGTAACCCTGCATTAATCTCGACTTAGCTCAGTGAAAAGGACATGGACGGCCCCAAAAAAAAAAAAGGGGACTTGGCGAAAAGGACGCCGACGTGAGACGTCAGAATATCAAGGTTTACATGTTAAAGTTAAGCGTGATGAGAATCTCAATCATGTTTTTCAGCCGACATCCTTTCCCATTTATACAGTACCGGACTGACGGAATCGTGATAAGCTGATAAGCATTACAACACCCCGAAGTCAAGTGGACCTCACACGTCACACCCAAACTAGATAAAAAGAGCACGATAAAAACGCTTATCTTGGTCGGTCAGTCAGTCATATACAATAAATGAGAATGGAGATCGACAGATAGGAATGCGCGTCACGGAGTTATTGTTCGATACTACGATCGAAACACCTGAAATAGAGATACTATCGGATCGGTTATTATAAGATATTCGATTTATTAAAAATTTTATAGAGTTCGATCCTATAAAATTATGAAATAGATTTAGTAAAAAATTTTGTGAGCCTAAAGGATCACAGGCTAATTCAGATCATAGTTGTGATCCTATAAGGTAGATCTGGTTCGCTAAAATTATTATAAAAAAATATAATTTTAAAATTAAAAAAAAACCTTAAGAAACATTAAGTTTTTTCATAACTTATATATTACCAAATTACTATAGATAAGTGATTTTTTTTTTTAAACTTATATAATATATATAATGGTAGAGGGGTAAGTAATATTATCATTACCAACTTATTATTGATACTAGCAGTTAAATTTTTAGTTAATATATCAAAGAAATATTTTCATTATTTTTTAATTGGCATAGTTTATTACTTAATATAATACAAAATGTGCATTTTATTAACTAAAAATATTATTAAGCGCATATTTTCTATTTTTTTTTTATATTATGACATTAATGTTCTTTTTTCAACTATAAAAATTATAATGAAATACCATCTACAACTCAAAAAGATAGAAGGCTAGCTTCATAAATTTTTTATTACAAAGTTTGAAATAAAATTTTCTTTATTTATAATGATGTTTACATTTGCATTACATTTAATCACATATTTTGATATAGGAAAATAAATATAAAAGAATCACATCTTATCCCACACCAAAACTAAATAAAAAGTATCTATAAAAGAAAATTTACAAAATAAGAAATATACATTGCACATATGCATGAGCTTTTGATATTATATTGTCTTGTTATTACACTTTTTCGACGGTATTGATATAAAATATGTACTGCGGAGTTGCTATTACATCGTCTTGTTTGTCCACTTTGCAAGAATCTCTACACAATAAGAAAAAAAAAAAGAATAAAAACACAATCGGATTGGCAGCGCGGGGCGGGTCAGAGCTATGATCCAATAGGGGCGGGTTTGGATATTGTATAAAAAATCCTATAGGGTCGTGGGTTGGGTTTGGGCGACTCTATAGAGAACCAGGTCGGGTTTGAGTCTTACATGACTTGTTCCTAAACCCATCTCGGTTGCATCCTTACATGAAAACGTAATTAAAAGCATACTAAAAGTGTATTTGGATTATTGGATTTTTATTTATATTATATATATCATATTTATGTATGTAACTTCTTAGTATCATATCTATATTATATTTGTTTTTCTATTTATGAGTAAAACCATCAGTTTTTAATAAATATATATTTTTTAACAAACATCTATTTTAAAATAACAAAATATAATACTAAAATGACTTAAATATGATAAACCACACAAACCTTAAAAAAAATTGCATGTGAGACATGAAAGAGAAAGGTCATGCATAGGGCTGCTAACGAGCCAGCTACTTGCAAGCTACTCGAGCTCTGCTCGCTTTAAGCTCAACTTGGCTTAGTTTGAGCTCGATTAATAAACGAGTTGAGCCTAAAGTAAAGATCATTTGCCTAAACAAGATGAATTTAAACTTTGATTTAGGCTCCCAAACCGACTCTTGAACAAGTTCGTTTAGGCTCGTGAATAAGTTCATGACTAGGCTCGCTAACAAGCTTATGACAGATTTATGAATTTTTATACATGATATATTATTTATAACTATATAATAAAAACAATAATAACTAATTTCTATTTAATAATTATGCATATATATTATAGCAATACTTGTATATTATATTTTAGGTTTAAAAAAAATAGAAAATGATCTATCTAAATGAGTCAAGCTCAAACTTAAATTTTAGGCTAAATAAAAACTCATTAGGCTCGATAAAAAGCTCAACTTGGCTCGAGCTCGTTACATAAACAAACCGAGCTTGAGTTCAAACTGAAGCTTGTTTAATTAAATAAGCTGAGCTCTCGACTTTCACCTTATCGAAAAACTCAGTTCGAGCTCATTAAATTTTGAACGAGTCAAGCCTGAATATTTAAAAACTCAGCTCGACGCATTTGCCATTGTAGTCATGCATATGCATAGACAATTTTATGTTTTCATACTTGTCATAAAAGTTAATGAAAATGTCGGACTTGTCTCTTGGGTGTCTGTTTGTAATCTAGCTATATAGAAGCACTATAGTATGGTTTTTCCTTTTTCCGTGGAAAATGAACCTCGGTTTGAAAGCAATTTATGCATTTCTGATGAAAATTATAAGAAAAACATATGGAAATGTAATTGTGTTTCGAACGTGGATCAATTGCATGTCTACTTAATCTCAGCTGGGATGGGCTTTGGTCATAATCTTATATATAGTTTCCTTATGCTAATTAATTATCTATTATTAATGAAGAGAGAAATTGAACAAGCTTGATCCATTCTAATGAAAAACTATGATCAAGTTTTTTATGTTCATGGAGCTTCAACTTTTTTTAACTTTTACCAATTGGCTAACGAGAATATATAAAGTTGAAAGTAAAAATACATATACAGCTGGATCACAAAATACAATGGTTTAGGATATTATAATATAAGTGTAGAGATGGAGATTTGTTTTTCCGATCAATAACTTCTATTTTAATTGTTTATTCTTGAAAAATAAGTAAAAGCAAGATCCCAAAAAGTAAAAGCAAATGTAAGATTTTCAATCTTTTTTATACACAATCATTATCTTATTGGTAACTATTAAACATTTTTAGAATACTTGTATCATAATATTATTATCTCTAATAACCATTATAATATACAGACAATATAAATTATCCGAACATCCAATGGACTAATCGAATATGCTAGCAAATTAAGCGAGTTCTCAGTTGAATAGAAAAGGCCTAAAGAAATAGTCCTTTAAGGTAACGGCACGTGAAATAATGCTTGTAAATGTCTTGTTATAATAAATGTCCTGTTCGACCAACTATCCCATGCTAAAACAAAGAGTTATGTAGCATCTCCTCAAAATCATGGCTTACCTTGAGGCCAGTAGGCATATGAAACCTTGTTGGTTTTGTTTTAGTAACTCTAGCATCATTTAAAACATCTAAACAAACTTTCGATGCTGTAATAAAGTCCTTTAAGAGGTTCAATAAAGTTCGATACTAAGGAAAAACTTTGCTAATCCCAAATCTGTGATTGTAAAAGCTAAATCCAAATCATGCTTGAGAGAAGAAATAGTGGCATCATTAGTCCTTGTGATAAGCATATCATCTACATAAAGGATTACAATGAATCGATCATTGAAATTGCGAGTAAAGAGAGAGTAATCATGCTCAAATTGATAAAGTCTTTGCTTCAACAGAAAATGATATAACTCTCTCTCTCTATATATATATATGTATAAATATATATATATATAATATCACAGATGAGATTTCTACTTTAAATCATACAAAGATTTGAACATTCTACAAACTTGGTGAGGTTTAGTCTTAGTATAACCCTCCTCTTCATTAATATGCCCATGCAAGAAGACATTATTGATGTCTACTTGATGTAAGGGTCAACCTCTAGCCATGACTACAATAATTAAAACTCTAACCATTCCTAACTTAGCTACGGGCGAAAAAGTTTCATGATAATTTGCTCCGTCTTTTTATAAGTAACCTTTTGCCACAAGCCTAACTTTTACCTCTCAATGGTTCTACCAAATCTATATAAAATTTTATAAACCCATTTTGATTTAATAGCATTTTTTCTTATAAGCAATGAAGTGAATTCCTAAGATTCATTATGTTTTAAGGCCTCTGGTTCCTTTATCAAAGCAAAAACCCATTTCTTATGTTTACAAGCTTGAGAATAAAAAGTAGGTTCTTGAGTAGTTAACACATTTGACAAAGAAGCCATATAGTCTAAGGGAAAAATGGTTAAAAATATTCGAGCTAAACAATGGATATCCAACATGAGAAGAAGAAGATGGATATGCAGTATGTGTAGTAGCAAATGGATACATGTTGGCATGAAAAGTATGCAAAAATCTTTTAGCTATGCCAGTGTTCTATGTTGTTCATTAGATTTTCAAGGAATAACTTAGAAAAGGTAGAAAGAATAATAGAAACATCAGACGTATTAGCATATGCAAGAAAAGGATATGAACCAGTAGAAAAATGATTTTAAGACATAAAAGACAAATTTGAAGACTCAAGAGAAACAATACATTTAATAGACTTTGAATCATCACTAAGAGAAATATGTTGTCGAGAAAAGAATAGATGAAAAGCAGGAGCATTGCCAAAGTATGACTAAGCAATATTCAAGTCCAAATTACAAGATTTAAAAGGAAATTTTTGTTTTAAAGAACATGATTAAGAATGACTTGTCTATTTTGAAGATCATAAAGCTTGTAACCCTTTTGAACCATGTAAGTAACAAAAATAAATAAAGAAAAAAACATAACAATTCTAGGACCAAAATTATCTTGAAGTGGTGGTTTAGCTACAACAAAACATAAAGAACCCATTACTTGAAGACGTGTATAATCAGGTGGTGTATCAAAGACCATCTCATTGGGTGTTTTCCTAGATTGGCATGGGCGTTATATTAATGAGAAAGATTTGTATCAAAGTACACTTTCCTTAAAACTCCTTCGGTAAATTTGCATGCAAGCTCAAATCACGAGAAGTGTCTAGTAGACATGTGCTAGCACTCAATCCTCCCATTTTGTTGTAGTATATATGTCATTATATGTTGGTGCAAATTTCCAAGGTTACCAAACATGAATTCATAAACTTTATAAATAAACTCAATATCATTATCAACTCAATCAATCTTTGGAGTAACTGAAAAGTGATTAAAACATATCTAAAGAAATTCTCAAGAATAGATAGTACTTGAAACTTGAACTAAGTAAGTCCATGTATAATGAGAAAAATCATCCACAATTGTCAAGAAATATGTAGCACCAAAAATTAAAGTAACCCTGAGATCAATGTGAAGAAGATGAAATACAAAAGATGAAAAATGCGAACTTTTATCAAAAGGAAGTCTATGGAACCTAGCTTCTTGTAAGCATTACACAACAAATTTTTAAATTGAATGTTGTTACGTTCTTTCAAGTTTTTTAACTATGAAACAAAAGTATAACCTAATCAAGCATGTATCAAATAGGCTAGATCATGATTATAAGAATGTGTACAATAGGTCAAACACTATTTATCCTTAAGAGAATTAAAACCCTTTATAGGTTTAAACTCCATGACTTATAATCCATAACAAGCCCTCAATGTTGCTACACAAAGTTTTATATTCTAGTCTTGAAATTGGCTCGAAAATGAATCAACAATGGTATGAAGCATCTGGTTAGCTAGTAGGTTAGTAACCGAAAGTAAATAATGGTCGGATTTAAGAACAAAAAGAGCAATATGAATTGGGTAAATTATATTAGAATGCATCAATATTTAGGGGTATATTAATTTAATGTATCAACAATTTGAGTTAGTTAAAAAGAGATATAAATGTTTAACAAAGCGTATCAAATGAGATATTAAAGTTTTGCAAATTTCATATGAGGTATCGATGTATGGATTAGTTTTTAATTAAATCTCTTTAATTTTCCATATATAGTCGATTATTAATACCTTATTTGACTCATTTTAACAAATGTCAATACCTACTTTTAACTACTCAAAATGTTGATACCTTTAATGAACATACCCTCGAAATGTCGATACCCCCTTTTAACTAGTCAAAAGTTTAATATCTTAAATAAAATTATCTCTAATTGTTGATATCTTTTGATGTAATTTACCTAATATGAATAGTCAACGATGAATTAACATCTACTGATCCAATTTGATGAACATGTTTGGTGCAGCCATCAACTGATGCAACCAATGTATCAAATTTGCTAATGTTTTATGATTTCTCATTAACCTTCTCGCTCTGTACCAACTTGAGTAGCCCATATATTGAAAACAATTATTAATTACATGTCCTTCACCTCACAATGTTTACGATAAAGCTTTCCACTCACAAAAGTCCCTAACTTCCTTTTATTAGCACTATCTTTATTATTTTCGCTCTTGTTCATATAAAGAGCTAAAGCACTAATATCTATTGAAGAGTTGTTGTCACTTGTATCTACTTTTCTATTTGTTATACCAAATAAAAGGCTTTGTTTACAGTTGGTAAAGATTCCATAGAAAGAATGTGAATATGAATACTTCCATATAAATCATTAAAACCATAAGAAATTGCATTAGGCTATTTAGTGATTCAAAATCAATGTACTTTTCTTTCTATCCATAAATGCAATAATATATTCTTCACACATGCAAATTTAATATCCATTTTTAAGACTAAAGTTCATCCGGTAGCTCTCTAATTTATTAAAATGCACTCCAACAAATTGTACCCTACTTCATGTTACAAATTTCATGTGTAATTGAAAAATTAATGGCTTGTTCCCCTAACTATGTTGTTCTTCAATCTCTACCCATAATTCTTATGCTAATTGAGTATAAAGAAAGTTTTGAGATAGCTCATTATTCATGGAATTTAGAATCCAACAACAAACCACGTAACCACATTTAGTCCACTTTATTAAATTATGTGACCATCAACGAAACTTAATGTCAATTTGTCTCTCAATTCCATCGTAATCGACCTACTCCAACTCAAATAATTGTTTCAATGTATACAATGTTACCAATCATCATTCTAAGGTTATCTAAACTAGAGATATACAAAGGATCTAGATTTAATTTTCCTCCTACAACATTATGATTATGTTTTGTCAATCTGTCTATATTTTGGTTTGAAAGAAATTGTTTAATATGAAAGGAAAGGAAGTTCGATAATTTGAGGGCTTTGATACCATTGAAGAATTCATATTGTGGATGAATCTTGTCCCATGTAATTGAATTCAACAAAGCAAATGAATCAAGAAAGAGAAGGAAGATGTTGTCATAATGGAACAAAACTGAGCAATAAGACTGGTTTCTTTTGAGAGAATTATCTAATACAAATAGCTTAAATTCTATTTATACAAGCATCACAAACCAGACACTAAAAAAATCTTCAATTTATTTGACATGTGTGTGATAAAATAAACAAAATAACATAGTAATATCAATATAATTTGATGAAATTGTAGAAGCCAGTTCTTTTTCATTTGATTTTATAAATCATTTGACCAAAATCAAGTAGAATCACATAGGATTATATGAAATAGATAGGATCATAAGCTTGTAGAATTGAGTGATACTGTATAACTAAACTTGTGTAACTACCATGAGTCTAAACCAAACATTTTTGTATTCATTTTAACTTGAAAGAGACCTCTAGAATCATAAACTTGTAAAAACATATGAGTAGACTTGCAATTACCATGCTTATTAAAAATATATGTACAAGTTATAATGGAAAAAGGTATATCAAATCGACATATTATTAGAGATATTAAGAAATAGATTAGTATAGGGTAATAAATAAATAGAGAAATGTAATTATAAATAGATACATATATGATGACTAGGAGAAATTCTATGGTCTCATCGTTAATTTTGATAGGATCATTCTCGTTACTATTCAACGGCTCATATCATACCCAACTGTGATCGAACTACTAAATTAATTAATATTCCAATTACTATATTTATTTTAATAGTTAAATGGTTGACTGGATAATTCTATCGACAAAACTATGAGGCTTCTTATAACTAATGCAAGGAAATATATAAAAGGAAGTGGGAAAAAATAACTTAAATCATAGCCATTTAAAATAGCAAAATAAAAATTTTGTGACTAGTATTTTTATACCAATAAAAATTGAAATCTTCTCCTTCCTTACAATTCATTTTAGCTATACTTGTCTTGTTGCAATATTAAAAGAAGGGAAACTTTTCCAGTCCCGTTAAGGACCATACCATTGTTCACGATTCCAAAAAAATATAAAACGTTAAATGGTATGATGGGGCTGAGTCCATTATAACCACTAGATTAGCATAAAATTTTTCTAAAAGAAGAAATGATTAAGAGGATATTGAGACCTAATAAATGTCAAATTCTCTCTCAATTTAAACATAATTATACATGATCATTAGTGAACGTATAGATTAAAAAGGGCAATTTTAATCAGTTGTTTAATTAAACTCATCTTAGTAATAAAAGCCATAAAAACGTGAAAAGTAAGATATCAAGATGAATAAACAAGAATTTAAATTTCAAAATAAGATTATAAAGATGATGTAGGATTGTTTTATATTCGAATGCTAATGTACAGTGATTTATATTAAAATTGGTTTTGTGGAATGTTTTGGTCTATGTAGACGGTTGACTGCATGCGGCTATGATAAACGATTAAAATAGTGGATATATGATATTTCAACCTTGATGGTCAAAAAAAAGAAAAAAAGGATATTTCAACCTTAGCCTGAAAGTAGTCAAATCCTCAAAAATGCACGCAAGAGTTATATTGACTCTCAGTTTTAAGACATAAGTCATTCATGGATGGCAAAACGACTAGTTCGTTATTATGGTTCCTATGACATAAGTCATTCAAAAATGCACGCGAGAGTTATTATGACATGCAATAAAGTTTTTTATTCAAATAAAAGTTTATACACAAATTATTCAAATTGCGAAGTAAAATCACATGTTATTTAATTTTTATATTATTTAATTAATTAATTTTTTTTATTTTGATTTCTCTATTTTAGATTGTTATTGTTTATTGGGGGTGTATATTATAGAATTTTCCCGAAATCCTCATTTGCCTGGCGCAAAGATTCTTGGCACGAGTTGGGTCTCAGAATTTCAATTCAGATCATCATAAGGTGAAAACTATGTCTCTTTCCTGTTTCAATTATAAAATTGAAGAATTCGATTCGCCATGGATGATGGCTGCAGACATAAACATAATATAATAGTGGCTTGAACTTTAGGGACCGCTGGCTTGGAAATTATTATTATTATTATTATTATTTATAATATAAGTTAGGTTTTTAAGTTGAATTGACAGCCTCCCCATCTTTTTAACTTTGTTGTCCCTACGTTCATCAATGTCCACGAAAAACGCGTTCATAAGCTATCAATGCCGTTCGGCCAAAAAAAAAAAGCTATCAATGCTGTCGTGTAAACGCGCTAGCCATGTTTGATTTTCTTCTTGTCCTCTTTCCCTGATCACGTTTTCTCATTCTTCTTCTTTTTTTTTTTTTTTATAATAGTTGTTTTTGTTTGAATTCTACAGGTCCTTATCATTTATTATTTAGTCTTATGCCTCCAATTAAATATTTGGACAAGGACTGACATTGGGTTGTTGATTTCATTAAATTGAAATCACTGGAAAAAAAACGATCAATCTTAATATTCTCAAATCGCATGAATAACACATGACAGTTTTTGTCATACTAATATCTAAAGCAGTTTTTCAAATTTACATTTAGCACTTGTGGCCGAATCATTGATCTGTACTATAATTCATTGGAGTTAGAAAATAAAGAAACCTTTTTACGTACAGAAGTGGCTTTATAGAAAAAGAAAAGGTTATAAACTATTATTATTTTTTTATCATCATTTAATTAATTTTCTTTTTTTTCCAAAACTCTATGTCAAGCTTTCTTATAAAACAAATATACACTTCAATGAATTTGGGAATCACCGCTTATATTGAGCCATGCCATGGATTAACTTCATATATTGATTTTATGTATCTAACGGATATTTAAATTTGTCATATTTCGTCAAACTTAGACTTTATTAATATCCTTATGTTATTTTAGTGTCAATAAGTTGTGTTATTTGTTTATTAGAAACGTTAATCTTATAAGGTTGAATGTTATTCAAATTTTGATAAAAATGCAATGAGGTATCCGAACCTTTAAACTAATCAATTTAGTATTTGAAATTTTAAATTTATTAATTTGGTACTTGAAAGAATTTTTCATACACGCTAAGAGTACATCCGTCAAATTCTTTAATATACTAAGTGGATCGATTTCAAAATTGTTTAATTACCGAATTGATTAATTTCGGTATTTATGTACATAATTACATATTTTATCAAAATAAAGATACCATTTGTGGTATTAACCCATTTTATAATCAATCTTTTTCCTTTGTATTTATAATCACTTTATAAATTACAGTTTAATGAGGATATAAAGTACATTTTTAAACGAGTAGAGAGTTGTGGATTCAAAGTTCTATAATTAACAAACAGAAACAAGTCATTTATAAATAATAGTTTTATAAATATGAATCCATTTAAACCTGCATAAAATATGTTATACCAAACCTATCATATTGGTTATCTGTAGCATTTTCGGATTGACACAATACGGGCTCAATCTCATCAAATAAGAAAGTGAGAGCTACTCCGCTTTTGAACCTCAAACAGTGATACGCGCTTTGTACTTCCTAATGCATCAACAAGACCTACCTTCGTAGTTTTCAAGATTAATAAAAAAAAATTATAAAACATTAAAATAATAAAGCGTGAAAACTCTAAAAACTATTTGAGGAAATTTCAAGCGATGGTGGTTTCCACGAAAAGCCTTTTATCCACGGCTTCTAGATACGGAAGAAGACTTCCATTGTTGTCGAATCATAGGAGAATGTTTGGAAGCTTCGTTTACGTGAAACCATCGATGACAATTGTCCAAAACAAAAAATTAGCAAGACCCAGATTGGAAATTGGATGGTTTCATATTTTATGATAACTTACTCTATATGTATTGCTTACGGAACATAAAGCTTTTATGGAAGGAGGGAGGTGTCGAGACGGGACCAGCTTTCTTGGGTTGAGATTTTGAGAATCTTTTCTTTGCTAGTGCTTCGTGATGCGACGTGATAGATGCAGTTTCTCTTCTACGATTTGGTTTTGTACACAATAAAACAGTGCAAACCCATCTCCATTCCACTTGAATAAATGAAAGATTTTGCAGCCAACTAAAGATATGGGTGTCAATTATTGACCACTTCGATAGTATTCTATGTTTTCATAATAGATAAAAATTTTATGATCCTATCATTAATTTTGATGAAACCGATCCAAATACCATTCAACGGTTTACATCATATCTAACCGTGATCAAATTTCTAAAATAATTAATATTCCATTTACTGTATTTATTTTAACAGTTTTATTATTGACGAGACGGTTCGTCGATGAGACCATATTCTTTTTATTTTTCACCATATTTGAAAAAAAAAAAAACGTTAATACGATGGCTGCTTGATTTTTACTAATGAGGTGTAAACAAGTTGAATGAAGATAATATAGCGTCAAGCTCAAACTCTACTAGAATAAAAAACCGAAAGGTCGATCTTGATTTGAACTCGAATTTAACTCGATTGCAATCAAGTCGAATTTGAGTTATCATTAAATTGAAATTGAGTAACCGAAAAATAATTTCAACTTGCTTATTGTCCTATTTCTAATATTAGTTGATGAGTAAAAAACGTACATTAGTGCCATTATCAAGCTAAATGTCAACTTTAGTGCGTTAGTTTTGCATAAAAAATCAATTTAGTACTTAAAGTTTAAAAGGGTCAATTTTATATCTAATTAAACTTTTATGGCTACTTTTAATACTATTTGAACACTATTTACTCTATTTATTGACTTAGAAGAGACAACATATCATTAAATTTTAGGAAAATTACAAATTACACCCTTATACTTTTACCTATATGCAAATTCACCACCTAAACCTTCAAAGTAAGTTTTTTAACCTCTTAAACTTTCAAAAATTGGCTCAGTAAAGTACACTTAATATTTTTCTTTAAAACAAAATGGGGGAGCTATAAACTACTCACTTGAACTTTCACTTTTATGCAGATTCACCCCCTAAACTTCTATCTATGTGTGAATTTACCCACCAAATTCATGAAAAAAGTTAATTATCCTTAGTTATGCTTATTTGTGAAAGTTTAAAGGATTAGAAATCTCATTTTAAAATCTAAGGGGATAAATCCGCATCATGGTAAAAATTTAATAGGGTAATTTACAAATTTTCCTTAAATTTTTTTAAGTTCTCTTAACAGCGTCTATCATTGATATAGAGCTTCTTCCACGTTAGGAAATAAAGTAAAGGATGTTAGTGAAATGGTAAAAATATCAATGAACATTTTGATTGGGTATTATATGAATATTTCAAAGTTCAAATACCAAATTTAATATTTTCGATTATTATTATTATTCTTCATTTAAACTTGGCTCAAGTTCTTTGACTTGCAAATAAATCAAGTTAAATATTATAAAGTTTGAATTGATTGAATTAATTACTTGAGCAACTCAAATTTAAGTAGGTTATGAGTAATTTGATTTATTTTCTCTCCCATTCTATAATCTAAATTAAAAAAAAATCAGGGCATTCATTAATCTTCTTTACAAATGTCATTAATTATTAGGAACTGAAATAAAAAAATAAATAATTAAACAAAAGCGTCGGTTTTAAAATGAATATATATATATATATATATAGATCCTCACATGAAAAAAAAATGAAAAACTTATATCCTTTCATTATATAATATATATATATTTTTTTTTTTTAATTTCAAAACCTCTACTTTTGTTTTTGAATTCCAAGGCCGTGGCACTAGTAACAAAGTGATAAAACGCCATTTTGATCTATTTTTAAAAATTTAAACTCTAAAATACCTTTTTTGGCAACGTATATCTGTTTAAAAAAAAAAAAAACCCTAAGATCTGAGTGTATTTTTTTTATGTTATTCTAAGTTAATTAAATTAAATAGAGTTGTAAATGAGTCAAGTCTAGATTATTTAAGATCAAGCTCAAATCATCTTGAGTAAAAAATTTAAAGTTCAAACTTCTCACATACTCAATTGAGTTTTGATTTTTAAGCTCGACCTCAATTTAAATCGATACTCGATAAAATCAAGTTTAACTTGATGAGGTTTGATTAATCCTATAAAAATCAATCAAAATAGGGTTCTTAATTGTCTTGGTCTTAAATTACAAAATGTGAATTATTAGATATGAAGAAAAAAAATATAAAAAAAAGCTTTTAAAAATGAAAAAAACACAAGTTCTCTATCTATATATATTTTTACATATATGTACATATAAAAGAACTCAAATAAGCTAATGAATTACATGAATTGAGCGTTTTAAAACCTAAACTCATACTCAATAGCTATTTGAGTAGTCAGAATTGGAATTTGAGTAAGATAATTTGGCTTGCTTAAGGCCCTAGGTGATCGATTTTTTTTTTTTTTTTTTTTTCAAATCCATTACCTTTTTGGGACAACACGGGATCCAGCTGCCATGTCCAGAGAATGTACTGCCTAGCTCACGAAGAAATTATGTTATGCATTGTGCCGCGTGATATCTATAATCGCAAGCTCAAAAAAAAAAAAAAAAAACCTATAATCACGGCACAATTAGCTGCTTGCCGGCCCAGTGGCCCATTAAATTGTACTACTTATGAAAAAGTTACGCACAATGAGCTGCTTGCCGGCCCAGTGGCCCATTTAATTGTCCTATTTATGAAAAAGCTGCGTATTGAAGAGACATATAACATTTTGAGAGGAATAAAAAACATAACATTTGATAGTTTTCAAACTAAGGCTATTGATGAGTGAATTGTTGCATGTTATAATATGTGCAAATTAACAAGTGTATTACAGTCAATAGTTTATTCGATTATAAATTAATCACTTTAAAACAAAATTGTTTAGGATAATTGATAGAATAATTATCTATCATGGAAACTCACCATTATTACTCTCTATTAAGGCTATTGCAATGCCTACAAAGTCATAAGCCATGTAACTTATTAAACTAAGGAAAATCCAAATTATGCCCCTCTCCTCCCCTCCCCTCCCTTCCTTTCTCTTCGAACTAAACTTTTAAAGTGTACTTTTTGATCCTTAAACTTTCAACATTTAAAACAATTAAGGACAGGTAATATTTTTTATGAATTTAGGAGGATAAATCCACACTAGATGAAAGTTTAGAGGTTGATTTCACACAAAAGTGATAGTTCAAGAAGGTAATTTACAACTCCACCTGTTTTGTTTTCACATAAAATGTAAAATTTCTTAGTTATGATAATTTTTGAAAGTTTAATTGATAAAATAGTGCATTTAAAATTAAGAAGATGAATCCATATCTAAGTAAAAGTTTAAAAGGGTAATTTACAATTTCACTTTAAACTAATGCAATAGCCTACTAATCATCAAAAGAAGATATAAATCATAGTTACTTTTACTTGATCACTGCAATATTATAAAACAACTGGAAAATGCCTCGATATTCTCCTAAAAGCAAATATAAACTTATTAGTTATTCATGACCCAACATTTTCACAAAACGAACTCATATGCAACCAAAAACGGATCCAAACCTCACAGCAAATACTATCTAACCACACAATAAACATGGGTAAAAAGTCTTACAACAAATACGGGCCTTTGTCTCATAACCAATACAAGCAGTGCCCCCCAACTAACAAATGTCGGCTTTAACCTTTACGATGCATGCAATATGAGCTCCAAAACTTCTACTAAAATTTGTCTGTACATTGTAACGCTTTCATGAAATAATTTTCACAATATGCATAAACAATAACAATAAAATATATATCATCATCAATATAATTTAATCAATTTTGATATACTAAATCTAATATGCATAACCATCAAATAACAATAAACACGTACCCAATGTCTAGGTAAGTACTAATGATCCAAATCTTCAATGAATAAATTATAATATGCATAACTATCAAATAATTTTTCACAATATGCATAAACAATAACAATAAAATTGTAAACACATAGAATCGTGTATCAAAATTCATAATTTTACCTAAATCCTCAGCTTTGAGCTTGGCTTATGGTATCTCACTTCTTATTTCCCTAATTAAAACATTTGAATCCCCAATTTAATCTCTATAGGTCTTGTTCTTGCTTATTTATTCTTGGGTTAATGTCACAAATGACATCCAAACTTTAACAAAATATGAAATTAGATACATGAATTTTGACATTGATTAATTTAATACCTAAAAGAACTTTTCGTGCACAACAGTACCTCCATCAAGTTCTTCTAGGTACTAAATTGATTAATTTCAAAGTTCAAGTACCTAATTATATATTTTATTAAAATTTAGGTATCATTTATAGTATTATCTCTTTATTCTTAGAGTTCTCAACAAGACACCATTTATATCATGGTTTCATAAGAAGTCCATCATTTACAAGACATAAGAATCAAGTTACAAATATTCAGACACTAGAAAAACAGGGAGGCATACTTCGTTTAAATTTCACCAAAGAGATTTGAAAGAAATGTTCACTTGCACTTCCTTTTTAGTTGACACACGATTTGATATCCAACATTGATCACAATTCTCAACCAAACACTAAACTCCAATACCTTCTATGTTAACATGAACACTTGGTTTAAGATCCAAAAAAACACATAATTGATAGAACATTTCCCTTATTAGACTGCCAAGGATGTTCGATATCCCTACCATACTATGTAACATAAAAGAGGATTTTTTTCAGTGTAATTTTCTCAAAATTGCAATTGGGTGTTAAGTGACTAGATACTTGGATGCACACACTTTGTGTTATAACTAGAAAAATGACACTTGTATCTACAACCCAAACAAAATAAGTTAATTTAATAGTATAACCTTTTTTAAAAAATTTGTGCTCATCATGGCTTGATGAATGTCTATGAAAGACACAACTCTATCTAGAAGTAGCACTACTTCTATGATCTAATGGGTTGAATTTACTCGAAACAAATCCAAGTATTCACTTAAAAAACACATAGATATCACTAGGTATTGAGTCAGTTTCACTAGTGATATTGGTTCACCAACCACAACCATACTTAATCAACAAACAAGTTAATTTTGTTGGATATTTATTAAGTTTATTTAATTTTTAGTCTAAACAAGTACCATCAACGAGTAAGGTTTTTAACACACTTAAAATGTGCTCTTCAACACTTAACACACACTTCTTGATGACACTAAAACCCAATACATTAACATATTTACAAGTGTACAAGAAATTACTAACTCAAATGTTTATTCTTATTTATTATAAATGTTACTATGGATTTACAGCATTTTATAATAATTTATATGCATTAAATTTATTATAATATGTTTACAAGTAGAAAAGAACAATTAACATTACTAAAATTCATAGTTTTCGAATTTAAGGTACACTTAAGTATTCAAAAGATTAAAATGTAGTCTAATCTAAAGATTAAGTGAAAATAGATTTGCTAGTAAAAAGAGTCTGAAGCATTCGAAAAAGGTGTAAAGCATTTGGAAGCCTAGCTAGAACGATTTGAACCATTTGCAAAAGGTTTAAACCATTTAAGGTTGTCCAAGACCTTTCAAAAAGAATCTGAACCTTTTGTGTACAAACCATTCCATGGGCATTTTGTGGATGAAAAACACATGAACTTTTGATAGAAGGTCTACATTTATTGCGCAGAAACTATAGAACATGCAATTTTCCTCCCCGCATTAATTATCTCTTTCAAACCCAAAAGACATCATTCCCTTTCATATTTTTACCATTATATACACATTCAACAACTCACAACTTGAATCGAATCTTTTTCTTTAGTATCGCAGTCTTGTTCACATATACCAAAACCTTCAAAAATCATTTTTTATTCCACCACCCCTACTCTCTTTATTCTGAAAATCTAAAAATCTTACCTGTATTTTGATCCATTTGTAAACATATGACCTATGTTATTTTTTTTATAAATAGATAATCCGAATTTTACATAAAAAGGTCAATAGTATTTAATAATTTTAAAATAACACATGTCAATATTTTATTGATCATAAAAATTAATTTTACGTTTTTTTCTCATTTTAAAAAATAATATTTAATATTTTATTTATTTAATTTTATTTAGTAATTTTTTATTAAATTAATTTTTTTAGACCAATATCACTCTAACACATATTCCTTTAATAGTAATTATTTATATTAATACTTTTATCTGAAGCTTGGATTACTTATTTATAAAAAAAATTAACACAAATTATAAATTAACTAAAATATAAGCTACGTTTTTATAATTAATCCTCAATAAATACACAATAAAAAAATTATTACATTGCTCAATTTTTTCATGTCCCCGTGGCAACTGACAAAGATACCGAACCAGTTCGCGCGCTTTCTTGAATTCGGTCCTCTCCCACCGCTCTCTATCCGTACGAGTCTGTGTGTGTATTGTGCGAGGGCGAGGGTGAGAGAGAGAGAAATGGGACATCATCAATTACAGCAAACATGGGGTATGAAACTGAAACACCACCTCAGTTTCTGCAAACTCACCCCGCCCAAAACTCATTCGCTCCTTCCTTATCCTACTAACCCATCCTCCAAACGCTATCCATCTTCTTCTTTTGTCCTATCCTCTACCCTCTCCACTTCGCTCCGCTTCACCCCACATCAAAGCTTTCCCCTTCTTCACCACTCGCTCTCTTCGGCTTCTCGGTCTCCCTTTGTATGTCGAACGAATGGCGCAGGTACTTTTTTATTCTTCTACTCCTATCTCTCTACGATTTCCCATTAAGGGCTTTTCACAAACACTTGGCGTGCCATATGATGGGTACTTTACTTCTAGAAGCATGTTAGCTTTAAAAATCTTTAAATTAAAAGATGCTTTGTGTGGGCAACTAATCTTATATGTTTTAAGTCACTGACACTGAAGACTGCATTTTTAGTGGCGACTGGGAAGATAACGGCACGGTTTGAGGGTTTGGGGGAGGAGTAAAATTTTGAATGCTTGATAGGTCAATGCAATTTCCGCTTTAGTTTACTCCACTGAACAAAGTTTTATAGATTCAGTTTAGAGTTAATTATGATGAAAGTGGATCATGCTATGGCGGCGTGGACCAAATATGAGATCAAGCCTCTCGATTTCTTAGAAACCTAATAATTAGTGAGATAAAAGAATTCAATTCTGAGAAAGTTGGAAGCTACGAGCTCATGTGTTTTATTCATCAATCATAAGACATGATCAAGTTGCTGCTGCAATGAAATGTAAATTGGAGTCAGTGAAACGGGTAAACAAGACAAAAAGGGTCCGTTTGGACGATTTGTTTTTTCTGTTGTTATTTGTGTTGGTATCTGTGTTATTTCTATTTTATCTCACTATCTGATATGTTTCATCAGTTTACGGTAAAAAAAAAAAAAAAAAACTGTTTTTTATTGGTATCTGTTTTTGCAAACGGTTTGTTTGAAAAAAGATAAAAAAAATAAAGCCAAAATGATAGAAAATCGAAGAAACAAATAGACCCCAAAAAATGGTTGTTTATGTTTTGATGGCAATAGGGATGAATGTAAAATTTTACCTCATGTTTCCTTAGATAGGATAACGCAGCTGGAGCTTGAGAAGTCGGAGTATAAACCATTTAGACGTGTCAATGGGATATTCTGGATCATACTCCTTAATCTTGGGATATATGTTGCTGATCACTTGTTTCAGGTAATTGAACGTGTGGTGTAGTACTGATGTTTCATTTTGGATAAATAAAGTCATATGATAGCTTATAATTTTTTTATTTCCTCCTTAGAAAAGACCAACATATACATTGTTTTTTGGTTGACTAGAACAAGAATGTGATGATGCATGTGGATTTTCTATGCACACAATGCATTTAAAAAGAATATCAAATTGAAAAGAATTTTGGCAATTCGTGGAATCTTTACAATACTACCACTCGCATCCTAATGCTCCCACCTGCTATAGTGATGTGCAATTTTTTGCGGTATAAGTAAGTATACTTCCTAATTATACACCAAAACTAGGTATTCCTTACAGCTTAGGGACTAAATGTTTATGAAATAGATTCCTAGAGTATCCAGGAAAGTTAATTAAAAGGAAAAAGAAAAGAAAATACATATATTCCTGTATTGCTTTCTCAAATGAGTAAACATGCCACATGAATTTAATTTTTAGAATTGCATTTCACATCCTTGAGTATTTTAAGTTTCTAATCACAATGCAGCCATGACAAATTACCAAGCTATCTCAATTTCTTAATATATAATATTTGTTGAACATATGAATGTTGCCGCATTTCAATAAAAAATTAGTATTGGTTTTAGGGAGATTTATCTATAAAAGCACATACTATGTAGGCTATAATCTTTCTGTTACCTTCTGATGTTGCTTAAGGGTTAAGAGTTACTTATCTGTTGATACATCATGTGTATGTTTCTGTTATGTTTAGGTCTGGAGCATTAAAAGTCTGTATCTATATCACAATCGACCTGCATGGTACCAGTTTATAACAGCGACATTCTGTCATGCTGATTGGTAAGTCTCTTGGGTGATGTATAAAAGCTCAGTACAAGTTTCTCTGAAGAACAGGATCTTAGATCAGTTGTCACTTTGTGATGTCTTTATGTCTGACATGTAACCCTTGGCATCCTTCTTCAGGAACCATCTTTCCAGCAACCTTTTTTTCTTGTACATCTTTGGTGAGATTTTGAGAAGTCATCTGCTCATTCCTTTGCTGAATAGCTGCCGCATTGAATATTAATTTTAATGTTTTCTGCAAGCAGGTAAACTTGTTGAAGAGGAAGAAGGAAATCTTGCACTATGGTTTCTATACATTATTACTGGTGCAGGAGCAAACCTAGTTTCATGGCTTGTTCTTCCAAGAAATTCAATATCTGTTGGAGCCTCTGGCGCTGTTTTTGGATTATTTGCCATTAGTGTCCTTGTAAAGGTATCTAGCACGCCTGGGTTTTCATGATTGCTGGTTTTTTTAAGAGGATTTTAACTGTTCATCTTCTGATTGAAGATGTCATGGGACTGGAGGAAAATTCTTGAAGTGCTCATATTGGGACAATTTGTAATTAAAAGGGTGAGAGTTCCCTTTCACTGCTTATACTTCAAAAGGAGTTAATTTGACTGGACTTCTTAGTGAATATATTTTGCTCTCTTTCTAGCACAGTGTCACAATTGCTCTAGTTCTTTCTAATGGAATAAAATGTTCCATGGTCATGCCAGGTGATGGAAGCTGCACAAGCATCAACAGGAATGTCCGCATCTTTTGGTGGAAATTATTCTCTTCAGAGTATCAATCACATTGCACATCTTTCTGGGGCTCTCGTTGGAGTACTTCTTGTATGGCTCCTGAACAAAATCCCTTCAGAAACTTCAGGTAAGGAGCCCGGTCGGTATACGAAAACGTAAAGGAAGTGTTCTGTGCTGTATATTGACTGTTTCATTCCCTTACTTGACTTTAATGTTGAATGTATCTGGTAAAGATTTTCTTTATCAGCAGATAGTGTATCAATGCCAAAGGTCCATGATCACAAATAGCTGGTTGAATATGTTATTCTACACCTTGCTAGAACTAAGTTTTGGCTTTCATAGTTATTCATCACATTTAGTTGTAATACAGACGTAGTACTATACCATGTAACATGGCGCTGCTGATTGCTTCTTGTTCTCATGATCTTAAGGAAACTTATTGAACTTTCATCACATGTCAACAAGATTTGCCTCAGCCTAGCTGTTTCTTTCCTCTCCTCTCCGTCTCTTCCCGCTATATTTGCACGTTCATTTTTCTTTTAGTTACTTAATATTTGCTAATTCTTTATGGCATCATAATAATTAATTTACTAAGTTATAGTTTTAAATATATTTAATCAAACAGTATGATAAAAAAAATTGTAAAAACAAGAGCTGTAAAATAACTTTTCAAACCCTGGAGACTCTCCGACTCTAGCTGGCCACCACGTGAGGTGGCTGGACGGGCTGTGGTAAGGAGGATGATCATGGAGTAGTGTAACCATCACTAAGTGGTGACTGGTACACAAATTCTTATGAACAAATCATTTTTCATATCTAGATCTAAAATAAAATTTAAATATATTTAATTAAATATATAATAAAGAATAAAATATATAAAAGCAAGGCCTGTGAAAGAACTTTTTAAACCTTAGACTCTGCAAGCCGCCACTTGGAATGGACGGATGGTTGTGGTAAGGACTAAGGACCATCATGGGGTAGCGTAATTATCACTAAGTGGTGGCTAGAAGCTGGCCGATCGAATGTACATATCATTTTTCAAATAAATTTACATTTGAAAATCTCAACTTCGAGCATGATCTCTCTATTGATCGCGTTTAAAAATCTAAAAACGATAACTTGGTCAATTTAATAAACATTTTTATTTTTAGGGAGGACATACTTATTGATTAAAAAATCTAAAATTGGGATGAAATATGTCTCTATTAACTTTTTTAAAAAAAAATTATATAAATATAAATTATATAAAAATAATTATCAATATACGAATGAAAAATCACATGTAAAATATGTGTTTTGGATTTTTCTACATGAATTGCTCGTACACAATGCGGGGTCATGTTATTCTTTTGTGCTTCGTTCCCAATAGACACGGTGCATGGTAATGTCTTGTTAGTTTTCTTCTTTTTCCTGCAGTTGCTTTTCAGCTGGGCCCCCCTCCTTTCAACTAGTTAAAATCAGCTTTTCCAGCTGGGTCTTCATTTGGTCAAAAAAAAAAAAAAAAAAAAGGCTGGGTATTGCGGTGACTTTTCAGAAATGTGACAAATGAAGTTGCTGTTAAGATTGCTATTCTTATAGAATATTTTTGAAAAATGTTAAATTTCTCCTGTCACTTATAAAAGATAGAAAAAAAAAAGAAAAAATACTTAATTTTATATAATTTATATTTATGTAATTTTTATTTAGAAAATTAGTAACCATATAATTTTTTTCCCTAAAATTGATTATATCTTAGTTATAGTATCTACTGAAATAATCGAATTAAAGGTCTTCATACAATTAAAGACTAAAAGAATGATTTACTTAAAATTCTAAGCATAAAAAATTGAAATGCAACAAACAAAATTCTAAGCAGTGTAATTCCGCTTAAACATTATAAGTCGCTTGCTACATTACATCTATACATTAAATTCATTTTTGAACTATCAGATATCAGCACCAATGTTCAAGCTAACTGTATTCATTGTTTGCTCTTTAAAAGAGATTGTCAAAGAGTACAGTCTAAATTAAAAGTGAGCTCTAAGCAAAACAGGGTCGGGGTTTGACCCTTAAAAGCAAAAATTAAAAAAACAATTAAAATAAACTAAATTAAAAAAATAAAATTGAGCAAAGCCCGTCGAATTTTTATAAAATTTTTGTTTTGAAATCTATATTTTGGTCTTCTTCAAAAACCACAGCATACAGAACTACTAATATTATCAAATTATTTGATTAATAAAGTTTATATCTGGTTTTGAGATTTTTTAAATTATTTCCTTCGTTTTTCCCAATATGTTAATACAGATTTGCTACAAGTAAATAAATTCCTATTTTCTTAGTAAATACAATATTGCAAATTGAAAAGTTAACATGGTTATTGCGATAAAATTCTCATGGTTCATATTAAAAAAAATAAATAAAAAAGAGAAGTTATTGTGTGACCGTTGTCCTTACGCTTAATAACAATATCTATTAATAGATAAAATTCAAATTTGTAGATCGCAAAATCAATCCATTAGAATTAAGTGAATCCAACTTAAATAATATGAAAAAACGAAAAACTAAGTAGGACAGTTATCTTTTATTTTTATTTTATTGGATGTTTATTCCTCTCTTTCTTCCCTTCCGCTACAAAACAAACCATCATTAATACTACTCGTCTCTCTCCTCCTGTTTTAGGTGTAATTACAGTGGTCACAACGATTTGTAGGAAGTCCTTTCATGCGCCATGTGATGGTTCGAAACAACAAGACGACATGATAGACTGCAGCAACAACCAGAGAGAAGCCATTTTGAGGAAAAACACAAAAGCCCAAGCAAATCCATGGACCAATATCCGAACTTAGAACTCTAAAGTTGAAAAATCAAATATAGAAAAGAGAGATGGCTGGTTTCTCAAGATCTCAGAATACAAGTGATTATCAGATACATCTACATGACTAACTTAAAGTACATTATTTTTAAAATGCAATTCACTTCAGAAATGGATCAATTCTCGGACCATGTTCTATTTTGATCTTAAATTGCAATTCGTCATCTAGCCCATTGAAGCAGAGAGAAAAGCATGCATATATTTCTGTTTTGATTTTAGAAATGTTGGATATAAGTTCTATAAAGACCGAGAGCAAGCATGAAGACCAAACCTAACAATCTAGCTATTAGCATAATCTTCACTAATCTCTCTCACCAAGTCCATGCATATATCAACTAAACATGGTTAGAACTAAATTGAGATAGATATTGTCCATATTTCTTAACACGAGTTCAAGGATACATCAGCACTGCAGCTTAATATAGGATGTTTCCCCTATCTGCAGAATGAGATGATGAGCTATCTGAACCGTACAACCATCTTTAGGCATATACAAGGCTCTGATTCTTGCCAATAAGCACTCCATGCAGACGAAGTAACAAAACATCCACGCAAATAACTGTATGTGACATATGAAGCTGTTGCTAATGGTGAAATCTGCAGTGTAAACCAATTATGTTGCAAGGTAGGTTTACAATCTCTACACTGCATGGATGATGCATTACACATTCGGAATACACAAGAAACGAAGAAGATGACTACACAGCCACGAGAAGAAAAGGAAGATTAATTTGGCAAAAGAATCTATTTCTATTATATCCTCCCCTTCCTACCTCAAGAGAATTACATTGTTCAAATAACCTGTCCAGTTTCTGTACCTCCAAAATGGATAGAAGCGTAGCATACAGTTGAATCAATGAAGTCCTATTTTATCTGGAACACCACACCCTTTTTTTTATTATTTTTCAGCCGTAGGAACACCACACCTTGAATTCCATGTATTTCAAAGCACTCATGTATAGCCACCCAAATCAAAAGGGCTATCAACATGTCCCACATAATACAAGATCCTGTGATAGCAGAGATGTTGATTAGCAAAATCTTGTTGCATCTCGTATTGCAAAAGATCTTCACCTTTCATGAGCTTCATGTTTTACATTGAGATTTTGCACCTTGAAATAGTTTCAACACGCTGAAGTGGGAAAACCCACCATTCATAGCAAACTATTTAACAGAAGCCAGCTAATCTCATTTTATTCACCAGCAGTTCCACTTTGTCAGGTAATCTAGCTCTTTGATATCCAGAAACCAATAAATCATAGGTTGATTTTCTAAAATCATGGTAACCCTTGATGTTTTCAAGAAACATGTCAAGCCTGCCATAAGCTTCCTGCCTGAAATACGAGCATATAACCTTTTCTACAACATCAGGGGATTTAAATGAAATCCCTCCTTTAAGCATTCTCCCAACAGCGTATTCTACATCGTTCAATCGATCTGCCATAGCATACATCCTAATGATCCCAAAATGTACATGTGCCAAAATATCTAAGTTTTGATTAGACTCCAGCAACATCTCCAGCAATTCCTCCATTTCTTCCACTCTACCAACTACTGAGTAGAGCTTTACTATGTTCTTGGCCATCTTGTCTGTAATCTCCCAACAGCTGTCCACTATGATTTTCAAAAACTCTTTGGCTTTATTTAAATTATTCTGCTTGCACTGTCCTTCAAGCATATATTCCAATATAACAAAGTTAGGGGTAATGCCTGACAATATCATCTCTTCATAAAATTGATCAGCTTTCTCAAAGTTATGAGATTTGATGCAACCGCATATAAGAGATTCATAGGTATGATGATCAGCAGAGAATCCAGTAGACCTCTTGGTCAAGTACCAAGCCTGCATGGAATCATAATTTCCTGAAATTGCAAAGGCATGTATAAAAGTGTCAAATGTTTCAGCATTACATTTGTAGTCCTCCGAGTTTTGCATTATCTCATATACACTCAGGGCTGTCACAATATTGCCAGATAGAAGGCAGGACTTTATAAGAGAATTGAATACAGGAGTGGTGGGCTTGATTCCATTGGCCTCCATGGAAGCAAAGACATGCAATGAAAGAGATAAATTACGAATCTTTCCACAAATAGATATTAATTCAGAGTAAGAAATACAATCTTTCACATTCTGCTCTAATATGTGCTCCAACTTCCACTCAACAGCCTGAAAAAGCACAATAAAAAAAAGAGAAAAAACACTGCCCAATAAAAAACACAGAAGTAGCTATATTTAAATCTACATTATTTAAGAGGAGGAGGAGTTGTAACACATAAACTAACCAAATTAAATACTTCTCTCTCAAAGGAAATGAATCAATAAGAGGAAGTTAAATCATAATAAAAGTTCTTATATAATGTCATAATTTAATTTCATAAAGAAAACATTATTTTGAACAAATTATATTTTTCAAGCATCCTTATTGCAGGTGCATATAAATCATGATCCAAAAAAATAAATTGACTTTTGCTATATCGTATTTTGAAACATCATACTTGCAACCTTCTATTGTCCCAATAGGGATAAAAAAAACATTATTGAACAAGTTCACTTAAGTAAACCTTCAACTATATATCAAATGAATATCTCCTACATGACCTCTTTCTTGTATTTCTGTTTGCTTAGGAATTTTATCATCTTTGTTTAGCTAATGGGCATGGGTAGTTGGATGGTGCTTCATTAGGGATTCATAAACAATATGTTACACTTTATACACACATATAAACTTTTGATTTGACCTGTTTTGAACAATGGAATCTTCACCAGGGTCCTCCATGAAATGGCTATGACCTCCTACACCTCAAGGATGTACTAAAGTTACTCATCATCATTTAGCTTTTTAACCATATTGCAGCCAGTAGGTTTTCGATGCAACCAAACTAGCAGTGGCACACAAAATAAATCAGTGAGGTCGACACTTAACACCCAATGCTCCCTATACATGAATAACTAAATAATTGGTAACTTGACATAGAACCTGAAACCCAAAATTAATAAAGTTACTTATCATCAGCTGTTATTCTATTCCTCTGAACCATTTACCATAGTTTCAATTTACAAATTTAGCTTGAAGCACAAACAAGATTTTGTTCACCCGTCTTAAAAACTCCCATCAATTCCATTAAAGGTAAACTCCATTCACCTTCACAATCATTACCCTTACCTTTTAACAGTTGCCAGCTACCTATATGGCTGCACCCAAGAACATCATTTCTTATCTAAACAAGAGAGAAAACTGGAACGGTGACAGCTTTGACAAATAGTACCCTAAGGTTCATTATAAAACCGAAGCACAGGAGGTCCTCAAGTGTAAAACCAGGTGAGCCTTACACATAAATATAGGCATAATCAAGATGCATAGGAACTATGCAAAAAGAAAGATATCATTGCTTGTGCCACTTTGACGCTACTTATACGAGTAGCTCTTTAGGAAAAATATTTGGAAAGCCTCACTTTCTAAACAGAAAAGGCTGAGCCTTAACTTCGACGACAATAAGAAGACTCCTGATCATGCCATGTAATATATGATGATTGCACTCAAAACCACTAGCCGTAGCCTTACATGTCCTGCCCCTAGGCCCCTTCTTGACCGTATATTTATCTTCCTGAATCGAGTAAGGATGCAGTGCAGACAACAATAAGTAGCATAATTTCGATTGCTATTGCCAATTCAGTTTCTGTTCAAGCCATCAAACAACAAATTGCATAAAGACCGCTACTTGGGCCATCTCCCCAATGTATATATATACGTAGCTATGTATACTCAAAAAAACACAATGAATCCTAAAGTTTGAATTTTTCCTTTTGTACTTTATCCCAGCAAAGATATATAAGGTGAACATTATATCAACAAGAGGTAAAGGATAATAAAACAACTGCAGAGAGTAAGTCGATAAGTGCTTACTAGATGAGCCTTGCAAGGAGACGAAGCATTGAGACGAAGCACAAAAGTTTCAAAGGGCAAATCAGAAGAAAGCTCAGAATCAAGTGTTGTTTTGAGTAGTGAAATAGGTGTGGCGAGTAGTTTAGACAGTAATGGATTAGAAGAAGAAGAAGAAGCAGATGGTGATGAGAAGGAGGGTTTGTGGGAATAGTAGTTTTTAGGGCATATGATGAGGAGTTTATGGGTCAGAGATAGTCTGGCCGTTGTGATTGCAGCGCGCATAAAGGCCATTATACATAGAGAGCGAGAGAGAGAGAGGGAGAGGAGAGGGAGAGGGAGAGGGAGGGAGGGGTATGTGGTGCAATGCGGGAAGATGGTTTTTGGGTGATTTTGGTACGGATTTTTAAGTCATTGTCAAAATATATCAGGGGAGTATTTGTGCTAGAATAATGATTTTTTTTTAAATTTGTATAAAAGGTGCTGTTTTTAGTATAAGTTCTAAAAAATTCTTTTTTTGTTTTAATCTTCCTAACCCGTTCTTTATCTTCCATCTACCTGTTATAAGTAACATTGATTTTTGCTCCACAAGGTATCCAACTAGGACGATTCCCACAACGGCCTTAGACTCAAAGGCAACACGCAATGTCCATGAATCTTATTCCCAAAACTTATGCCTCTTATGATGAGATGAAGAGACTTTAAACTCACACAAGGTAGTAACATATTTTCCATCACCCTGCCAAGAAACCGAACCTTTAAATATATCGCTAAAAGGGAACATAGTTTTCATATAAGACTCGAGTGCAGAAATATATCAAGAGTCAAAAATCTACAAAACTAATGGTGGGTTGTATTCCAATCATATATGATAAAAAAAAAAAAAAAAAATGAGAGAGAGTGAGATCCTTACATACGCTAGCATCTTTAGAAAGGTCCTCAAGTGTAGGTCATGCAACAAATCCTAATCATGAATCATCACGAGAAGCTATTTGAAACTAGAGACGATGGTAAGCAATTATCAAAAGGACCATAAGAATAATTTAAAAAAAAAATGATACTAAAGGCACTATCACAAACAGCGCCTTCAAGGAAAATAATTTTTCTAAAGAAGGCATCGTTACAAGGCACTGTTACAAACAATGCTTTTGGTAACCTACTTCTATAATATCTTTTAGCTTGGTCTTATTTCTAGGATTTTTTTTTTCAAAATCCATACCAAAATCACCCAAAAGCCTCGGGAAGATTATTGGGTTAACGCTGTGTTTGGTAAATGTGGAACCAGCAGAAAGCGAAGTTGACCGAAATGGGGTGTTTAGGTTAGAAGAAATAGGATGAAACCTATGGAAATGCCCTTTCTCTTCTGTCCATCTTCGGACGAAAAGGATGGAAGTCAAGAAAACGGACTAAAATTACAAATATTACTTTAAAGTCAAAACTCAAGTTAAAAAATATGGGATATTTTAGTCTATTTTTAATAATTTTTATTTTTATTTTACGTTTTATCCTAATAATCAAGATAAAAAAATATATAATATTCCTTCTCTTTTATCTTCCTTCCTTTCTTTTCATTTTAGGTTATTTTCATTTCTCTCTCTTGATTTCTGCTTTGCATTGTATTGCCAAACACTGTATAACTTGCATACAAAATGTTAATATAAAGTTTTGATTGGGTAAATGGCTGAATAAAGACCTGATACAAATGAATCATATCAACTATTATTGATAACCCTACCATTTTATATAAGAATTTAAAATTTATTTCACAACAAATGAACTGAACCTATCACAAACTGACAAACCTAAAGTTATAATTTATTTGGCCTATCTCTTCTACATGAAGCGGTAGTTTTGCTCTATTTTGGTAGGCATGTTAAAAAATGCTAGGGTTGGCATCTTCAGTGGAGTGGTAAGTTCAACTTATTTCAATAGGTTTATGCATAAATACTAGGCTTGTCATTTTGTACAAAGTGGTAGGTTCGTAAGATGGTGTGAAAGTAGTAAGCTTGTGATTTTCTTTTGTGGTGAGGGTGTGATAGACTGAGGGTGGAGCCACTACTTATTGATTTCAAGGCATGAAGTGACAATGTCTTGGCTTGTAGTTTGGATTTTTTTGAAGCCACCAAATAAAAAAGATGTGATGTTAGCATTATATCTCTTGATTTCTCACAAGATGTGTGTATAATCCATATTGTTTCGAAATTGACCCTTTTAGTAGTGGATTTGTGTTGTGCCATAGCTAATATGCATGATTTAACCGAGGATCCATCATGGAAACCCTATTACTTTCTTCCTTAGGAAGCAAGGGAAAGAGCTTGGGTAAAAGGAGGAAACTCCTCTTTTTCAAACTCAAAATTGAGACCAACAAGAAAGCATTCCATTTCGAGCATGTACATTGAACGGTAGTCTTTTGGCATCATTAGAACACTCCATCACAAGGACGTGATTATGATCAATTTTTTCGATTGAAATGCCTCAAGAGATTAAAGTATTCTATGATACAAGAATTGCCCTTGTCATTTGATGCTAATTTAGCCCATAGTTCACAAGTATGTGCCTACTTTGTATTGCTTGCATAACTTTCTTTCAAGGCATCCTATATAACCTTAGTGGATTGAAGAAATACACAACTTTTCGCTATTGACGGAGGGGGGATTATTGAAGTCCAAAGTCATGGAATCATATGCATCCCAAGCAACAAATTTGGATCAATTTGAACTAGACCTCTTACAATTCAAATTATCATCAATTTAACCTTAATATCAATGCCATATAACTTCAGAATAAGATGTTTTTCATTTTTCATTTTTCTTTATTATTATTATTTAGTTCATAAAGGGGCACAATCTTAATATGACAAGCTATATCTAAGTAAACAAATAACCCTATAACACCCACGTACCAATTCAATATGGCTTGCACTACTGATAGCGGATAGCAAAAGGTGTTCTTCAAAGGATTTAGATCAAAAATCTTATGTAAGTTGTCATAAAAATGCATCAGGCCATATCCAATAGGACAACCCTTTGGAGATGCTATGATATGGCAATCTAAATATCTAAAAAGTTACAATAATTTGCTCCCTATTTGCCTTATTGTTAGGGCTTTACAGATGGATTCTTATGTTTGTAAAGTAGTAAAAAGAATTGACGTTAACATTTTGACAAGTCAATAAATATGAATGATTTTCAATCAAGATCAGCTTTAATAAATGTCAAAGAAGGCTAGACTAATTGTTTGGAAGCAAAAGACTTAGCAAAGGATAAACAAGTGGTGTTGAAGAGACACTATTAGGAGCAGATTCCCAAGATGTGCTATTGTGATAGCATGTAGAACAAAGTAATTCTACTGCATGGTTCAAAATTTATATACAAGGAGACCTCTATTAACAAAGTACATGCACTAAGTACTTGACAATTCTACCATTTCACTTAATTGCTGTTGTTACCATTCTAATGGGTAATTAAATGTGAAAACACGGTTAGATTTGCTGTCTTGCAAAACCAATTTCCTGAAAATATTAGGGTGCAGTACCTAAGTCGTTACCGAAGTTAGAAATAACAAATTTTTAGGATCGTGTGTGGAGAATTTATTGATATTGTTCAATTCAATGGTACCGACGAACAGATGGTGAATAAAGCGTTGTGGAACTTGATTTGTGTCATTTGAGATAATAGGCCAAAGCAATGGGACAACGGTGAGAAAGAGCTTAGCTTGATCACAACATGGTTATGCATACATCAGCCTCGAGAATAGAGATCACCTTTCGTTTTAATCTATATAAAAGAAAGCTACTAACACGAAGCATAGAATAAGGGGTCCTGAAGTTAAGAGAGTTCAACACAAGATACAATGCTTCAAAAATCAAAAGACGTACATAGAAAAGAGATTGAGACTGGAGGGGAGGAAAGTGTGATGACGTCTTCCAGGCATGAAAACATACCAGCAACGGTTCTCTTTTTTTTTTATTATTATTTTTTATTCATTTCTTTCTCCTTGTCCCCCTTAGTTCTTTATGTTTAAATAGTAATCTTTAAATATGTCCTTATTTGTCCTTATTTCTATTAACAAATGGTCTGCTTGGTTCGACCACGCAGCAAATGGACACTAATTTATCTTAATTGCTTAGAAATGGCAGCATATCTTGATAAGTAGTCATGGAATTAACTGAGTTTGCATTAATTGAGCAACGAATCAGACAATCTCAAATGATAAATTGCAAATTTACCAAACGTTTGAAAGGGAGATTATCCTAAAGAAATTTTAGGGGAATTACACAAGCCTTTCTCTCCACCAGTTCTTGCATTTTTATATATTCCCATAGGTAGTGGGGGCACCTTGAGCCAGGAAAATGGGAACGCCATCTCCTGAATGGAATCTGGTACAATTTTTCTGTGCAGCCAGACCTCGAGACTTTCTTTTTCCTGCTACCGACATCCCGAGAGTATGATAACCAAAATAACGATAGTTTTAAGGACAGGAATAAACTGCAAGGGACATATTCGTGATAAGATGGACCAAGACTCGTCTCACAAAACTTTACAATTCTTCCGGTGGTTAAAAGACACGCAAAAATTCCTACTTTACTTGTACCATAACAAAGATTGGATACAGCAAAAGAAAAGACTAAGATAAAAGGAGAGAAAAGAATATTGGTGGAAAAACAAACCTAAGCTACAACATCATTTAAGATTTATCCGATGGAATGTGCTAGGGATATAAATTGATAATGATACACAGCTTTCCCCACCAAACATGCCACACCTTCCTTCTCCACCTTCCATGATTCTTTGCTTGCAAACAGGACTCCAGACATGGAACAGATGAGAGACTATTTCAGCAGAGTATACCTTCTGTGTGATAACCACATTTACTGGGTACCAAATTTTGACAATGCTGACTGAAACACTTCTGAGAAAGCTTGGGACGTATCTGCATCATCAGCTTTTATCTTTATTTGTGCTTTAGCTGATGACGTGTTGATTATACACTCTACAAGAAAATTAGATGGTGCTTCTGCTTTTTGTGCAAAGAAAAAGAACTTGAAGTTTGGAGATTGACCCCCTGATGCAATACAATGTATGGAATGACTTTGCATGTGACGAAGCAGTGCTTGAGGCACGGTCAGAGCAGCAACTCCTTGGGGGCTTACAGAAAATTCCTGCAGCAGAGGATTTGTTTCCATTGGATATTCAGGTAAATAGTGGATAAAATGGCACCAAATTTACAAGTTTGAAAGATTGAACACAAAGTGAATTGTTTAGTATGCAAGTTTCCTGAATTAAATTAAATATCTACTTTATAGAAATCACTTTATTGACATCAAGCAAAGAAAGCGCTAAAATCAGTAGCATGATTTAATTAAGAGAACAGGAACTCAAACAGGTCCCTACTATCAAATAATTCCTTCACTCCAAGAAATAGAAGACACCCCAATTACCTAAACATCTGAAAAGTACTACTGCAAATCCTGATAATGACAAAGCCAAATAAAAGAAGTTGAACAGATGGCAGAAAAGAAATTTACCGAGTAAGCATATCAAACCTGAGATAAAGATACTGATAGTTGGCGCCACTTTTGCTGAAAAGTTCCTGGGTCTAGCACAGCTTTTGAATTGAGACTCAAGGAAGAGGTGGAGGAGTTGAATGTGTAGATGAAAACCTAGACCAAGTAGATCGTCGATAGCCAAGCTTGTTGTCTGAGCTTGACTAGGAACCGTTGGATTCAAACTTACTAATTCTCCCTGGGATTGTGAAGCTGCAAGAGATGCATCGTATAAAGGAGCACTGTATGCAGGACCATTGTTACTCAAACTCCTGCTATCTTCCTTCTCTGATGTACTTAAAAGTAAATCCTTGTCATTCGCCTCAACTTGCTGTGCAGGAACGACGTTTTCTGCTGGGTCTGCCCCAATAGATAAGTGACCAACTTCATCCGAGAACTCAAATGGGCCCCGATGCTCCTTATCCGTAAACATGTAAGAGGGCTGCAAGTATATGTAACTAAGTTAATTTAAACTTCCTTAATTAGAGCAACCAGATACCATTATACATCAAACATCCATCATTTGATCGTATTAACATTCACCACTAATGTTGCATGGCCCAAGCCAATAATGATATTATAGTAATTTCAAAATGAGATGAAATGCAGGTTTATCAAAAAAATTCTCGTAGACAAATCTTTTTGAAAACTTCTGTCTAACATAAAGGCTTAAGTCTAATAATAAGAAGAAGCAATTAAGCTTTACAAACTAAAAAGACATGCTTGCATGCTGATATTAACCAATCAATCCTATGAACAGCTTGTAAAGATTTACCAATCAGATGTATAAAGGCGATAAGCAACATACAGGCCTATATCAGGATTCTATCTTGGTAAGTAGATAGCCACGCTGGACCAAGATCCATTCCCTAAAGTAGACAAAAGGTCCTTGCAGCTAAAATGATTTGTCCTGTATCCTCTTAAATATGTTCTAGAAAATCAATATAAAAAAAGGTTGAACTTGAAAATGGAAGTCCCAATAAAATGACTAGAAAAGATGGGATTGGATAGAGTCCATCAACCACATATATCCATCTGTCTTGAACAGAATCAGCACAAGTACCTTCTGATACACAACAGATAGACTATTAAATTCATCAAATATGCGATCTTTGATTTCGCTACTTTGGGTATCAGCAAAGACGGACACAGCTTGCTTTGGAGGGTTCACCACACATTCTGCTATGGATACATTGCACTGTAGAAGTCTGTAGTAGAACAAGGCCCTATCATGAACATCCTGTAATAGCAGAGTTTCATCAGAGAACTTGAGGCAACAATCGTGAGTTGCAGTGGTTATGTGTCGAAGAATTGCACCTGGTGAAAGTCAGCGAGACCAGCAGCCAGGGCAGCCCCAAGAGCTTTTTGAGTCTCTGGAGGCCTCTTGAAGAAACATTTCATTACAGCTGTTAGCAGATGCAAACGAACCTGGGGTAAAAACAGATCCACGTAAATGAAGTAATTAGTCACATATTTGTCCACATTCAATCAGAATATCACAATTTTGAGCTACCTTTTCTGGATCCAGTTTGATAAAGCAAAAACATTTGAAAGACCACAATCCAAGAGACATGTATGCATGTGATGCAATCAGACAAGTCAAACTTAGTTCATCAATAAGCCTTTTCTCTCAGTGGTTGCAAACGACATGAAAAAGAAATCTACATAAACTTATTACTAGCAATTCTCCTAAAGGAGGTTGAAAAGCCCAAAAGAATGTAAGAAGTAACAAAAAGTTGTATGCAAATGAATAGCACAGCATTTCACAACCTCTCATTCCATAGTACATACTGAAATGTAATGCCCATACAATGGCACCATAGGTAAACAGAATCCAAATTACTCTTCAGTATTTTATGCTTTTACCCAATGAAGTAATAAGGCAAAAAATGTATATAGAAAGATATGCAGTTCCAAAAGTCAAAGATTGATTTATATGCACCAAAGAGAAAAGGAAGATCAACAATTTTTAACTACCTCAGCAGAATGCTCTTCCTCCCAATTTTCTATCAAGCCCTCCAACACATAAGGGGCATCCTGCATGTCTTGTGAATATTCTCCCAACATCCATATCAAGGCTGCTTTTGCCTTTGGCTCCTGAACATTTCTGCTACTGATATTCCCAACAACAGCAATGCAATCCTGGCTCCATTGTGGATACTTCCTCAGCAAATCTTTTACTAGAACCTGCATAATAATCCAGAAAAAGATCCAATTAATCACTTTGCTGTCAGCGAAAAGTCATAGATTTGTCTGCAAATATTTGAAAACCACCGAAAGGCAGGAAGATAACTTCGTATTCTCATTTAGATGCCAAAAGGGGCCCAGACATTACCAAAGTTTCAGCAGTAACATAGTCCTTTTCCATTTCCAGAAATTGAAGCAGCCTATCCACAATAGCATTTACATCATACTGCTGAAGTGCGATTTTTCCTACTGCCCGAATTGACTCTCTGGCAATAGGAATATCAACATTTGCAGCATATTCACACAATTCTGTCACTGAAGTGGATACAGCATACAGTGTTAGAAAGGAGAAATGGACCCAATCAGTACTTCAGTATATTCTTCCTAGTAAAGCTAGGGATAGTTTCCTTACCAATTTCATATGTATTGCTCTCATTTGCAACAGCCGTCAGCATTTCAAGTTTCAACTTCTTCACATAGAAAGGTTCGTTGTACTGGCAATAGAAGTGTTTGTAGTCTGAGGAAAACAAAATTGGTGCACGCATCACCAAAAGATGTAAATGGCTTAAAACCGCATAAGATTGCTCTGGGCTGCCGGAGCTCACAAGTGTTAGCAAGGGGGCTTTGATACGCTCATAGACCTAAACCACAAAATTTCTTTAAGTAAAATATTAAGCATGCATAGGAAATTCAAGTGAAATATGCACCAATATGAGTATCTTCACAGGATCTTCACAGGTTTAAATGCAGGAAAACCATTTAAAAAACCCTTGCATAAAATAAGGGCTCAAGGTACAAAAAGAGCTCCACGGGCAAAGAACAATGGGGGGAGGAGGAGTGAGGAGACTATGTACCCAGCCTCATGGATGCATTTGCAAAGAGGCCGCTTCTATGCCTCAAACCCATAACATATAGGTCACTAAAGGAGCAACTTAATCATTGCAGCAAGGCTAATCCTCCAAACATTTCTGTTGTTTGGTGAGTAGCCCTCAATAAAGTGATAAAAGGAAAAACATAAGGCTCAATTCAAAACCAAACATGCCAAAGTTCAAAATGCTCCTCTATTAAATGTTATTACCTTGCCAATCATTAAAGAAAAATAGCACCTATTCAGGATATAATTGGAAACAGAAAATGAAGTTATCCACTCACACCTTAATCGACAATGCATGACCCTCTAAAATAAAAGTGAAACATAAGAAGCACTAATTTATTTATTTAACCGGAAAAAAAAGTGAAACATACAGCAAAGACATCACAAGTGATAACATCACTATGGAAGTGATAATTTTCCCAAACCAAACAAACTGGAAAATCTGATATCTATGGCAGCAATCATGCTAGACACATTTATTACCACTTATCTAAATAAACACAAAAGGGTTCGATAAGCACCTGCTGATGTACATCTGTCATTGACAAGGTCAACTGAAGAAACACCTTAATGGTAGCTAAGACAACAGCTCCATTTGCATGCTGAAGCCTATCTTCAAGGAGATTCATTATGTCAAAAATCTCATTGACATCTGTTGGTACATATTTAGTGACCAACTCCAGAACAAGACATTGTGCCCATTCACTAAACTCCTTGATCCTGCATCACGAATAAAGAGTGAAGCCAAAGGCCAGATGTCATGGAGCTCATCACCAATGGTAGGTCTTCAACTCAAGATTTCATGTCATTGGTCATGAAACTTTCTAAATCCAAACCATTAGGTTCAAAAGAAACTTTCAGTAAGGTAGTCAAAGTGCATGTAATATCAATAGTCCCAAAGCCGTGTTCTTCAAGACACCATTACAAGCTATGATATATTTTTTATTCTAACATGTTGCAAGTATGTGGCATGTCCCATTTTTGAGAAATTTTAAGGAAAATTACACGAATAGACCAATATCTTGGTGCATCTGCAAACTAAAAGCCGCAGGTATTTTTTTTTTTTTTTTAAACTAATGCATAATCTATGTTTTGGCGCATTTTGTTAACGTTAGGTGACAAATGCCATCTTTTGATTAACTGATAAAATTAATCAAATAAAATAATATTGTTACATATACGCAATTAAATAAAATATAATGTAAAAGTAGAAAAAGAAAGAAAAAAAGGGTAGTTAAACCTTTGCTCCCCAGATGACGGCAGGATTCACCCACGCATGGGGTTGGCCACAAAAATGGGCACAAGAGTTTGTAGATCACAATCCACCCACTACCCTATTGGATCTCACCACCATTGAAAGCCTTAGGGGGTCATGCTGCCCCTAAGAAGTGGTGGGTGGGGAGGTTGCAAGACTGCTATAATGGTGGATTGCAACCCATAACCTTTTTGTGCCAACTCCAGCCACCCACCCACTGCCCTTGGTGTGGCTGCCAATGACTGCAAGGGTTTGATTACCTTTTTTTTTTTAAATTGTTACATTTTATCATTTTAATTATAATTTTATAAATAATTAAATTAACTATAATAGACCAATCCAAGGATCACACATGTCCTTCAACTATTAATAGATAGAGGTTATGTTTTGTCAAAAGAAAAAACACAGGCCATTAAGTTTGCAAGTGTATAGAACAAAGGTCATGATATTTTAATTGTCCCTACATATTACCATGTCACATATTAATTTCGGATTTTCATGTTTGTATATTGTGGATCACAAGTAATAATTATTATGAATTATTACTTCTTTCTTTATATGCATCCCATCTAAACAATAACTCTGAGAAATCATGCATCTTCCACTGAAGTTACAAGTTTTTCTACTAGAAGACACCATTTAAAACACAAAATGAGTGCTTTTAACTTAGTTGCCAATGAAATAATAATGATGATGATGATGATGGTGATAAAGAAAACTATTTGTTTCCATTCTTATTACTCTTCTCAGATGAAAATATGCATGAACTTTTCAGTTAAAATATCAACATTGACCATCTTGCAATATGCTACATCTTCTGAAGATGATCCTCATTAAACACTTATAAAAAGCTTAGTGTAGTGGCTTCAGATGCAATGCGTGAGTATAAAGTTCAATACTGTGGTAGGAAGCAATACCTATTCAACAGTCGATATATAAATGGTTTGCTAACCAAAGCATCTCTCTCCTTTGATGCTTCCTCAGAGTTGGTTGCTTCAGCACTCCATATCTCTTGTAGAGCGGATAAACAATTCGCTATTACCTGCTTCATAAACCATGAGTAAATGAAAGGAGGACTACCACAAAATAAGTAGATTAGTACTGCCACTTTAAAGAAGATAAGGTAGAAGAAAAGCTGTCCTTAAAAGGTGGGCCAAAAAGGGAAGGATATCAAACCTGTGTATCAGGGTCATTAGCATCATGTGTTTCAGGATTGCAGGGAAGTCAGCATCCATACATGTTGAAGCAGATATATGATAAAGTTTTAGAACTCCAATCACAGCCACCATTCTTACATAACTGTTACTGTCCTTCAACCCTGCACCCAATGGGCCGACCAGATACTCCACCAAATTTGCAACCCTAAGTGAGCACAAACTCCGTAAAGCAAGTCCTCGAATCATTGGGTCTTCATCCTTACAATCTCTCTGAAGAAAGTTAATTGTTAACAATGCAAGATCTGGATTAACCTTGGCATAGTTCCCAACATAGAGATAACACATTTTCTTCAAAACAATGTCTGATGTGGCTGAGCACATCACCATCTCACCAAATACAGATGACACATCAATACCAATGGTCATATATGATATTACTTTCTTGAACAAATCACGCTTGGAGTCATCAACACCAGGGGCTCGACTGCCAGCAAGCTGCCGCAATTGTGATTTCAAGTCTGTCACCTCACTTTTTCTGGAAAAAGGGTTTCAAAAGATAGGATAGTCATTACTTTTGAAGAACAGTGCATTGGCATGCATTTGAATATTGGAAACGAGCCAACTGGGTCATAATATTCTTTATTTTTTTATCCTCCACACAACCAAACAACACCCCCCACCCCGACCCCCCTGCACGGCCCCACACCCACAAAATGAAGTACTAAACCTTCTTTAAGAGCTTGCAAATCAAACCATTTCATAAACCCAGAATCACTGGAGGTATAACACCTGGCATTCATATATGCAAGATGTGACTGATTTGCAAGCTTTTAAAGAGGTTATGAATCATCAATATTTTTAAAGGTTTTTACATTTGCTTGCACAAATTATGAAAGGCTTACAGCCAAAATTGCTTTTACATACACCTTTGACCATCAATACTTTGTAAGAACATATTACAGCATATGCAGTTTTCTCAATATTATGCCAGTCTATCACAACATGCAGGCTTCTGGCAGGTCCATCTCTCTAAATTTAATAATCAAAACCAATGAGAAAGATAAATTCCTTATTCCACTAAATAGTGCCAGCAACATCAATCCTTTTACAGTGTTGCGGATTATCACTCATCATTTCATTTGTAAAGTTATGAAGTCCATTACTACAAGGTCTTCAATTCTCTGTTATTTTTTAGATCTATCATCACCTGTTGCACATCATCTCCAAAATGAATCCCAAATTGCTACACCTAACGGCCAAAAACTTTCCTGCCCAGCGTTCTAAATTGATTCTCCTCATCTATATTAATTCCAGTTGATCTCAATTTTCCTAATGATCATGATGCACTCTTCGTTCTTTTTGCATCTGAGGATGATGTATATTCATATTCTCTAAAACTACATATGAACAACATTAAATGTTCTCATTCGACATCTCAAACTTTTTAGACCAAAATTCTCACGAACAACATTGCCCTTATCGTAGTCCAGGTGATAGATTCCCCCCTAAGCATGAGCATATAGGAGGATATATTTTGCTCCTAAAGGACTTATCTATTTCACAAACCCTATTTGGAAACTGCATCTGTTGATATCTCAGCCATTTTGCCAAATCCACTTCTTGCCATATATTCCACAACAACTTTGAAGAGCTAATGTTGGGTACTCTCGTTGTACCCATTTTTTTTTTCCAATTCCCTTCTTAACTATGATCAAATCTATGTCAACACTACTGTTCCATTTTGCTGCTATACATGGAAAAGTTCTCCACAAAAATCTATAATTGCCCAAACTTCTTATCTTGTCTGCATGCAATAGCATTTTCAATACTGAAGATAACCATTGTTTAGCTTAGCTCTTAATTTCTAAAACCTTAGTTTTTACAATGTTCAGATATTCCAATCAAGAATTCCGCATATTAAAATGATAGGGCATTAAAAAAACATGCAAATCTACCAATGCCCTCAGTATGAAACACTTGTGTGGTAAAGAGTTATGCTGGGAGAGAGGGGAGGGGGGGTGGTGTGGTGTGGGTTTGACCTGATAATACCTGAATTGGAATTGTGTTGGAAGAAACCCTCCAATATGAAAATCAGCAGATGGTACAACCAAGTGGGATAAGGCTCTGTTGTTTTTATTGTTATGCAGAACACCAATAATATATTTGTGGTGACCCATGATACAAGGTTTAAGAGTAACTGAAATTTATTTTATATAATATCATATTCTTTTTTCAACTTAACGAGAGCAGTAGTCACCTCCAGGATTATACTTTACCCTTCCATATCTTAACCTTCCTCAAATAAGAGTCCAAATGGACATGGCATGTGTCACATGTCAACTAGGACCTACTGCATGTTTAAATTTATTCAGGCAAGTAATTGAAGATAGCAAGCAAACAGAATCCCTCACTCGTCATTATACAAGTAGGCACTACTGGATATATCATATCTCTGCAAATTGTTTACTACCCATCGCACCTAAGAATCTTAAACAATAAGTCAAAAGTTATACTATTACATAGCCCATGGATGTTGATCTGAGTATATTGTCAGTTACACTATCGCAAGATATATGAGAAATACTTCTCATACTATCAACGCAATGTGCGTGTAGCGTGACTTCCATCGAGGCATGTTTTTTATATTGTTGTTGCCCAAAATTCTACCGCATTAGGTGCATTGCAGAATAACAAGTTAATTTGATGAATAAAACCTGTCCTATATGAAGTTACAATCCGATATATATACCCTGACGATGCATTTCACAATCAGCTGGTCAACACTAAACCAACTTGGACTAAATTGACTTAAACCCTAGAAACCACAAACGAACAAAATTTACATTTCTCTCCTTTCCTAATTGCAATCACCCATTCTTGATCCTAAACTCGTCCGACAGCGAATAATAGAAAAAGGAAAGAGAGAAAAACCTGATAACGATATCAATACCAAACAATTATTAATGACTAGAGTCAAGCACAAAATCACATAGGTTCAACTTCCGCGTGATTAAATCGAATAGGCGAAGAATCTCGAGATGCTGTGATCAGGAACTTAATAAAATGTGAGAAGGAGGATCGAATTACCCGGAAGGCTGTGATGGTGAAGGAGATCGCGAGGCTTGAGCAGGAGGAGCCATGGGCGATGCAGGAGGTGATGATGGGGATTTACCTTCAACGGCAGATCACTGTACAAACAGAGATCGAAAGATTGGGAGCACCGTGAAAGTGATGAATCAAAATCAAAGTTGGAATAGAAGAATAGGTGGAGAAAGAGGAAGAAGAAGCTGATGATGAAACATGGAGCGGTGGTTGAAGCTTTCCAAAGGAAGAAGATCTGTCTCAGTGTGTGAAGTGTTATATTTTCATTTTTTTTTTCCTTTAAGATATTAAGTTACAAAAAATATAAATAACATACAAGTTAAATAAATTTTAAATAAAAAAATTTAATATTACCAATGCGGGAAAAGAAAATTAATATTTGCATTTTTTAAAGAAAATTACAAAAATATCTCTAGTATGAAAATAATTTCAGTTTTAAACAACATGACTCTATCTCTTCAAACTCAAAATTATGGAGCTACCTTGTCTCTTGAAAAGGTAACTTTTTAAGCTAGTTCTCACATCTTCAACAAACAAGATTAACGGGCCACATTTTCTGCCTCCCTCCTTCTTTTTCTTCTTCCCCATTCTGCTCTTGAAAAATCCCCAAGCCCCACTCACAAAGAAAACCCTAACCTTAATTTCACTCCATTGCAGCGGTGGTTGTGATCTAATTGGCTCAAGTTCTTAAATTTAAGAACAAATTATGAAGCCACATGTTACTATATGTCTTACATCTTGATATTAGGGAAGTGCAATTCATAACTCAAGATTACATTTTATGCATTCAACCTACGTTTTATGAGGTGGTAGGGTAGGTGTGGAAATAGATAAAGCTAAGTTTATATTATATGCTCATGGCAATATTATGGAAGTGAAAGAAGGTTTTGGTTATGATAAGCTGCCAATTGCTCTTATCAATGTCAGTAGAAACTCTACTAATGGGAATCGATTTGAAGATCGTATTACAAGGTCGAGAGCTAGAGGATTGCAAAATTTAGTATTGGAGTGATTATAGATTTTTTGAAGCAAGATGAAGAGAAATTTATCTCAGCCTATGGATTGCATGTAGAGCATGATTATTTAAAGTATAACATGTTGACATTAAAGGAAGAACAAGAGAAGGAAGTAATGAAAATAGAGGCAGACTGCACTTGATCCATGCCGCGACAATATCAAAAATTCCATATAATGGGAGTCATCACGCCTTAGAGTCTTTGATTGAGCCATCAACTATACTTGCAACAACATAAGAGATTTCATATGTTGGAAGTCGTCGCACCCTAGAGCCTTTGGTCGAGCCCTCAACTATAGCAGGCACTAAGTCTGTTTGCTTGAAGAGTTGGTTGAGCGATCAACCATACCCTCGACAGAAACTGTTTGATTCTAGTGGACATCGTGGTATCGTTTAAGCTTACAAACTATAAGATAATGCTCACGGATCTTTTCATAATACCTTATGCGAGAATTAGAGTAACTCTTGGATAGATGTAATCTTTCTTTCCTATTTTATCTTTAGATAGATTAAAATATTTCTTTTACTAGCTACTTTTCTATTTTATCTTTTGATAGATTTCCATCCTTTTACTTTCCTATTTTTTTGTTTAGATATCTTTCCAGTTTTAGATAGCAGGACATGAGTATAAGTAATAGTTTCCTTGATGTAAAAGAGACGAGTTATTAGTTGAATAAAATTTCTTTCTCTTTGAGAAAAACCCTAATTTTTATCAATCATTTGTGATTGTGGCAAATTTTGCTCTTATCAATCTTTGGATTATGGTGAGCCCAAACACCCACAAGTGGTTGTGAGTAATATCAACTACTTGTTAGTGCTATATCTGAGTTTTACTTTCTTGGTGTGTAATCTCTAGGGTAAGTAAAGGTTCGTTTTTCCTTATTATTCAAGATATCCCAGTGATTGTCTTCTTAGGCATATCATCTACATATAAGCGAATACTAAACATTATTTGCAGTAGACTTAAGATAAATAGGTCTCCACATCGAGTTGAGTTGTATCATAAGATAGCTATTGGAGATAGGATGCTACGTTATGATGCCATTCCAGTGGCCAATGATGATGCTACATAGGAGATATTGTACAGAAAAGGTCAATGGATGTATATGTCTAGATATTTGAAAATGAATTGTCATAGGCACATGCGAGCGACATGGGCATTGATGGAAGTGTTGACAGCTAAGGGTTGGCAGAAGAGAACTCCATTCCAACCCAGACAACAGTTAACACATAGGTTTAGATGGGTAACTTTGAAATGGTGCACCTGACTAAAGTTTTGGTTATGATATTGATGCAATGCAAGACTCATCAGTAAGTAAATAAAGTGATGACTATTATGAAGAAAGAAATGATTTCATGGTTGGCTTATCCTAGCAGGTTACTGCTATTAATATACAAACTAGGGTTAATGACTAGTATCGTTTTGTGGCTCCTGTAGATGTTAATGCAACATGAAGCTTAGTGTCAATACCTTTTTTCACTACAGATGTAGGTGTTGGACATGCTGCATTTGATGATAAGTAAGAAATGAGTGCTAAAAATTGGAGTTTCAGTGATAAATTCAAAGTTAGGATGCGATTTAAGAGTAAAGATCATTTTATATTATAGTTAAAATGTGGCACATATCAAACCATTACAATTTTAAGGTGGTAGACTCGAATCCAAGGTTTATAGGCAGTTAAATGCACTAATACCCACAATATTAGTTGTAATTAGAGACTTAGAGGTAGTTACAAGAAACATGGTAGGTGGTTTCACATCACCAAATATGAAAGGCCTCAGACATGTTTGGATGAAATCACTAAACATGATCATTCTCAATTGGACTCCACCAACACGTCTAGGTGCATTATAATGGAGATTCGCAATACTTCATATGTGAAGGCAAAAGACCTCTAATTGAATGTCTTAAAAGAGTTTGGGTATAATGTTCACATTAAGAGAATTTGTGAGATGAAGTGAAAGGTTATTAAGCAGGTGTATCGAAGTTGAGAGGGTTCATATGCAGAGCTACCACGGGTACTTAATCCGATAGCAAAGGCAAATCTAAGAACAAATGTTGAATGGAGAACTGTTGAATCAGATACTGCAATACAAATTTTCCTTGACAAACTCTTTTGAGCATTTGGTCCTTACCTTGAAACATTTAGTACTATAGGTATGTTCTGGATACATGATTGAATGTGCTAAAGCTTATTGTTAGTGAACTAATTTATTTTTGTTAATGCTTTGCAGCCCCGTGGTCACAATTAATGGTACCTTCTTATATGGTAAGTACAAGCTCAAACTGCTTATCGTAGTAGCATCGGATGGAGAAAATCATACCGTGCCATTGACATATGCTCTTGTTGATGAAGAGGCAGATGACACATGGAATTGGTTCCTTCAAAAATTGTTGGAACGTGCTATCAAGGGCCACTCCAACATTTTCTTAATATCCGATTACCATGCCGATATTAAGAGTGCAATTAAAGGTGAGAATGCTATGTGGCCTAGAGGTTAGCTTTGACGATGGTGTATATGACATGTTGCTAGCAATTTCAACTCGAAGGCCAAGGTAAAGAATGTAAAGAATTAGTGAAAAGAGTGGCCTACCAAACCTAGCCCAAAAAGTTCCATGGTTACTTTGCTGTGGTAAATTAAAGTAGTTCATGGACATAGCGATATTTTCACGATTTGCATCCTTGTATGTGGACTTTATCTTACAATGAAGGCATAAGGTTTGGAGTTAGTACAATAAACGTGGCTAAAAGTTATAACTCCGTTCTTAAAGATACTCGGGACTTGCCTGTGGTAGAATTAGTGAAAAGAACCTTTTACAATTGCAACTCAATTTTCAACAAGCAAAGGCATAAGGCAAGTGAAGCAATGAATTCAGATAAGGTGCTGACAAATTATGTTGCAAAAGAGTTTGAGAGGTGGAACAATGTGTCACATGTTTCGACTATTAGGATCGTATATTTGAGGTTTTAATTGCATCGCGACCTACAATGTATGGTTAGAAGGGAGATCACATACAAAAGGTTGAGTTGAGGTTAAGTAGATGTACATGTAATAAGTATGTTGCTCAGGTGAGTAGCGGTATAGGTGGGAAAATTAGCTAAAGGTATATAGGCATTTATTCATACATGTAGCAGATAAGGCCAATTAGACTTGTATTGACGTTCCAACATGGCATCCCTTCCCTAGACATATAAGAAAAAAAGGTAGGCCTAGAGAGAAACACTTTCAGAATGAAAATGGATATTTGAGAGGTCCCATGAGGTTACTCATGCGACTTGTGTGGCCAATTAGGGTATAATATTAGAAGTTGTCTAACTAGGCAAGCTACTAAGAGGACAGCTACAATCTGGTCGAGTAGTAGTGGTATTAAAATGTTCATATGATTTGTTCCACTGTACTTATATTGCCTATTTTATATGTTCTTTGCTTTCTTTGCTACTTATGCCTTTGCTGACACTATGTAACACTTTTTTTCTTCATAGATGTATCCGGGACCTTTAGATACCGTCCTCTTTTTTTTATTTATTCCTTTTCATTTTACTGTACCTCTTTATCTATTACCCAAAACTATTTTTCATTTCCTGTGCATAGTAAGTTATTGCTGTATCACTACTCTTCATCAAGAACAAAACTTGTGACTAAGTTTAACTTATTACCAGCCTCATTTGGAGATACTCTTGTCACTAAAGTAAAAATGGTTTTGGGATGAAAATGATATGGATTTTAGAAAAAAAATCCGGATATAGGCCTGCCTCGAAAAATATTACTGGAATAGGCTACCAAAGGCGTTGTTATAAACAATGTCTTCTTTAGAAAAATTACTTTTGTTAAAGGCGTTGTTAAATAATGCCTGCTTTAGAAAAATTATTTTTGTCGACGGTGTTGTAACAACAACATATCCTGTATGAATAAAAAAAAAACTATATTATTAATATTGCCTTTAATTAAACTGTTTTTTTTTATTTTCTTCAAATTCCTCTCTCTCGGCAGGATATATGCTTATACACTTTTATAGAAACCTAAATTAATTAGTTGATAAATACGTTTCTCTTCATGATTTACTTGTATATTTATTTATTTAGGTGGATGTTGATTTTGTAGTTGCTAAGGATTTAGAACCCAAAGTCTGGTAGACAGACATGAAAAATATGATAAATTCAATATTTTTCTATATATTGATTTTGTAATAAGAACATACAAATTTATATTGTACAATTAAGTGAATAGGAAAGGAAACTAAAAAAAATCTAATTTCTAGCCATAAGTTAGAGCTGTAATTGACTCTATATTAGGAAACTAGTTATTTTACAATCTTTGATTCTATATTAGGAAACTAGATATTTTACAATCTTTGACTCTATATTAGTAACCTAAATATTTTACACTCTCATTAATTAAGGATGAAATATTTCAAAACTCCCCCTCAAGTTGGTACATAGATATCATATGTACCTGTCAAGACATTTTGAAAATATACAATTTGTGATTGCTTTGGTAAGGATATTTGCCATTTGATCTTCAGACCGAATCTTGGGTAACTCTACAATCTTGTCATGTAATTTCTCCTTAATGAAAAATCTATCAATCTCAACATGCTTTGTATGATCATGTTGGATAAGATTATGAGCTATATCACATGCAACTTTATTAGCATAGTACAATTGGATCGGTCGCCATAGTAGATAACCTAAATCTTACAAAAGCAGTCGTAGCCCTAAAGCTTCACAAAGTCCAAGTGCCGAACCTCTAAATTCAGCTTCTATACTTGATCGAGTAACAACATTTTGTTTCTTACTTCTCTAAGTAACAAGATTACCACCGACAAATGTGAAGCAACCAGAAGTTGACCGTCTATCATCAATTGCTTAAGCCCAATCAGCACTTGTATAAACATCAATATCTTGCCAATTTGTATTGTTAGTAAACAAAATTCCTTTCCCAATGGCAGATTTCAAGTATCTTAAGATTCACATAACTATATTCATATGTTGTTGTCCAGGATTATGCATGAATTGACTAACAACACTTAATACATAAGCGAGATCTAGTCTTATGTGAGTAAAGTATATCAACCTCCCTGTGAGTCTTTGACAATTGATATCTTCCTTTATCAACTGAAATTTCGTTTGCTTCTACACACAACTTCAAGCCTTCCTCAACTGGTGTGTCAACAGGTTGACATCCTTATACTGGTTTATTGTAATAAGTCTAATGCATATTTTCTTTAGGATAGAAAACAAAATATTTCACGTAACCCAGATATTTCATTTCAAACTCTTTAGACAAGTACTCCAGTAAAGCCTTCATTTCTCCTAAATCATTACCCATAACTATCATGTCATCTTTTCACAAATAAAGTGTGATTTGAGTTACTTTGGTAGTATCCAAAAGCTATCACAGACTTTGTAAATCTTCTAAATTATACTTTTGGAGACTGCTTCAACCCATACAAAGATTTCTTTAGTTTACATACCTTTGTACTCTACCTTTCATATACCATACATTCCCGTGGAATTTTCGTATAAACTTCCTTAGACAATTCACCACGTAAAAAGACATTTTTTACGTCAAATTGCTGCAATGGCCAGTCCAAGTTAACAACTAATGATAGTAATATTTTAGCTATAGGTGAAAACGTCTCTATATAATCAATCCCACTAGCTTTTTTTTTTTTTCCTGGAAGGCAATCAATAAGTTCCCATGTTTCATTCTTTTACAAGGAATTCATTTCCTCATTCATCGTAGCTCTCCACTTCGGATCAGCTAAAGCTTCTTGCACACTGTTAGGAATAGCCACATTAGACACAAATGACTTATTTGATTATGATACATTGTAATTTGATACATAATGGTTTATGGGACACCTAACTTTACTCGAAATTTCAAGTTCATAGGTAGCTTTAGGAATACCTCTAGCGAGGCACTCTGGTAAATACTGTCTAGGTGGCTTAGATTGCAAGGTAGGAACATTCTTAGTAAACAATTGGTGTGGTATATTATAAGGGACTTAGACTCTTCAAATGCCTCTTCATTTTCACTTGTTGGACTCAAATCTTTAGGTTTTGGTTCAACAATTCCTTCATACTCCAAGTGATTATCAACACCACGTTCCAAATTTCAATACTGACATTCAAATCACTGACATCATTATCATCGAGGAGTTGATACTCCCTTTGAAATTCATAGTCTAGAGTTTAACTTCCTTTTGGTTCTCCCCTTAAAGTTTAGGTTCAAAAGACCAATACATTAAGTGTTCATGGGACACTACATCTACTGTTATAAACATACGCTTAGTTGGAGAATGATAACATTTGTACTTCTTTTGACTTGTAGCATACCCAAGAAAAACATAATGCAAGGTTCATGGAGCTAACTTATGTCATTGTTGTTTATGGATATGTATGAAGACTACACATCCAAATACACGAGGGGGTAAATTTGGTGCTGGTGGAGAAGCTAAAGCCTTAATAAGAGCTTGGAGTAGTGTTTGAAAGTCAATAGTGCTCGAAAGAGAGTTCGATTGATTAAATATACTGCAGAGGAAATCACTTCTCCCTAGTAAGACATTGGCATATGAGCTTGAATCAATAATGCACAAATCACTTCAAGTAAATGCTGATTTTTCCTCTCGGTCATCCCATTTTGCTGAGGTGTATGAACACATGTAGTATGGTTAATAATTCCTTGTACTTCCAAATAATTCTTCAATTCATAATTTTGATATTCTCCACCATTACCACTGCGAAGAACTCGAATTTGTGCATTGTATTGAGCCTTAATGATTTTGTGAAATTTTTGAAAAAGCAAATTTACTTCATTTTTGTATTTCATTAACCATAACCAAGTCATTCTAGTACAATCATCGATAAATGTAACAAACTAACGAGATCCACCTAAAGTTGGTATTTTGGATGAGCTCCACACATCAGAGTGAATAGTCATGAAAGGTAAATGACTTTTATTTAAAATTAATGGAAATGAAGTTTGGTGACTTTTTGCAAGTTCATAGACATCATAGCAGAAAACATAAACATCAATCTTTTCAAATAAACTAGGAAATAACTTTTTCAAATAGCCAAAAGATGCATGCCTCAATCGTCGGTGTTGCAACCACATTTTTGCTTTATTCTTTTCCACTGTTGAGTCATGTACTGCTAAGACTTGATGTAAATTGTCTGAAATTTTTGACTTTAGGTCCAAATAATACAGATTCCCTTACTTAATACCATAACCAATCATTTGCTTTGTGTAGATGTCCTTAAAGAGACAAAAGTTAGGCCAAAAAATTATAATATAAGATAAGATTGTTGTTATTTGAGAACAAATAAAAGATTGTAGTCTAAGGAAGGAACAATCACAACATAATCCAAATTCAAAGTATCAGTGAGAGTTAAAGACCTTTCCCCATAACTGGGGCTTCATTACCATTTGTAGTTGATACAAATTTTTGTACATGTAGTTTAACATCAGCAACTTGTCCAAAATCAAATGTCATATAATTTGTAGCACCATAATCAATTATCAATGTGTTATTACTAATAGGTGTAGAAATATAAAAACTCTTACCACTAATATCTGTAGTAGTTACCAATGCTAAAGTTGTCTCAGTAGCATCATCATTTGCAATTGTTTTGGTAGTTGTAGTAGTTGGTTGGGTTCTTTTCGTGTTTTTCCTTCAAGATGCTCGATTATGATCCCACCAATTTGGATATCTGACGAGTTCATAACAAAAATCTTCGGTAAGGCAAATTGGTTGCAATGAGTACATTTATAAGTAGGTTTTTCTGCATCACCAATTGTTTTTTACTTGTTTCAAGTTACTATTGTTGTAGCTTCATAATTTTCAAGATCACCTTTGACTGTTGCATGACGATTGGCCTCTCGTTGATTTAAAACGTAGCATTCTTCTAAGTTAGGGATTTGCTTGTGTATGATATCTCTACGAACCTGTTCAAAACAATTATCATGTGTAGCAAGAAATATATGCACCTTTAGTCTTTCAATAGATTTTCGGTATGCTTCAACATCATCAAGATCTTTCATGACCACTTCATCTTAATGGTCTAATTCTTGGAAAATTTTAATCAACTCTCCGTAATATTCTGAGAGAGATTTTCTATTTTTTTGGCAGCGAATGCTCTATGGTTTAAGGTAAAGACTTGCAACTCGTCACTTCCGTCATAAAAAACCTTTGATAAAGCACTCCAAATTTCTCAAGTTGTGGGTAAGCGTAAGTATCGCTTCATAATTTCTGGACTCATAGACATGGATAACCACCTTTCCACCTTTTGATTTTCAGTATACTACTTTTTATACTTATCTTCTGATTCTACGGGTTGTTTTGTTTTTCCACGTATATAGGGAAGTTTCTCCCTTTCAGTAATATGCATCTCTATTAGTTGTGACAAAATATCATAATTTGATTCCGTAAGAGTAACTCCTATATTAAAGACATCTTTGGATTGAACATCAATAGGGATTGTTTTTAATTTAGACGATTCAACATTTTTTTCACTCATTATGTTTTTATTCCAAGAATTCAAGAATTTTGTTTTTATGATGTTGGCTTTGATACCAATATGAAAGATATGAGAAATTCAATATTTTCTATATAAAGATTTTGTAATAAGAACGCATACATTTATACTGTACAATTATGTGAATAGAAAATGAAACTAAAAGGCACCTAATTCCTAGCCATAAGTTAGAGATCTAGTTAACTTTATACTGAGAAACTACATATTTTACAAGCTTTGACTTTATATTAGGAAACTAGATATTTTATAATCTTTGACTCTATATTAGGAATCTAAATATTTTACAATCTTACTAATTAGGGAGAAAATACTTCAACAAATAGAAATTATACTGATTCGAAGCTTAACTTTAGAGCCCAATTTGGGCCTTTAAACGAGTTTATTAGGCCCGAAAATGTGCATTACAGGGTTCACCATTATAATAAATGTAGCTTTTTGAACCAACTTCATTTGAACTTATTATAATAGTTAATTGAAGTTTGGTAGCAAAAGTTATACTTATTAAAAGTTCAAAGGGTCATTTAGACTTCTAATTTGATTGGTTCAAATATTCATCTGTAATTTGTTTTATATCAAAATAGTTGAAATGTTTTTTTTTTTTTTTTGGCTTTTCTAAATTTATACCTTCAAAAGAAAAATTTTTTTCCCCAAAAGCACACCTTAATTACAAATTTAAAAGCGTTATTACAAATAATGCCTTTATTAGCCTTGCGTATTTTCTTTTTTTTTTTTTAAATTCATATCATTTTCAAAAAAAAAAAAAAAAAATTCAGTAAAAAACTTTCGTTTCTACTTGTACGTTCGAAATATCAGAAAGTTCCATCTTCCTTGTGTTGCACTTGCGCCCATGAACTGACCAAGCAAACGGGTACTACTTCTGTGAAGTTTCCAGCTGAAACCGAAACACAGACCAAGTGGCTTCACTAGCTGATACAGGCCACTGAAACAGCAAAGATATGGTGTTAACCCACTTTCCAAAACTCCACATACCCATCTTCACTAAAACCCCATATCTCTACTCCACTCTTCCTTTTTTCCCCATACCAAACACCCCCATCATCAAACCTCCAAAGCCATTACCTAGCATTCCTTCTCTTCCGAACTCCGCTCTCTTAACCGCGGAACCAATTCCAATCTCCGAATCTCCCGACACTCATTTCGCGACTCACCAAACTAACCCTACCCGTCTCGAAATCCCCATCGATAAGCTCTTTGTTCCTCCAGAAACCGAGGTGAACTTCAGTAATATTGATGAAAATGGGGGTTTTACTACTAGGGTTTTGAAGGGTTCGAATATAGTTTTAAGTAAGTACGCTAGGGATTCTCAGGTTGTGGAAGCTGAGTTTGTGAAGAGTAGTGTTAGGACTGAGGATTGTCCCAGTGATGGCTTGCCTGAGTTTGCGCTTGTTGGGAGGTCCAATGTTGGTAAATCTTCCTTGCTTAATTCCCTTGTTAGGAGGAAGAAGCTTGCGCTTACGTCCAAAAAGCCAGGTTTATACGAGTCCTTGAATGCTGTGAATGTTTGCTATGTGCTTGTGTTTATTCCTCTTAGAACCTGAACCTGTTTGGTTTGCTGCAAAAGTTGAGTCAAATCCAATGAATGGAATGAAGTAGGAAGGATAAATACTGAACTAGGTGTGCAAGCAAAACGATCCCGAGGCCGAGTCAACAAGGGCTTGAGTTTGATTTAAAATTTCAATGTTGAAGCCTGGCCATCTCATTTAGTCTCATTTCATTCGCGCCTGTTTATTTGAATAATTTGTATATTTAAAAATAAAATTTACGTTGAACCTCAGAGTGGATTAAGCTTAGTATAAACTTACGCTGCGTTTGGAATGCAGGAAACAATGGGAAAGGGAAAGATATGAAGAGAAATGAAGAGAAAAATGTGTGTTGGGATATGTTTAGTAGGTGAGAAATAAAGTGGTTTGAAGAGAAATTAAGGAAAAAATGTGATGTATATATTTCCCTTAAAAAATGGCATGAAACTATGAGAAATCAAGAAAGTGAGCAAAATGACTTAAACATTCTTATTTATCTTCTTTAACTAATATTTTATAAAAATAATATAAGAGTAATTTTGTCGATCACTAACTCTTTTCCTCTTCTTTTCCTTCCATTTCTTTTATCATTTACCAAACATAAAATGAACGTTTCTTTCCTTTGATTTCCCTTTATTTCCGATTTCAAAAACCTAACCAAACACAGCGTAACTTGATCCAAGCTCCTGTTTTCATATATTTAGATACTCAGTTTCACCTCAGTAAGCTTCTTGAGTAGCTTGAGCTCTAATCCAAGCTCAACTCAATAATAGTCGAAATTCAACTCAATATAAAGTTGAGTTGAAATAGTTTAACAGCCAGCTCGATTCATTTATTCGCCTAGATCCTACCAATCATATTCTTCCCTCCTCAATGAATACTTAATGTATACTGCAGGCTTTTTTTTTTTCTTTTTTATCCCAAAAATGACACCAGTCAATTGATTAAAGAAGCCAGTGTACGAAGTTTGTCCAAGCAAACTTTTCCAGAGTAGGATAGGGGAATAAGGAAATGGCATGGAAGTTGTTATTGGAAATTTTTTTGAGCATATTAACTTGGTGGCTATTGTGTTTTCCTCACTCCTCAGTAATGCGGATACAAGGATACAGCTTTTTTTTTTTTTTTTTTAATTATGTTTTTTATTTCCATTTTTTTTAATTACCTGAGAATAATTATGATTTGGAACAAGTTTTGATTGCATTGGATGCTGCATCTTCAATATTTATTGTTAGGAAAATATATGGAGAGTATGCCAAATGGTGATCATGTTAGGTCTTGGCTAAAATAGAAGGACAAAATCTCTTCAGATTACAGAGACATCCAATAAAATTGGAACAGCATAGAAAACAAGAAATGATCCAAATTTTATAACAATTAACCCCCCGCTCCTCCTCCCCTCGAAAAAAGGGTAAAAAAAAAAAGGAAAAAGAAGGAATACAATGTGTGAGATGATGCAGTTAAAATGAAATTGAACACAGTTTTATAAGTAGTAAGTCATTGGCTTGTTCTTTATGAACTATTGAGTTGAATTTCTCAATTAGCAAAGTTTGATGGCTCCTTCTATATGAAAAATCGCAGTTAAATGGTTGCCTTTTACTTCTCTTATTCGAGGTCCAACCTAATATGTTTGAAGTTCAATTGAAAAAGAAAAAGGGATTTCAAATTGAAAACAAAGAAAATGTGAATGAGTGTCTTGAACTTGATTTAGCAATGTGAAAATCGTAGGCTGTAAGTCAAGCAGCTAAAGACAATAAATGGCTGGCTGAAAGTTGAATTGCTTCTTGAACAGTTGAAGTAAATAAAATGGATTTAATTTTAAATGGTGGCCTTAGCTTATCTTGTTTGTTATGTGGAAAGTAGTGATTGAACATCACTTTTTTGTGGTGTGTTGCTTCATATGGCTGTTTTATTGAAGCCAAGCCATGAACAAAGTTTAAATAAACAGATCATATCATTTTAGTTCCCCAGTTGTTTTAACTATAATTATGTTCATGTTTCCTGCAGGAAAGACTCAGTGCATTAACCACTTCCGGATAAATGATAACTGGTATCTTGTGGACTTGCCTGGATATGGGTATGATTGAACATATGATTATTTCCTGTTTTGCTTAAGTTCTCCTTGTAAGGAAAGAATCTTATTAGTGGATTCCTCCATGATGAAATCAGCATGCAAGTATAATGGTCTCACCCTCAGTCATTGTGATTTTCTAGTTTGATGAGCTCTTCATTGATTAAGATTTCTTTTTGGAAGATGAATGACCATAAGATGCTATTATTTGTGGACATATGTTTGAACACAATCAATCTATATGGTCATGTATGTTTGTATTGTTTGTTGCTTACTTAATGTTTTTGGTTAAATTAGCAAATGCACCTCTTTTTATTTGCTTTATGTGCACTTAGCCCCCAATAAAAAAAAAATGCATTTATATCCCATTTTACTGTTTCCTCTTAAGTAAAATAATAATATGGTTTTTAAGATTTATAGGTTTAAATGCACAATTTTAAAGATAGGGGGCTAAGCACACATGAAGCCTTTCTTTTGGTTTAATAATTTTTTTTTTGGGTTAAATTGTGCACATGAAACCTTCGTGAGGAGTTGTATATGCAATTTGCCCTTTTTCTAAACCATTGTTTGCTTATCTATCTTTCAGTGAGTGTGTTTAAGCCACTCATACATTATTTAGTTTTTTTGTTTTTTTTTTCCCTCTTTCTCAATTCATTAGGTCTACTTTGTTGTTGATTGTACTATTAATTCTTTTCATGGAAATGCTGAAGAACTAAACAAAAGGTGATGTATTTGAAAGGAAACTCCATGTGAGATGTGTAACTTCAGTTTTTTTACTGATGTGATATCACTTGACCTTTGGGAGTTCAATTTCTTTGTTTCTCTTGTGGATAGAAACAAGATACTAGTGAAAAGACTGACTGTGGAAGTTTTTGAATGATTTAAAGTTGCAATACTATTATAAAGCACCTGAGGGAAATATTTAATTAAGGAGCGATCTAGTGCATGGAATTGCTGCATTTTCTTGATTGATTGATACTTGCTATACGAAGGATTTGAATAAGTTAAAAGTATGAAGGTTCACCAGCTCCGGGCAGAGAACTCACTGCAAAAATGTCATTAAACAGATAAAGCATTTTCATTTCTTTTCTTACTTTGTCTAGCAGCCAATGGAATTTTTTGTTACGAGGAAAAGATTGTAGGGCCGATAGAGTTGAGGATTTCTCGGTCAAGGTAATGTATTCGGTGGTTTTTTTTATCCACCTTGGAAAGAGTAAAAAAAAATCGACTACACTTATACCACCAAAAAGTTCAATTCTTTGGATGAAGTGAATTCCTTCGATTATCTACCTTTGGAAGTGCCTAAGGCCATCACATATTACGTATCCTTTGAAAATATGGTCCAAAAAATTATTAGGAAATATAAACTGAAGGACTTACACTATGTTTGACAACCTTTTTTTATGAATGGGAATGTTTCCTTTTCCTTTATTTGGTTAATATCAAAGAAGTGAAAGGAAGAGGAATAACATGATAATTTAATAATTCTTACACCTTTTGTATCTATGTCTATAATTTTTCCCATTTTAGGACCTAATTTACAGAAAATGAGTCAAGATTTGATCTGCCTTACTCTCTGCTACAACTACTCTTAAAAGTTAGGTTTTAAAATGAAAAAATATATATGTGTGTGTCCTAAAATGAAAATAAGGGGGGTCCTAAATTGGAGAAGTATGAAAAACTTAAGTCCTACTACTACTACTATGGTCTTTTCAAGATCTATATTTTTGCTTCTTTTTTGTTTTCTTTTTCCATTTTTCTCCCCCCTTTCCAATTTTGACACTTTTTTGAAAACTCAAGTCTTCAAATGAAAATTTTAAAACATAGGTCCTTTAACGGGGAGAAAAAAAAAAAAAAAAGAAAACAAAGAAGAAAACTTAGTTCCTCTTGGAGCCCTTTTTTTTTTTTTAAAACCCTTCAGAAAACGTTAATCTTACATTTTACATGGATATTCTTGGCAATATGTAGATCTTATTGTAGCATTAGAATAATTAGTCAAGAATAGTGTTGAATGGCATGAGCAGGAGCAGAAAGATTGGGATTTTGAGCAGAAAGATTGGGATTTTGAGTTCTGGTTTTTAACCAAAATTTTTAGTTCTGTGAATGATGGTGATATGTCAAAGGAAAACTGCTATGATAGGACCTGGGGGCCGAGTAGTATGGTCTTATGGGGAACATATTGTTATACTCAAATTGAGTTTTCTGAAATTCCATTGAGAAGGTACATCTAGCATCTTACCATGTCATCCCTATCCATGTATAATTTCAATCACATATTTCGTTAAGCTGGCTGAATTGGTGGCTGTAACTGGTAATTTCTTTATTGTCTTTTCTGCTTGTTTCATGATCGCTGGTTCAGCTATTGAGCTCAAGTAGATTCCAATCAGCTGTACTCTGTAATGTTGGTTATTGAATAGGTATGCTGCTGCACCTTACGAACTCAGAACAGATTGGGACAAGTTTACAAAAGATTATTTCCTCAACCGTTCAACACTAGTTGGAGTATTCCTTCTTATAGATGCCAGCATTCCTGCTAAGAAGATAGATCTTGAATATGCTAGCTGGTTGGGCCAGAATCAGGTTATTTTATTTTCTATTGCAATTATATTTACCTTAATTTTTGGCAAAAATCATTGGGGTAAAAACTTGGATTTTCCAAACCATGTTTCTATCCTCTTTTCCACTTCCTAAATTTAATTTCATATACACATGGATCCAACACTTGAGACAAAAGGGAAGAATAAGTATGAGTTAAGAATTTCGAGGTTGCTATGTTTATTTGAAGCTGGTAAAATACACAATTACCAAGTTTTCCGTCCTTTTAGATCCCAATGACATTAATCTTCACCAAATGTGACAAGCGGAAAAAGAAGAAGAATGGGGGGAAGAGACCTGAAGAAAATGTTGAAGACTTTCAGGATTTAATAGGCGGCTTCTTCGACACAGCTCCACCATGGATAACGACAAGCAGTGTCACAAATCAAGGCCGCGATGAGATTTTGCTGCACATGGCACAGCTCCGAAACTATTGGCTAAGGCATTAAACTTTTGTATATATAGGCTCTCCATCAAGGCTGTGAGCGAGCTTTCATCTGGCTTGCATCTCTAGACTCCAGAGTTGGCTTTCAGTTTGGGGTTAAGGCTGTTGTTTTCTTCCAAGGCAGGCTCGCAAAAGCCAGATGTAAATTGTCCATATGGTTCCCATTCCTATTAGGTGTCTTTTTTATGTTAATGTAATTTTTTAACAACACGAAAGTTAGATTTCATTATTAAATGTCTTGCAAGAGGCACCTGCGCAATTATCTGCTTTATTTGCTGTGTTTTCGTTGTAAAGGAAGAAATTGACCAGGTTATTACATTTGACACGTAATAATAAATTTAATCCATAATATGACACTAGTAAGATACTTTATATTTATGTGTACAACTAGAATAATATCAAAGGACAACTAGATATAGATTTGGGTTAAGAATATTTAGGTTGATGTGAGGGTTCAGTTAATCATTTGATCATTAAATTAAATTATATAATAATTGATATATTAAATATTTTAGTAATTTGATATGAATCTAAATTGTTGATTTATGTTAGAAGAAAAATATGATGTCATAGTTTTATTATGATGACCTCTTGAATTTTACTTGAGATGTCTTTTTTTTTTTTTTTTTTATCCTTTCATTTGTATCTATAGATGATATACCTATCTTGGTATATGATAAAATAAAATGAAATAAATGTTAGATATTTCTTTTATGTTTTATACAACATATAATTGAAGGGAGAAAAAAGAAAGAAAAAAAAAAAAGAAAAATCCTCAAATTATACTTTTAAAAATAATTAAAAAAATATAATACTTAAAATTGGGCTTTAAAATATGATTTTAGACAGTTAGAAAATCGTTTGAAGTTTGCTCTAGTGTATTAAAGGTGGCAGTTGAAAATTACATTTTTTTTAATCCTATAATTGAAGGGATCTTATTATATGGATTGGAACTATGTAAGCTAATTAACTCCCTTCCTCTTAAGCCGGCATATATCTTTGGATATGAAAATTGCGACGTGTCTATTGGGAAAATGACTTGTCTTTGTTTTTCCTCAATTATCTTACACCAATTTTTTTAATCCTACAACATAAAAAATGTCTCATACTATTAGTATTTCCTAAAACTCTACATTAAATATCAATGTAGCCTATTTTCCCATTTTGAAAGAGGTGTCATTCTCAAAGAATGCTAAGAAAAACAATAGGAGCATTGTGAAACACTAGCATATGAATTAATCCCGCATAACCAATAACTTCAAGATCGCTGTGCTAGGAATTTTAACTACATGTCTTCTTTCTTTCTGTGCTATTTTTGTCAAATATCATCAATTTTAATAATCTTCTCAGAGTTGGATTTATCTAGGTTCTCTGCAATTATTTTCTTAAACATCTTCTTAATATCTTGAAACACCCTCTTATTTAATGACATTGCCTCACAAATTCAAGCACATTTCCTTGAAATTCATTAATATGCATTTCTAGGTTTTTCATCTATGTGTTTTATTTTGTCATAAGGTCATACATTATCTCTTTAATCTTTGCCGTTGTTCGTGAGTAATTTAGATAAATGAAATTTAATGAAACTTCTCTAATGACGTTATAACCTAATAGTAGCCGTCCAACCCTAGACAACCCGTGTATTGGGGTTAGTGGCTCCAATAGCACAGTAAAGCTTTTATTGTGTTGAATGGATCTTTTGAGGAATAATTGACTTTTTAGTTATTAGCACATATAGTTTTTGTATTAACTCAACACTTAATTGCTTAGTCAGTGAAATAAAGCCCTCAACCACACTGTCATTCATAATAGGAATTAATATATAAGTTGGCCCATGTGACATGTAGTGAGGATGTTCGCGTATTATTTCAATGCAGCTAATAGTTAGATCCACTCCAATACTTGCACAAATATTTCATACAATTGGTGATAGTTCACATCGACCCCTGCGCTCAATTGGGCTCCCATTATATTGTGACCCGTACTTACCATCTATAATATTTCTATGGGTGTAGATGATAAATCTAACAAAATAAGTCATTTCAAACATATCCACATCACACCATAAACATTAGGTCATAACAATCACATGCTAAATGATATGCACAGAGAGTAAGGCAACTTATTTATAGAATTATACTTTCCTTCATTCTATACTTTTCATCGATAAAATTTGCTTAAACCTCTTTTAGACATTTCACCAAGCAAATGGTATGCAACATTAAGATTTTAAAACGAGAAATATTATTACCTTACAATGCAACTAAACAAATCATTACATTCTCTCATACACATGCTACTCCACTCATGATTTCAGCTTCAATAAATACACATGAAAAATTTACATGTTGCAACATTTAGGGTTTCCATGATATGCGAGAATGGATAAAGTAAAATAAAAAGAGAAAAAAAAAAGAAGTACGAGTCAAATGATATGACCTAAGAGTAGCAACAAAAGAGAGAGAAATTAAGCATAATAGATGTTGGGAGAAGTGAATTATATGTAGAGAAGTGAGCATTTGAGAAGGGAATGAAAGGAAGGAGAGAGTCAAAGATTGTGTCTATTATTTTATATTTTTGTAAGTGTTCTACGTTATTTTGTGCACAAGTAAAATAGTTGTAGTTAGCATGACCATTTGTCTTTTTCTAAAATAACACCAAAGGCCCATTAGGCCTTTCAGTGTAACTAGAGGATGCCCACATAACATGCACCTTTAGTTGTACAATATGTGCTTTTTTTACAATTTGAAAGGTAAGTTTTATTAGCGGTAACTAAACTTTTTGAATATAATGGAATTGTATCTAAATAAAATTTTTGCCCATAATACCTAAATTTTTTAAATCTTGTATCCACAGTACTGTTGGCCAAATCTGGTTAAAAGCCCAACAATAATTTTTTTTTTGTTTCCTACATAGCATATTTTTTCTTTTCTTTTTCCTTTGTCACTTTCCCCTTTCTCTCTCTCTTCCCTCTCTTTCTCTCTCTGTAACCTTCTTCTTCTTCTTCCCCCATTAAAAAAAAAAGTCAAAACAAAAAACCTAAATCAGACAACCCTATAAAAAAACCCAAATAAAAAAAAAAACTTAAACGAATTAGATTGAAAGTGCATCTTTCGAACGTTGTATTTAAATCACAATACACAAAAAGATCAATTAGAGAGAGAGAGAGAGATGGTGATGTAAGTTTTGTTTTGAATTTACTTGGAGTATGAGAGAAAGCATCTCAAATGAGAAAATGTATCCATATTAATAAATATTAAAAAACAATAGCCGATCTTGTTAATATTTTATATTAAAAAATGCTTCTTTGCTTGAAAAGTATACCATGGCAATTATTGATATTTTCTTTTTAAATTAAAATGGCACATTGCTGGCCAAAGATGAAAAATATATAAGTAAAATAAAATAAAACATCACATATTGATGTCAAGCATGTAATTCTTAGGATCAATCTAAATGGAAGGACTGCGATCGTTTTCGGAGGAAGCACCTTCAATTTATTGCATTTGATTTATTTTTTTTCACCATAGCTTTTTTTTTTAATATTCGATTTCTTTTGATTTATTTTTATGGGGTTGTTTCATTTAGCTGGGAGAGCAAGGAAAGTGAACAAGAAAAAGAAAAAAGGGAAAAAAAATTCCATATAGGAAACAAAAATATTTTTTAGTCATCAAACTTTTGGTTGGAATTTGGTTATCGTGAGTGTAAGATTTAAAAAGTAATAGGTATTTTTGTGGATACTTTAAAATTTTAGGTTCAATTTTATTATATTCAAAATGTTCAAATATTGTTAACAAAACTTACCCTTTGAAGGTGCATCTATGGTATTTGCTTTCTATGCCTATATTGGAAATTTTTTTTTTTAAATAGCCTTATTTTCATATTTTTCTTTTCATATTCGTACCATTTTTGTACAAAAACCATCTAAATGGTGTGACAGCCGGGCTTGGGTCTATGTTTGTGGCTTGTTAGAGGTTGTTATCAGGCGGCCAAGCAATAAGTTTGGCTTAATCTAGTTAGTAAGGTAACTTGAAAAGTTTTTCGGTCATAGTTTCAAGGTACATTGAAGGTGAATAAGTGGTGGAGTTAAATTAGAGGTGGAGTGACATATTGGTTTGTGGAGGTGTTTGGGTGTTGATGCGGTAATGATGGTATGGGATTGTGTGCTTTTGGTGGTTTGTTTGGTTGGTTGGTGTGTTGTTGGCAAGGTAGTCAATGGCATTAGGTTCAGCATGAGGATGTTTGGTTGAAGTATATATTCATGTTTGATTTAGAGCTTTGGTGGTAGTGAATAGGTTTTAGTGGAGCAGCGGGTTGTTCAACCCAAAAAGTTGATAAAAATGGTCTAATAAGCCAACAAAAGAAGAATCTTCTTACATCAAGTTTCGAACCCAAAAACTTATCTCTTGCTAAACTAAGCCTCGTCCACTAAGCTAATCTTTATCTTCATATTCTTTTAGCGATTCAAATGTACTTAAATTATAACAACTTGGCCCTACACAAATTTGTACAAATTGAGCCTAAATGGAAATGGGTCAAATGCTTATTTTAATTTACAAACTCAGTCCAATGCTTTATAAAATGGATACTAGACCTAAAAGGAACCTAATTTTCAAACATTTACAAGTATTACAACCTCCTAGCCAAAACTATGCCCATATCCCATCTATTATGTTTTATTATATTAAATATATCATTATACATACACATATATTCTAAAAATATATATAATTGTTTTCTTCATTTTCCCTTTTCAATTTTTTTTTTCTCTTTTTAATTTCCGACCAACCAAATACTTTATCTACAATATATATATATATATATATAATATATAAACCTATTTTACTGGGGGGTGTCTGGTTTTTTATTTTATTTTCTAAAATATTTAGTTTTCAATTTGCCAAATTTTTTCCATTAACAATTTTTTTAATTTTCTACTTCTAATTTTTTTTTTTGCCTTTTCTCTTGAAGGGGTAGAAATTGGTGTCTACAATGGGGTGTCTACGCAAGCCTAAGTGATAACACCATCTATAGCAACTTTGTACTAAGCTTTTAGCCACTTATAATAATTTGTAATACAGGAAGGTTCGAGCAAATGCATCTTGCCTTCACTATGACTTCATGAACAGTGGAACATATTTCTTTTGATTGTTCCTAGGTTCCACCTACATGGTTTGTTTGCTGCAATTTTCAAGTTGATTTGTATGACATTTCAAGAGTGGGTAAATGACTCAACTTACGACTTTCCTTAAGTGAACTCACTCTTCACGAGATTAAGGATATACTCAAATCTTTTGCAATAGAGGAACACGTGTACTTTCAAAAACTGTGAACCTTCTCCTTCAATTGTAATCTGAAGTATTCTGCTCAAATTTCAAGAATGCTACTTTTTTATCGAATTCTTTTGCTCTGCCCATTAGGCTAGAGACGAAGAACATGATTCAATAGGTCTGCATCAATTTTAAGTCGTACAAGAAGCAAAGGTTCCCATAATTGGAGTTTAAGGAAACGGTAAGAGGATGATTAGTTTTCACCTAAAACAAAGTCAAGTTAATAGTTGCTATAATGATATGTTAAAAAAATTCTTAGTCCAAATGCGTGGTTTCCACCTTTGTAACGACAAATCAAAATAAACTATGATGATGCCATGAGTCTCCTGTAAAGAGAAGTTATAGTTGTTATTGCATCTGGAAACTTACTAGGTATTCTATTGGAAGCTATTGCTACATATCAAAGTAACATGGGTTGTCGAAACAACTGTTGCTAGAGAAGATCTCATTATTGCTAAAGACAGAGGTTGGAAGAACATTGTGATCAAGACTAATTCCAAATTTGTTTATGAGTTTATTTCTTTGAATGTACCTTAAAATTGAGAAAATGTGTGCGTCGATTGAATTGAATCCAAAGGCAAAGCAAAGCTGGAATCTTCTATAGTTTTTTTTATTTATAAGCCCCTATCCTAAATGATTTCCTTGTTATTTGTATATTAGCATTCTAGGGCTCATTTGTCATAAAAATACTTCGCTCTTTATGATCAAAAGGAAAAAAAAAATTTAATTGAGTCAATACATTGAGACTCTCTAAATTAAAGTTCATATTGAAATAGATTTCAAGTGTGCGGAAAATTCAAGTAAAGAAAGTCTTTTGTAAAGTTTTGCGCGAACTTGTCTCATTGAGAATTCTTGTGCTGAACCGTTGAACTACAAGTATGCGGAGAAGAAAGGTGAAACATATATTTGGTACATTTAGGAATCAAGTTTCAAGTAACTAAATGTTAAGAAATTATATTTTTTGGATAATGTTGTATTTGATATTATAACATTATATCATTTTTTATTAATTAACTAAACTTACTGAGTGTCATATTTACTACCAAATCGAAGTTTAAATTGAGAGTATGACTGCTGCAACATTATCTCTAAACATAGATTGAAGAATCGTGAACTAAAATTCATTGATAGGCTTAGGCACTTATAGCTTTTTATTATGATTCTTATTTATGCATGGCATAGTAATAAAAATATAAGTGATCAAGATTATAGAGGCAAAAGCTACAAGTGATTATAACGGGCTCTAGATGGTCAAAACACCACATATAATAGCAGTTGCATTTTAAGTTTGAACTTTCAATGCTAGATCAAATTAAATCCAACAAAGATCCTCGTGAATATGCAATCTTTGAGTTTGTTCTTCATTATTTAAATTTGCAAAGTGCAACTTCCTAAGTACATCTATCGAAATACATTATAAACACATTAAGGACAAGAGTAGGGATATCTAGTTTCTAAGTACATCTATGCTGTAATTAATATTTTAATAGGATACAGGAAGGTGGTTTCACAAGACATTGTCATTATTCAATGCTTGAGAAAGATACAGTACGTGATATAGTTTTAGGAAGTACTAGTAGTACAAGACATGCTATCTTACCTTGTGACATCAGAAAATAAGATAGGTTTAAGATTGTTGAGAGAAGACATGTGATATGTGTCTAAAGATCCTTATCATATGTGTTAATATGATATAATATTATGATAATTTTATGTGATTTGTTAAAGAAAAGGACATTTATTTATTTGAAATGTTATGTTAGGAATAAAGGAAGATATTGAGCCTAATGAACACATTTAGAAGAGTTAAAAGAGCTTTTAATGAAGAAATAGACAAAAGGGAATATGTACAATGCATATGACCATTCTACACAAGCTGTGCAAAATACTGGTGTAGGAAGCAAAAATTTACTAGTAAGCAATTTTGGAGTGAATAAGGAGCTATACAAGCCATGTATCACGTATATGTAGAAGTTGGAAAATGATTAGAATGTTTTTGAACTTACACGAGCTTCCTACACAAGCTGTGATCGAGGCCATGCAGAGTCATTTTGGGTGAAAATCATGAGTTTTCATCCTATAGAACCATTCTATACGGCCATTCATGATGATTGTGCAAAACTTTTTTTTATCCTTATCTACAAATGGTCATTTTACTCGTCATTTATGACATAATTCTTTATTCTTATGATCCCTAGAGAAAAATAGGTGCTTTAGAGTGGAGAAATGTTGGGGATTATTGAAGATCTCAAGACATTATTTTTAAGGGTTGTAATCATGACTCTTTGCTACTTTTCTTTGTTCATTGATTGTAATTCTTTATCTATAAAAAAATAGATCATTATATCCTCAATTTTGAGAAACCCTAACCCTAATGTAGATATTGGATTAGTTTGTTAATGAAAGTTTATGCTTTTTTTTTTTAAGTCTATTCATGTGTTTATATTTGTTTCATGATTTAATATATACGCAGTATTATATCATTGTTTGATTCTTATTACTTTGATTGACGGATTGATTGATGAGATAGATCTAGCAGGAATAGAGAAGTTTGAATATGTCTCTAGATAGATCACACGAGCATTCTGCATAAAGATTAAATCTTTCCAAGGAATCAAGAACTCTAATGTAATTTTGTATGTATTTAATGATGAAAGATATTTTCATTAGACATATAGGGTTAGAATTCAATTATCTTGAGAGCGAGATTGATGAAATTAAGGATTTCTGTAGTTTAAGAACTTAAACAACCCATTAACAAATACCTTATAAGGGATTAAAAAATAGGGTTAGTGGTGAATTAAGATTGCGGTATGTTTTGTAATATGATATATTAAGAAATGTTAACATTCACTTTTGTTAGGTGCAGTCAGTTAATTAATTAGATGTTGAGATATATTAAGACAACTTGAAACATATCAGCTAAATAATAGAATTAGGATAAGTACTAGTAATTACAGGTTATAGTAGAACGATACTTGTCCTAATCTGTACTATAATCGATAGGTACGCTTACCTAGGATTAATCATAGAGTATATGCAGGGGTTTAATTTGATTTGGTTTAAATGCGATCAATAGCCCACCTATCAACATTTAACTTTATTTTATCTCCTCTCAATTGACGATATCTCAATTTTCTATATCCAAAGATGAGTTCGCTTAAGAGGAAAGAAATTAGTTAGCTTACAGGTTTTTAGTGGGTATATTTGTATCCCTTCAATTATGTGTTCTGTAAAGCATAAAAGGTATATCAGTATCCCTTCAATTATGTGTTCTATAAAGCATAAAAAGGGGGTAAATGTAAAATTTAATACCTAAACTTTAGGTCAAAATTTAATTTAATACCTAAATTTTAAAGTGATTAATTCAATATTCAATTAAACTTTTTAGACTAGTTTTACTATTCTTAACAAAGTGTTCTATTTGCAGACATAGAAAACTTGGAGCACATCATTAAATTTTTATTAATGTTCTTAATATGATCCATCATTGATTGTTTGCTTCTTTCATGTTAAGAAATAGAGCAAATAGTCTTAGTGGAATGATAAATATAGTCAAGAAAATTTTTATCGGGTATTAAATTAATCACTTCAAAATTTAGGTATCAAATTTTTCTTAGAAAAGGTTAATGTTGCGAATGGTATTTGAATTTTGGCAAAATATGAAATTAAATACTTTTTTAAATTGATTAATTTAGTACTTAAATTTTGAATTTCATCAATTTAATACTTAAATTTTAAAATTGGTCAATTTAGTACTAAAATTTTTTTTTGTGCAAGTAACAATGCTATGATATTAGTTAGCATGCACAAAAAGTTCTCTCAAGTTTATATTGATCAATTATAAAATTTATATATGAAATTGATTAATTTTAAAGTTAAATAACTAATTACATATTTTATTAAATTTAAAGTATTATTCGCTACGTTGACTCATCTTGAAAAAGAAAAGAAAACTCCAGTGGGACCGTATTATAACAATACGTGGTTGGTATAATCACAAACGCGATACAAGCAAATCATGTCACTTTCTCCTCAGAAACTATCTCAATTTTATATCCAAAGTAATAGATATGAGGGGAAGAGAATTAGTTAGCTTACATATTTCCATTCAATATATTAACATCCCTTTGATAATTAATAAGATAGGAAATAAGAAAATATAATTTTCGAGTGTGATACGATGCCATATCGTTAAAAGATTGTGTTTTTGTTTATGACACTCGAAGGTATACTTTTAATCTTGAAATTACATTTTAAAGATATGGTTTCTAAACAATCTTGCTATTGTGTTCTGAGTACATAATTTTAAGTGCTGTATTTTTTTGAATAAATTATTTTTTTTGGTATTTTTTTTTTCCGTTTCCCTTCTATTTTATGTTTTATAAAGCATAAGAGAAATATCCATTGTGGACATTTACTTTATTTTTTTAATTAATGTATATAACAGTAAGTATTTGGTTTATAAAATTACATATGAGACAAAAATAAAGATAAAAAAATTGCCCCAAGTAAAATCCATGAGGTTCTAACTGTGAAAATAGATTTATTGCATCCACATATGGTATGTATATAGGTTATAGATAAAAACAAGTAAAACTTTATATGTACCACAATGTAGATGCCCCATTTTTGCTAAATTTTAAAGAATATATAGATTTCAATATGTAAGTTTTAACATATGGTAAAAAACAAGTGTACATAAGATTATAAGTTTAATACAAATTTTTATCTTATAATTAACTTAGGAATTATTTAATTAGTCCTAACTAAAAAATTGGGATAAGAATTGATTAAATTAGGAAAAAAATTCTACTAGACAAATTGTGATATATAAAAAAAATAAAATAATGCATAAAGAAGAGCAAGGATGTTATATGTTGTTAATTAAGAGAGGAAATGAGTTTTCCTAATAAAATAAGTGCAATTTATCTCTCATTTATTGAGATATGTATCCTCACTGCATAGTTTCATAAGGAACCAAACCATAGAACTCCCTCCAATGTGTACCTTGCTTGAAGGAAGAACAGGAGTCAAAGAACTTGGTAAGTTTTCTTCCCACTGGTTCTTTTGAAGATTAGAAAGATTATCCTCCTAAGTTTCATAATCGGTGTTGAAGGGATTTAATCTTTTGGAGGAGAATTAGGAAACCCTAAGTTTCCTTGTTGGTGACTTTGTTATTTTTTCCACAAAGGAAAGGAAGGACATTTAGATTCAGGTAATGTAAATTATAAAAGTGTTTAAATGTTTTCCAATTTGTTTTTGGGTTTTGTATGGTTTAAGATCAAGAAACAGGATGTTTAGGAGCTTTTCTCGTGTTTTGGAGCGAACAAGAGTATGAATAGGAGTTACATCCGTAGCACGAGCCATGATCTCCGCTGAAGTGGTGAGTTCTAGCCAATCCATCACGACCTCTATCATGGCCATGATAGAGGCTGTGATGGTCATCACTACGCCCATCATGGCCTATCGTTATGGCCATCACTGTCATACCCTCACAGGGGTACCCTAGTAGTAACGATATATCATATAACTAATTGAGGTATCTAGAAAGTTACATGAGTACTATACAACTAACAAGCCCCATAGTGTAGACAGATATAATAGGATTGAAGGTTGATTAGAACAAGAAAGATATTACATATATATAAGCCATAAGCAAAGATAATAATACAAAGTCTAGGTCATCGCATAATTATTACATCCTTGGTCTTTAAGGGCTTCACCAGAACACTTCTATAAAAGAGCTTAAAAGGAATACAAAACATAACTTATACTAATTACAAACATTAAATACTAGGTCTCTATTACAAAAACAAGGTCTTCCTTCAACTCAAGCATACATAATTCCACTTTCGATCATAACTCCAACACCTGGTCTTGATCTTGGTCTTCTTGCTTATATTCATATAAAACAACAGTCTGAAGGAGCATGAGCGTGACAAGCTCAATGAATAACAAAATGTTAACACAATTCATTAATATCAAAGAAGTCTAGTTAACAATCATATGCATTGCATCCATTAAATATATATAACAAACATGGTTTGGATAATTAAAATCCAAACCTATGGGGATTTATGCCTTCGTTAGGGGTTGAATGATCAGTTAATTAATCCATGCCCATGAAAATCCTAAAACTAAAGAAGGAGAATTCTTTTTAAACTCATTTACTATTTATAAATATATATAATAAATACTCTCGACTTCATTTAGAACTTGGAAATCTCCACTAAGTAGTAATACTTTAAAGCCAACTCCAATACATGTGATTTCCTTTGAAGCTGCTTAATTCCTGTGAAGCTGACAACCCTATGATAACCTTAACCAGATTCACTAAACTCATTAAAGTATTATTACATAATCGAAATATTAATACATGACATGAATACCATGTTAATGCATATATGATGTCATGTAATGCATGTCAGTTAAGTTTTAGGGTTTGATAAACTTTGTCTCATATTATTTAGTGGTCACTCCAACTTCAAATAATCATCAATTCAAGCTACAAAATCATTATATAGCAATTAATTGTCACTTTGAATATTAAACTTGTAATTCATTCATGCAATATGTAACATATAAGATTTTCCAACCCCATACATTTGTTCCATTCAATTATATTTATACCATGTTCCAGTTCCACTACTTTACAATCACAAGATGTGAAAAGATTTAAGTTACTTACCCTTGCATATCACCTCAATTGTCTTAATAATCACTTGAGAAATTTGGATCTTCATATAAGGTTTCTATAAGATAAAGAGACACACATTACTAAAGATTTAACATGACAAAAATAAGAAAACAAGGTTTAAGATCCAAATGAGGTGTATAAAAAGATCATAGGTCCATATACCCCTCACTACGACTCATATAGAAGGGCATATGAAACAGACAAAGGAACAGGGGCCACCACGCCCCCCACCATGCCCCGTATCAACGGGCGTATCCGCCTAGGTTGGGCACAAAAGTTACCACACCTCTTACCACACCCTGTATGGAGGTGAGTGTCCAACTAGATGTGGATACATGGGAGACCACGCTCCTTGCCATGCCCCATAGGGAGGGGCATATCCACCCTAAATGACACACAGAATGTGCCACTCCTTCTACCATGCCCCGTATGAAGAAGCCAATGAATACATTTCCAAACTTTACAATTTTTGCACATTTCAGCCAACTTCAAAGGGCTTATTACCATCAATTACACTATAACATCAACATATAAGAAATATCCATCTCTTTTGCCTTCATAGCATTCAATATTCAATTGTTCTTAACATCACCTGACATACTAACATAGTTTATAACATCCATGCTTTAGGACTTTAAACCTTAATTTCTTAACTCCACATCACAAATCTAACATCAAAACTCATTTTAACCTTATATATATTAGCAACTAACAAGAACTCTAACCTACACTTACGTATCTTATTAAAGTAAAAAGGCAAAATAATATATGTAACTTACTTATATGAGTCTTGGCTTGATATTAGAAGTTTAACTTGATTTTTCTTATGATTTGAGAAGAGAAATTAGTAGAGAATTATAGTGTGTGTGTGAAATACATTGGATATGAGAGCAAAAGATGAGGAGTGATTTCTATCAAAATAGAGGATAATTATGCCTACATATCAAGTAAAACTTTGACTTTTAAGACATTTGAAAGTTATTGTGTGTGTGTGTGGTTATATGATAGGTATGGTGGGGTTAAAGGATTAAATTTGCAAAAAATAAGCTTAGTTTAGGTATTAACATGAGCTTGATTCAAAGCACAAATTGTCCTTTACACATCTAATGCATTAAATTCAACAATTACTTGAAATCAATGCAAAGTCTGATAAATTTGGTTTGTAAATTCTATTTAATTAGAAAATTCCTCATAAATATATATATTGATATTCTTTATAAAATAGGAGTTAAGTTTTTGAAGTTAAATTTCTAAAAGAATTTGAAAACATATATTAATTGACAAACAACTTGAATGACTCAATTAAAATTTAAGTTTATATTCTTACTTGAACCATTTTGCAAAACCCATTGTAAATGAAATTTATTCAATGTACCATTCATTCAAATTACATTGGACTTCATTGATTTAGATTCTATTTTCTAATTTAACTTATGTGAAAACTTGGTGGTTATAGTCATGTCCTTTGTAACGGGCGTAGTCGGGGTGTTTGTCAAGTTTTTCTTTCTCAGAGCCTATCATGTCCTCCACCATGAGCATAAGCAATAGGGGGATGTTGTAACCTTCTTTTAACCCTTGTTTTGACCTTCCTATACCTAAATCCTTAGTTTAGTATCTAGTACACCTAAATCGAAGTGGTAAGGTATATCTAGACCTAGAGTAGTTGTAGTTCTTAATAGCTTAGGAGCTTAGATGACCTTAAAAGTATATTTTTCTTTTTGAAATCAAGTTTTGAGATAGTCTTTACTAAATGTGATTAGGTGATCTTGGTTTTGTTGAATTACTTGTTTCAACCGTCGTATCAGGTACGTCCTTACCTTGGCTATTGCTTGTGAATGTAGGTTTATAAAGTGCAAATGGACTTAACACTAGCTGGCTTTAAATTATTTGTTTCTTGTGTTTGGTTGGATTTAGTGGACTAAGAGTATCAGTGTTACTAGGACGGTACTCTTATGATCTATGTGTCGCACTGTTTCGACTGGAGTTATACACAAAGATGATTTTAGTAGGCTAGGAGTGGTATGAATACGGTTTTCATGGTGTGTGGGGAGTACCCAACACCAAAATATACATAAGTATCTCTATATATATGTATCTACTTTTCATGAAGTCATGAGTTCCTTCGGGTTTAGGGTTACTTGTAAATGGTTCTAAACTATGTTGGTTGTTTGGATAACTAAAGATGATAAACTATGGTTGTTGCATATATTACTATGTTGCATGTGAATCTGTAAGTTGTTTATTCATGTGCATGTGATTATGGTTTGGTGTACTGGGCCTTGCATTTATTCCTTTTATTCTTTCAGGAATAAGTAATAATTAAGTGGTTTTTAGTTTGAACGATGATGATATCATGGATTGTGATGATGGCGATAGTGGAGCTGATTTTCCAACTGACTATTAGATGTTGTGAGTTGGAGATAGCTAGAGTTGAAGAATTAATGAAGTTTTAAATAGTTATTATGATTCTTGAAATTATGGGACTTTTTCATATGATGTTTTAAGTTGAATTTAGGTTGGCGATTGGTTTATACCAACTTAGTTTTGGTATTTTTTTTTTTTTACATTAAAGGATTTGATGAAACCTTAATTTAGTGTGAGATGTTGGAGTTATATTTGGTTTTAAATGTGGTTTAGTAAAATCTGAGCCTTAGCGTGTTTATCTCTACTAAAGACACATGGCGGGCTAATCATTCTCAGTTTAGGACATTACACAACTATAGGTTAATATTAAAAAAAAAAAAAAATTTCTAATGCTAACATCAGCATGAATAGTGATCTTCTACCTCTAAACTCAGGTGACTAGCATTAGACCCTCCATTTTGCGCCCATTTTTGTCCCAATTTCATGTGTAATTTCGCTAAATTGATCGAAAAATTGTAAACTAAACTTGGAATAGTTTCCATTGATACCAAAATCACAAGATTTCATAAAATTTACTAGATCAAATTGGAGCTTGAAGTTAATATTTGAAAAAATCACAATCCGCATCAAAATTGTATTTTTCAGGCAAGTTGGAAGATACAAAAAGCTTTTAATACATGTATAAGATATAGATATCGTATTTAATTAGAAAGTTGTGCTCAAAATTGGTGAATCCCCAAATTTTGTTCTAAAAATAGCTCAAAAACTATATATTCATAATTAATCCTAACTGGCAAGCCTTGAGTACTAATTCTAAATCATAGCACTATAAATAGGTCATAAACAACTTAACCTGGCACAAATTACATTGATTTCTACTTGGATTACTAACTTCATGTTGTTCTTGAATTAGGGTTTTGAAGCTTGGATCCAAATTCTTATTGATACGAGCTAAATTAAAGAAATTGGAGGTTGCCGGAGTCTCTAGAAGGCCGTAATCTATAAGCTAGTATCAAAAACCCCTTCCAAGAAGCTTAGGATCACTGCTTGCAACCCTTGTCACCACCTAAGTCTAATCATGGGGGTTTCAAAACACCACTTACTGAAATTTTTGAGACGAATAGGTACCATTGGAGGGTGGCTGTCTAGAGCCTATTCCACCAAATATCCCGCCATCTATTGTGCCACATCATAACCGACAAAACCCGACTTTATTGGCCATCCTACTCGAACTCACCATTAGTGCCTGACCCATCGCCATTTTCTCTTTGGGTGCGCACCTATTTTTAGTCACAACCTGCCTTTTCTAGGTGTCTACTTTATGTATGGTACTAGAAAGATGAATTGTGATGCCATTGCTAAGTTAAGGATAAGGCCGAAAAAGTGCAAAAATCGCTAGACTTACATTTTTTTCCCTTAGTTAACAATAGTGTAAGAGTACTTTGATTAATTTTGTGTAAAATAGAAATATTACGGTGATAAACTTTAAGACTTTGAACAACTATTTAGTTTCATATTAATAGATAGCTAATAGTGCTATATAAGTGATCAGAGTTTGCAGTAATTGTGCTCAAAGTAGCCCTATCCCATGTAGCTTTAGTCACCAGTCCCAATCTTAGTCATCTACACCTGAGGTTAGCAAAAATTAACCTCTTAACTCAAAATTGAGCTAAGAGAGTACCAAGTAAAATAAAAACAAGCAACAACAACATACTCAATGAGGCACAAAAACTAACCATCAACTCACAGCAAGCAAGGAACTATTAATGAAAGGTATGGATGCTTGTGCTTTTAATATATTAGTATTCCTTGCCATGACTATTTTAACTATCCAGACTACCCATTGCCACTAATATGCTTTTGTGAGGCCTCTGGTTCTGCTACTAAGCCTCCTTGTACTTGGGTTTCTAAATTAGTTAACATATTTCTTTATATTGCCTTTAAGCATCTGCCACATACCGAGCTAGGAGACTAATCCCATTAGGTCACCATAGCTAAGATAATGGCCATACTTGGTAGTCCGGGCTAACCTAGTGCATAGGTCATGCCTCATACGTTACCATGTAACCTCTAAGTACTACCACATACTTAACTAGGCAAAGTTAATGGGTTTGTCTTTTACTATAACTTTGGGTTAGTACTCTTACCTACACTTCTTTCTTCAAACACGATGCCAATGATGTGAGATGTTTGTGTAAATGGATTTACAATCCATATCTTAGCAGATTCAAAATACATGTATAATTTGATTGCCTTAGCTAGTATACTTTTAACATTTTCCAGTAAACATGATAGCATCACAAGTAACCACTCACATACATACATACATACATACATAGGTTCATACTTTCTCAAATAAACACATTTGATAGTCCTCATTCAAAATTTATCTTTTTGCAATCAACAATCTAATAATTAAACAGGAAAATTACAATCGACCCATAATCTACTAAATGTTCGGCCAGACGTATAATAAAACAACAAGCAAGGGGTACTAGAATTTCTCTAATCCTTAGTGTCCTTTAACCCCTAAATGATATTTTCTTGAGGATAGATTTAATGTATGTTGCATAGTTAGTTCTATCTACCCATAGTTTCTATGTTGAGAATATTTAGATTTTACATCAACGTACCTTGATTGTTTCTTATCCATTATTAACATTTTATATATATTGTCACAATCACCATGAACATAGTTTATAGTATTTACTTATATAATTTTGTGCAGTTTACAATTATAAAATATAGCTGATAAGTCTTATCTATTACATGGGTCATACTATAACTTTAAGTTTCAACATAGACCTTTTTGGCACACAAACCCATTGATATTCTAGTAATCATATTCAATTATATTAATCTATAATGAGTTTATTAATTTATTACGTCACAAAATCCAAAGAACCATGTCCTTGAATCTCTATTCCCATTTCTTATTTTTAATATCCAACTACCATCATATCATAATAGGTTCTACTACTATGTTGTGATTAATGGTTTTAACCCTAGAATTTACAAAATATGGGCTTATGCCAAACTCAATTTGAGAACAGAATTTAAAGGCATACAAGACAAAAAAAAAAAAAAAGAAAAAAGAGTTTACTTTAGATTTAGAATTAAGAGCTAATCCATTTACTTTTACTAATAAAGTAACAATGTTGATAGGAAAAGTAATAATAAAAATAGAAGCACTAATAGGTACAGGTTGTGCAAATAATATCATAGATAGAAAAATGATCCATTGCGTCTTATTTAGCTTTTTAGTTAATATTGTTGAATATTGCTCACTGCTTTGTTGACTATTGTTATTACGCAAGGCCATTTATAAAAGACCTAGGAAAATTTATAAAACCACTTTATAAAAATCCAACTACTTGCTCTTGGTAAATCCCACCAATTTTTAGAGCTTCAAGATGTCTGAGATGGTTATCTTTTGCTATCAAAATCTTGCATTCTATTATCTTCTATACTCACGGTACTATAAATTATCTCTGTTTAAAAAGAAAACCCCATAAATACTCTCCTAGGAAAGAAGAGATTTGTACATATAATAGTGATATATTTAAAGAAAAAGGACTAAAAAGCAAAAGTTTTTTTCCATTTTTTTTTTTTCTTTCTGCAACAAAATAATATTCTTCATCTTCATCCAATCCATAAAATCTAGCATGACAGAGAACTTGCATGAAAAACAACAGCTCCTTTTCTACAAGTGATTATTAAATTTTTAGAATACCAATTTTCACTAGATTAGTTTCATATAGTAATGCATTTACAATAATTGATACCTGATCATATTAATTAGCTATAAGTCGTAAAGTATCCGTTGAATACAACGTACCAGCAGAGATTTCCTGGAAATCATTACTGTGGTATGTTTCCTCAGTTGATTGTTACCATTTTTTTTCTTTTACATATATATATATGTGTGTGTGTATTTGACATTTAATATATCCATCAAGTCATAAAATCAACACGTATATCTAATTAATATTATGTCATATTCAATCCATTAAAATTTCTAAATAAACCTCAGTAATTATTATTATTATTTTGAATAAACATAGCAATTCTATATTTAGCTCATTACAATTCATTGTAATACAGTAAAAAAAACCACACAACATAATTTTGATAGCCATTTACCGATATCTTGAAATTTCTTCGGCAATATTACTATTGTATTTAATTTAAAAATAGAAAACATCAAGTTTCCGCTTAGTCGACTCAACCATCCTTGATATCAAACTCCCACGGCCTAAACCTCACACCAATTGTTGGGTTTGAGTCCAACTTATATGGACCCATAATATAGTAAAAAAATAAAACCCTAGATATATAAAGAATCTTTTTTTCATTGTTGTCTTAAGGCAAGGAAAAGAGAAGAGAGAGAGAAAAAAAAAAACACAATATACACACTCCTAAATCTAGAGAGAGATCTAGAGAGAGGATTTGTTGTAAATCCACTGGCTTGTGGTGTGATTGAGAGAGCCACTAGTACAAACTAGTGAAGATTGTGTTTGTATTCCATTATTGTGTTAGTGGAGTTTTTTTTTTTTATTTTTTATTTTTTATTTTTTTTTTGTTTCGTATGGCAATTGTCACTCCCCAAAGGGTATCCTAAACGTGGCAATCCGCCACATATGATATTAAAACTTAAGAACGACTTCCTGAAATCATGCGAAAGTTTTCAACATCATATGTAAGGCGTCTATCACAACAATAGGAGACACCGGTAGGATGTATAGTTTAAGATAGTAAATACAACATACAAGAATTCTAGATAATCATCTCATTTCAAAAATATAATCCTTACATTATCTTAGGGGCTTTCCCCTATATTTCTCCAAACAATCATAATATCAACTTAATCTTTATCACAACAAAAATAATACTAACACCAAAAGATATTAAAGGATAATTAACCTAAGATCTTCAAAAGATTTCCAGAAACTTTTCTAAAACATCATCCCTCTCGAGTATATGAAGTCTTCGGGCATAAGCATAACTAGCTTAGTCAGAATATTCCTAAATCAATGTACTTGTATAAATAATTTCAAACAAATTATTAAACAAGCATATGAATGCATCAAACAAGTGATCAAGTAATACATATGACCTACTGGAAATCATATGTTTGAATGGATTTACCTCTCCATTCAAGGTTAGGTGTTCCAAGCTCTTTAAAACCCATATTTAAATCCAACTCATGTAGTTTATTTCAGGCACCTACTCGCCTAGCTTGAAATAGTTCTTTCAGGCTCCTAATCGTCCATCTTGCAGATTTTTGGCTACTGCACACCCGGCTACTAAACTCTTGTCCCATCGAGAATAGCAGCTTATGTAATGAAACTAACTACGTGATATGCATGAATCAATTAATATAATTCATAGTATGTGATTAGAGTAATTTAAAGGTGATCACAGAATTTTGCACACACTCCAACAAAATAATAGTAAAACATAAGTTAATTATCGACGATTCATGCCTCGGTATGCTTAACATTCTTTCAACCAATATTATCATACATAATTCATTTTTATCTTTTCCTACTTCTAGTGCCTTTAACTATAAGAACAACCAAGTACGTAAAAGGTAGGAAATAAACTCACTTGGCCATGAGGATCTATCCTTCTTACGGATGAGTCGATCGGTAAATCCACTAATCAAAATAATCCTTCGGGTATGAATACTTCTCCTCGGGATCACCTAATCAAGAAGAATACCCATAATGAGTATTTCTTATTGATTCTATGGTACTAGTCAAAAACTATGTTGTAAGATCGTTAAAATTCGTATAGAGGGTAATTCCAACTTAAAATGACCATAATTTGGTCATTTTAACTCGGAATTGCGCTTATAATATATCGTTCTCTACCTACTTGAAAAGATCTATCAATTTCTAAGGTTATTTTTGTCATAAAAAGCCATTTAGGTTGGAAAATACTATGGTACAGAATAATTACGAATTTATAGTTTACAAAAATATGATTTTTCCAAACCTCACTTTACAAAAAAAAAAAAAAAAAGGAAAATTCTTAAGTAAAATATATGGATATATGTGTATGTATATATATATATATATAGTTGAAAAATCCTTTGAACATATATAGACACTCATATTGTATGTAGGATTTTTGTAGTGTTGTCTCAATATTGATATTTCATAAACAATTTGTCTTTGATGGTTTGAAAAGGTAAAAACTCTTGATAATTTCACCTTTTTGAATTGTTAGAAGGAGAATAAAAATATATTTGAATTGTTATGAGTAAATGTTTTCCTATTATAATTTCATTTTCTCACTTTTCAAAAGTAATTCATTTTCAAAAATTTTGGTTCTTTAAGTTATCTACTAACTTTATTTCTAGTGATTGAAGAATAAGCTTTTCAAAATATTCCTTAAGTTTTTGGTGTGGTCAAATATTTGAAGTTGTGTATATTTTCCTCTCATTGTTATATCATTTTTCTTCTTTAGAAAATAAGTTTACCTTTAAACTTTACTTGCTTGGAGAATTTTATTTTTCTAAGTTAGTTTCTAAAATAGTGAGTTGATTTTATCTTGATTTGAAAGACTTGTTTTATTCTTAATATTTGTCAAGTGATAGAATGATTCTTTTAGACAAGTTTATAAGAAAAGCTTTCTTAATGAAGAATTGTTAACTTTAGAACTTAGTAATACTTCATTTTAATTTTGAAAAGATAATAACAATATAAAATTCAAGTTTTGAAGATACTTTCATAGTATATGATTTTCAAAGTCTAAAATGAACCTATTAAAAGATATAGTTGAGTTCAAGTTTTTAGTTCAAGACTAAAAATTCTTATCTTGATTGAGTATTTAGTTTTAAAAAAAAAAGAGTTCCTTTTATTATTTTGAAGAAATCTTCAATAACAATTCTTCTAGAATTTATGATTAGCTTATCCTTTGAAAAGAGTTTAAATAAAACTAAGATCTTTTTGTTGAAATTTTTTTTTGTTAAGAAATCTTGTTTACTTTTCTTTATTTAAGAAAGAATCCATTTTTACTTTTATCTAAGACAACAACATTCTTAATCATGCATGAATATGATTATGTAGCAATGTGAAATTAAAGATAATACATAAAAAGAAATACTTGTAAGTAAATAAACATAATAAAATAGTCAAGCATTGGGAACCTTAGCTTCATCAAGGTATCCCGGTCATGTATTGGGAGCCTTAGCTTCATCAAGACAACATGGGACTAAGAATAGACTAGTCCCAAAAGAAAAGAAAAGAAAAGAAAGAAAATTGTTTTGACTTGATATGGACAAGTCTAAGACTAGAAAGACTAGTCTTAATAAATTGCATAAAACAAGTAAATAAATAAATTACAAGACATGAAAGTAAATAAATAAATTACAAGACATGAAAGTAAATAAATAACAAATGAGCTTATATGCTCTAAATAAATATATATACATAGTATACATAATATTATATAAGTTAGATTAGAGCAAAAATAATAACAATAATAACAACAACATAATAACATAATGTAAAATAGGAACATGAACAATAACAAAACATGAATATATTGTTGCTTCTTTAACTCATATGAGTCTAAGAAACATACACTAAGCTCATGCTAAGTTGTATGAACATGATAAATCATATAGGTAGAATTTTTACCTAAGGTTTAATAGAGGATTTTGAAAGAGATGAATGGGTTTTGTGTTTGTTATTTTCTTCTTAAAGAATAGAAATTGGTAAAGAGTGTTTTGAGAGAGATTTGTTGGAGAGAGGTTTTGAGAGAGTATTTTGGTAGAGTTTTGTTATGTAAAATGGATGTGTGAAAGAAAGAAAGAGGAAGAGGGTATTTATAGAATTTTTGGAGTGAAATTTTGATGTAATAAAATAAATTGAAAAGAAATAATAATGAGAAAGGGAGAGAGATGGCCGGCGCCTATGATAGAGAGAGAGGGTATTTTGTTTTTTTTGTAATTTTTTGTAAAGAAAAGAAATAATGTGTAAGGTTTGATGTGAATAAAGTTGTATTGGAAATGTAAATAGTAAGAAAATAGGTATGTAGGTAGTAAGACATAGGTATAAGAAAAAGTAGAGATAGTGAAATAGTAATGAATAGTAGAAATAATACTATGAATAGTAGACTAGACATATAAAATACAGATAGTAATAAAAATACGCGTAAATGAGCTATATTTGTTATTTTTAGTTATCGAAAAATTCTAAAACTGATATTTTTGAAATCCTTGTTTAATTACGAGTCTTTTGGTGTTATAGGAATATTTTTATTATTCCGCTTTTCGAGAACTGATTCTGTTTGAGTCCGAAGAACACTCGAAATTCGCGAATATGATATTTTTATGTTACCCAATATTATTACGAACTATTTTAAGCCACTAACTTAATTTTGTTTTTTAGGGTTTGAGAATGCGGGATTGCCGGAGTTGAAATTGTTTGATTGTCTTGACCTTTGTTGACTTTTGGAACTCCGGTTTGACTAGGATTAGGGTTTAATCCAACTTTACCCTAGAAATTAAGAGGTTTATATCAGGGATCGGATAGGTGGATCTTTTCATGTTCGGGTTTTCGAATTGAACGATTATTGAACTATCTATTTTTGTTTTTGAAGATTCTCTTATAAAATCCCGTGATTGAAATTGCTTAAGGTTTGGTTTTAACTTGGGTCAACTTTAGGGTTTCGATTCGGTATTCCAAAACCATTATAAAAAAATTCGAGGGCTTACAACGGTGGTCTCGTGGTTTTTCCCCACATTGGGGTTTTCCACGTCAAATCCTGGTGTTTATCGTCTATTTGATTTCATTGTATTTGTTAATCAATTAGGCAAGAAGAAAAAAGAGCGATCTTTTCTTAAAAAAGTGGTAAAGGAGTGATCTTTCCTTTAACAAAGTGGTAAAGTAGCGATCTTTTCCTAACAAAGTGGCATCAGAATGTCCAGGTTTCAAAAAGAAATTAGGCTTTTTGCTGCACAGGGTTAAGGTTTCTTCATTTTAGAAATGACTGAATCTTCAAGTACAATGATCAAACTAAATTCATCTAACTATTCAATTTGGAAATCTATGATGGAGGATCTTTTGTATTGTAAAGATCTGTATTTGCCATTGGTTGGTGATACTGCAAAACCCCAGGATAAATCTGCTATAGAATGGGCGATATTACATAGGAAGACTGTTGGTTATATCCGACAGTAGGTTGATTAGAGTGTGTATCATCATGTGGCTCAGGAGACTAGGGCTGATGTCTTGTAGAAGAAGTTTAGAATCCATGTATGAAAGGAAAACCGCCTTGAACAAAACTTCTTTGATTAGAAGAGTTGTTAATTTGAAATATAGGGAGGGTTCTAATATGACTGAGCACTTGAATGATTTTCAAGGGCTTGTAAATCAACTGACAGCAATGAAGCTTGTGCTAGAGGATGAGATCCAGGCACTCCTATTGCTGAGTTCCTTACCAAAAAGTTGGGAGACCCTAGTAGTATCAGTGAGTAATTTTGCTTTAGATAGGACCTTGACACTTGCCATAGTCAAGGACAGTTTGATCAATGAAGAGGCCAGAAGGAAGGACCTGGGTATTGGTTCAGACTCAAGGGCACTTGTTGCTGATAAATCTGAAAGGAGAGGTAGAAGCAAGCATAGAGGTGACAAATCTAACAAGTCTAAGGGAAGATCTAAGTCAAGGAGTAAGAAAAACCTTAAATGTTTTTATTGTGACAAGTCAGGGCATTTTAAGAAAGATTGCAGACTGTGGAAGGAAAAGCAAGGAAATGATAAGGGCAATGACTCAGATGAGGATACCACTGCTGCAGCAACAGATGACGAGGTTGTGGTTACATGGGATGAGGGTTGTATTAGTTTTGTAGGTCATGACAGTGACTGGGTTGTGGATTTTGGTGCCTCCTTCCATGTGACAGCACATGGTGAGCTTTTCTCATCCTATATTGCTGGTGATTATGGCAATATTAGGATGGGAAATAATGAAACTTCAAAGATTATTGGCATTAGAAATGTTGCATTGCAAACTAATACAAGTTGTAGACTCATTCTCAAGGATATGAGACATGTACCAGACATCCGCTTAAATTTGATCTCTGTAGGAAAGTTAGATGATGAAGGCTACCACAGTCAGTTTGGTGATGGGAAATGGAAGCTCACCAAAGGCTCCTTGATTGTAGCCAAGGGAAGGAAATGTAATACCCTTTACTTAATGCCTGCAAAGTTAAGTAAAGGAGATCTAACTAGGTCACATGAGTGAAAAGAGCCTCCAGATGCTTGTGAAGAGGCAACTTCAACCTGATTTCAAAGGTACTCCATTAAAACCTTGCATTGATTGTCTTGCTGGTAAGCAATATAGAGTTGCATTTCAGAGAAATCCACCTAATAGGAGATCTTATATACTAGATTGGGTTCACATTGATGTGTATATATGAAGGATTTGACTATAGGTAGTGCCATGTATTTTGTTACATTCATTGATGATTACTCTAGGAAGCTTTGGACTTATGCCTTGAAGTCCAAAGATCAGGTGTTGTCTGTTTTTAAATAGTTTCATTCTAGAGTAGAGAGGGAAACTAGCAAGAAGCTGATGTATATCAGGGTTGATAATGGTGTAGAGTACATAGGGCCATTTGAGCAGTATTGTACAGATCATGGGATAAAACTGGAGAAGACAGTTCCCAAGACCCCATAGTAGAATGGTGTTGTAGAGAGGATGAATCGCACCATCACCGAGAGAGTGAAGTGCATGTTATCTCATGCCAAGCTACCTAAGTCATTATGGGGCGAGGCCATGAGGACATTTGTGGATGTGATAAATCTATCTCCCTCATATGCTCTGGATGGAGATATACCACAGAAGGTATGGACAGGTAAAGACATTTCATATAATCATTTACGTGTCTTTGGTTACAGGGCCTTTGTGTATATACCAAAGGATGAGAGGGCAAAGCTTGATGCTAACTCCAAGCAGTGCATTTTTCTTGGGTATGCACATGATGAGTATAGGTATAGGTTGTGGGATCCTATTGACAAGAAGGTCATCAGAAGCAGAGATGTAGTCTTTCTGGAAGACCAAACAGTTGAAGACATCAAGAAGGCTGATGCGTCATCATCCTCAGGCCAGGTTCCCATAAATGTAGATCCTGCACCTTCTACAGATACAATAGATGAGAGGACTATAGAAGACATAGTGGAAGAGATCCAGGAGCCTCAGTAGCAGGTTGAGTTGAGGAGATCTTCAAGAGACAGAAGACCATCTGTCAGGTATGGTTTAGGTGGGTATGTGATGCTCACTGATGGGGGAGAGCCTAAATGTTATGAGGAAGCAATGACTCATAACAAGAAGAAAGAATGGGTTAAATCAATGCAAGAGGAAATCAGTTCCTTGCATGAGAACAAGACTTATGAGTTAGTTCAGTTGACTAAGGGCAAGAGACCCTTGAGTAACAAATGGGTTTATAGACTGAAAATAGATGAGAACAGCTCACTCCGAGGTACAAGGCAAGATTGGTTGTGAAAGGGTTTGGTCAGAAGAAGGAGGTTGATTATGAAGAGATATTCTCACCTGTGGTGAAGATGTCATCCATCAAAGTAGTGCTCGGTATTGCAGCTAGTCTGGATCTGGAGATAGAGCAAATGGATGTGAAGATAACATTCCTTTATGGTGATTTAGAGGAGGAGATTTACATGGAGCATCCTGAGGGTTTCAAGATCAAGGGGAAGGAGAATCTTGTATGCAAGTTGAAGAAAAGTTTGTATGGGCTGAAACAAGCTCCAAGGCAGTGGTACAAGAAGTTTGACTCCTTTATGCTTGATCAGGGTCACACCAAGACTGCCACAGATCATTGTGTCTTCATTAAACAGTTTTCTAGTGGTGAGTTCATCATACTTTTGATTTATGTTGATGATATGTTGATCATTGGTAGGGATGCTAAGAAAATCAGAGATTTGAAGACTACTATAAGTAAATCTTTCTTCATGAAAGATTTAGGACCTGCTGTCCACATACTGGGAATGAAGATCATTAGAGACAGGAAGAACCAGAAGTAGTGGTTGTCACATGAGAGGTATATTGAGAAGGTGCTAGAGAGATTCTACATGAGCAAGGAAAAACCTGTTTGCACTCCACTGGTTGGACATTTCAAACTGAGTTCACTTCAGTATCCTAAAAGTGAGGCAAACAAAGAGGAGATGAAAAGGGTCCCATATGCTTCAGCTGTAGGGAGTTTAATGTATGCTATGGTATGCACTAGACCTGATATTGCTCATGCTGTTGGTGTTGTGAGCCGGTATCTCTCAAATCCAGGAAAGGAGCACTAGTCTGCAGTGAAGTGGATTCTCGGATATCTCAGAGACACTTCTAGGTTTTGTCTACAGTTTGATGGTAGCAGTAAGCCTGTGTTAGAGGGTTTGTCAGAAGCTGATATGGCAGGAGATTTGGATTATAGGAAGTCCACTTCAGGTTATCTGATTACTTTTGTAGGGGGAGTAGTGTCCTGGCAGTCAAAGTTGCAAAAATATGTTGCACTTTCCACCACTGAGGCAGAGTATGTTACGGTGATAGAAGCCTGCAAGGAAGTCTTATGGATGAAGAAGTTCTTAGAAGAACTGGGTCAAGAGCAGAAAGGCTTGAAGCTATATTGCAACAATCAAAGTGCTATTCATCTTAGTAAGAATCCTATTTTTCATTTCAGATGAAACATATTGATGTGAGGTATCACTAGATTAGAGATGTGATAGAGTCTAAGCAGTTGAAGCTTGAGAAGATCCATACTGATGATAATGCATCAGATATGATGACTAAAGCTCTACCAAAAGAGAAGATCACTTGTTGCAGGAAGATTGCAGGAGTGATGGAACTTTCCATATGAGTTGGAGGAGGAGTTCGTTAGGTATAAATCTAACACATATAGGTCTATATCCAAGGGGATCCTAAGTATAGGGTTTATACTTAGATGAAAGGGTGTGTAATTCAAGAAGATTTGATGATATCGAGTTATAAACGGGTTGGATCGCCGCCTACATCGATTACTAAAGCCGTACACATGTCACTCTCCCCATATGAGTTGGAGGGGGAGTTTGTTGAGTTTGAGTCCAACTTATATGGGCCCATAATATAGTAAAAAAATAAAACCCTAGATATATAAAGAGTCTTTTTTTCATTGTTGTCTTAGGGCAAGGAAAAGAGAAGAGAGAAAAAAACACAATATACACACTCTTGAGTCTAGAGAGAGATCTAGAGAGAGGATGTTGTGAATCCACCAGATTATGGTGTGATTGAGAGAGCCACTAGTACAAACTAGTGAAGATTGTGTTTGTATTCCATTATTGTGTTAGTGGAGTTTTTTTTTCGTGCAGCAGCGGTCCCGTGGTTTTTCTGCACATTGGGGTTTTCGTCACGGTTAATCCTGATTGTCTATTGTCTATTTGATTTATTGTATTTGTTAATCAATTAGGAAAAGAAGAAGAGCGATTTTTTCTTAAAAAGTGGTAAAGGAGTGATCTTTCCTTTAACAAAGTGGTAAAGAAGAGATCTTTTCCTAACACCAATAGACTTCCCATAGCCACAATTTCTATTTTGGCCCGGACATTTGTAATACTTCAAGTATGCTTTGTTGTACATCTTTTGATTTTTTTTCTTCTTTTCCTAACCCAAGGATGATGATTTTCCAGTGATGCTGTTGCCAAGTGAATTGCGGTGGAAAATATTCATCACCGAATGCCTTGCACGGGTATATATATATGTACACAAATATTAGCTCAAGTTGCTCAGCTTTCGACCGCTTCACCTTGGCAAAGAGTTTACTTAAAAAGAGAAAAATGTCCCCACCGCTTAAGATATTTCCTTAGGTGTTTTGAAAATTTTCTTGATCTCTTATTGTTTTCTCCGTATATTTCAGCATATTATATATTCACATAACATACTTTCCCTTGAAAGTTACATTATGACATAAATACCTCAAAAGCATAAATTTATATGTTCATATTCCAAATGTTAGATGATATCGGTCACTAGACTTATTCTTAAGTTTTTGTTAACTTTTAAATGTTACTCCAATGCATTTAATTCTAAATGGCATGTCATAGGTTTTATTAAATTTATTATCACCTTAAATTTTACAAAATCATTTTGATCATGTTACCCTAGGTAACTTTTAGAATCATTTTGTAAATTATTATTAAATTCCGTTAACATTAGATCTAAGTGTAGTAATCCGTTACACATACATAGCTTAGAAGGTTTGATTAACCTTCTAAACTACTTACATTGCACCTACCACTACATAAGATTGATAGGGGTATCCCATTGTCCACAATCAGGTAAGTATTTTCCTTCTTTCTTTCTTTATTTGTTTAATTACAATTATAATTATAATAATGATAAAACCATAATAATAGTATTATAATTTTAATAATAATAAAAAAAAATGGTGTTCCTAATAATAATAATATCATTTACATGTGTCTCAAGTGCTTGTAACCAATGGTAATAATAATAGTATTTTTTTATTAATGGTCTTTTGTTTTATAATATTTTGTTTTAAAGATTTGTATTATTTGAAGCTATTATCGAAATTTTCTCCATGTAATAATATATGATATTTGTCATGATGTGTACATATTGATTTAATATCGGCCATGATATGCATAGATTATACTGACAAGAAAATTTTTATTAAGCCTTGATATTGAATTAATAGTTTGACTAAAATTTCATATTTGTACTTAATATATAATGTTCTATGAGTTTGAAAACTTTGAACCTTGTGAATTTTGATGACATATTTATATATTTTTATTGATATTTTGTTATAATTAAGATGATGCGTGAAATTTAATTTTTCTTAATCAATATGTTGAAAATTGATATCCTTATTGTAATTCAATTTGTGAGTTGAGTTGACATATGACTGTAGTTCTTGATAAAAAATTTTATCACTTAGAAAAGTTCGTTTTCATAAAATTTTCAAAAACCAAAGTGATAGGTTTGGGGTTCACATCAAAAAATCAATTTTTATAAAATTAATAAATTTAAAAATTAAAATTAACTGACAAACTAAAATTTTCATGAAAGAACTATATGACTTTTGATCTCAAATAGTGGGTACATAGGCAAATAATGGGCGACTTTAAAAAAGGAAAAATTCTTTTTTTGCGAATTTGATGTAAAAGTAGTTTCTTAATTTGTCACATGTAGATGCTACTTGCCTTTTTTTTTTCCATGAGATTTAGTGTGTTTGATTTGCTTTATAAATTTTAATAGGAAACCAAATACTTTGTAAATAACACGTAGGAATTCAAATTAGAGTATGTAGATGTACAAATTTGATTACAAAGGCCTTGAGCCTAATTCTTATTTGGATTTAACTCTTTGGCTAATGTGACAGGACTTAAAGAGTTAGGCCCAATTCAATTGGGATGATCATGGGAGAATTGGCATGGAAGGCTTGGAGTAGGGCCCGTTGGAATTGGCCTACCCAATTCCAACCTTTCTCAAGTTGGCTCACACACATTGTAAATGAAGGCCTTGATGGGCCTGGGTCCATAAGGGAGCCCATATTCATATCCATAATGAGAGGGACTCATCCTGGCCGTTGGTTGTCTGTCTCATCTGACGGACGACATCGATGGCCAGATTCTCTATAAATACCTTAGTCCTTACCTCATTTGGACAAGGTGAAATCTTGGACAAACACCGTTGTGCTGCCGGATTTCCATTTTTGTGAATCGATTACTTGACTCACTCAAGAACGCACACGATATTCGTGGTACTTAGTGAGGTTGATGCTCAATAGCTCCCTCGCCTGTCACACGTGTGTTAGAGCCTATTGAGATTGCCTACTCCTCCTCCCTACACGATACTCTCTTGATCATCCTATCACGTGTTGTTTCCCTAGGTCACGCGTAGCGCGATAGTCACGCGACACGCACGTGATCGTTGCATCCGGATTCATACCCACACATTTTTGGCGACTCCACTGGGGAAAGGGAAATCAACACTGTGATGGCACCTCCAAGAAAGAGACCACCGATCCCACTGAGAGTACAACTCAAGAAACTAATGTTAATCTCGAGGCCGCTGAACATGACATGCCAGCACTTGAGGATGTGAACCAACCTACTGGTGCTCAAATCTACAATGCTGCGATCTTGCGTGCTGTGCAAGAAAATACCAACAAGTCAATCAATCAATGCAAGAGTCTGCAAAACAATTCCAACAATTCATGACAATATTTGCTCAGTACCTGCCTGGAATAGCTGCTATTGCTGCCACGCAACAAGGTGCGACTTCGTCGACCCTGTTGTTGTTGCGCAACAACGCGCTTCTCAGGCACCTCAAGTTGCTCCACCTGCTAATCCTACTCCTATTCCTGAACAAGATCCTACCAGAGTTGGAGAGCAAATCCCTCCATTAGAGCCTGTAATCACACAACCGCTTGCACCTCAGGTAATGAATACTGGAATTCAACTTGGAACACCATCAACTTCCCAGCCTGCATTACATGCTCAACTTGGAGGATCTTCATCCTCACAGGCTACACCACCAATTGTCATTGGTGGACCCACTGTTCAACCCAATGCAACTTTACTCCAAACGGCCACTCCAGCTACACCAGTTGAAGTTACTACTTCAACTCCTAAAGGTACTTTCGTCACGAAGGAAGATCTGGACATGTACCTAAGGGAAATACAAGCTAAGTCTGATGTGGGAGTATTGGATCTCAAGCTCCCATACAATCAACGTATTGCTGCTAAGCCATACCCTCAGGACTATGTGAGTCCCAAATTCATGCTATTCAATGGTAAAAAGGGAAGTGCCAAGGAACATTTGTTGAAGTTCATTGAAACACTAGAGGTTTATGGATTTGATGATGATTTAAAGTTGAAAGAATTTTCTAAGTCCCTCACAGAGAAAGCGTACACTTGGTACGTCAATCTTCCCCCTGGATCTGTAGATTCATGGGCAACCATGTGCAAAATGTTCCTAGAAAAATTCTTCTCCACACAAGAACGAGTGACCTTGACTGATATGGGACGAATCCGTCAAAAGCCCAAGGAAGACTTGATGGATTATATCGAGCGCTTCAGGGAGCGTTCACTAGACATCCAAGACATATGTGATGAAAGAGAGTTGGTGAAAATTTGTATCCAAGGCATGTTTACTGAGTACGCGGTGCATCTAGAAAATCTTTCTTTAGCTTCATTCTCCACTCTGGTTGAGAATGCGCGAAGGACTAACAATTCTGTGCGCGACAGAGAGGAGGAAATATGAAGTTTAACAAGAGAGACCATCGGTGAATTTGGCTCAAAGTGAAGATTTCAAAGAAGGGAAGAAACCAAGAGTTGAGAAGCCCAAGGGTGAGAGGGCAAAAGAAGCACAAACATATCCTTGCTCAATGGGAAAGGTGTACGCTGTGCTAGATCAGTGGTTAAGAGATGGAAATCTCAAACTCCCAAGAGTAGAACGTTTGCCAACTCAGGAAGAAAAAAATAATCCTAAATTTTGTAGATTTCACAGGATTGTGGGGCATCCTACTAAGGATTGTTTTACTTTGAAGAGGATCTTTAATGAAAGAGTTGAGAATGGTGAACTTATCATCGAGAATAATGATGTCAGGAATAACCCACTTCCAGCTCATGGCAATCAACGTGGTGCTGTGAATGCCATTACCCATGATCCTACTATAATGGAGTCAACAGACACACAGCTAGTTGGGGGACATGAAGAAAATGACAATACACTCAAAATTGAAACTCATGGGGATGATAATGTCATCTTTACTTTACTAAAGACTTCAAATTTTAAGAATTTCTTTGATCTCCTTGGATTTGATGATCATGCACGATTTGCAGCAACGACTGTACTTAACCAAATTGCGCAAGGTCATTATAGTGGATGCGACATAGTTCAACCTAAGAAAGGAGTGGTCTCTACAAGGGATTATGCAATTACATTTACTAGAACTGATGCACACTTGAAGAACTTCAATCACAATCGTCCTTTGTATGTAGAGAGTATACTCAATGGTTACCCCATCAAGAGGACATTTATCGATAATGGATCCTCACTCAATATCATGCCCATGTCTACTTTCAAAGCTGCAAGAATAGATATCGATACTTGATGAAGCATCCCATCGCAGTGAATAGTTTTATCGAATCTTCTACAATGACAATGGGTTATGTCAAAGCAAGTTTTAAAGTTGGGCCCATTCATAGCCTTGCTACATTTCATGTAATTGATGCACCGGTGTCCTATCACCTTCTCATAGGAAGGACATGGCTGCACGAGTACAACATGATACCCTCAACACAACATCAGTGCATGAAAGGTCATTGGAGTGGAAGTGATATCCTAATCCATGCGACAAAGAATCCATTCAATCGTAATGAACTCCACTTTGCTGAAGCTACCTTTTTCTATGAACATGAACATGAAAATGAAGCAGATATGACTTTAGTGGAATCCCACGCGGAATCACTACCCACAGGAGAAGAAATTAAGACTCGAGAATTTAACAAAAGAAAGAAGCGTGGTTGTCGTGGAGGTGTAAAGAAACACAAGAAGGCTTATGATAGGATGGAAATGTAAAGCAGTGCATGAATTGAAGAAAGAGTGTTTATGACAAGAGTGTTATTATCATATCTCACTCATTTCCTTTTGTTTCTGTGTAAACAAAGCATTAGATGCTTTTACCTAATGAATGAATTATACTCATCAGATCAGTCAGTATTGTTCGTGAAAATATGATGTGTGATCACTTATTTTCCTTTTCATCGCTATTGTCGCTGCAAAGTAAGAAACTAATCTTCTTAGCGCAAAGCTAGTTTAAAAAAAAAGGGGATCGACATCAAATTGAGTAAGATTACCCTTTAGTAATGAAAGAAAAACAATAACAAATATAACATTTGATTTAGACATCGTTGCTGACGGGTCAGAGCTTAGCTCCCAGGCGCACGATGTTGATAGCTCATCACCGCTTTCTTCTTGGTATTTCTAGTTGTCAAGTAGTGGAGATAATCCCCTTGACAACCCCTATTGAGCCAAGTAATCCTTGGCATATGGTATTCTACACAAGTACTATATAGTTGAGTAGTGGGAAATACCCCTTGACTAATAAAAATTTATCGATAACAAATGCTATCGCAGCATGAGCGCGATTGATAACAAATGTCACTATCGCTGCATGAGCGCGATTGATAACAAATGCTACCGTCGCTGCATGAGCGCGATTGATAATGAATGCTACTATCGCTGCATAAGCGTGAATGTTCATTTCCTTAAATGGATTGTCTAAACATCATTGCGAGGAAGTAGCAGTGCTACTTCAATGCACATGATAATTCCACTCATCTTTTATATTAGATAATATTGCTGCTTGGTTGAAGCTTTGCTCCTAAGCGCGTATGATCACAAAAAAAGCATGTTTTAAAACTAAGTGTTGTGTTTCAATGACAATCCTTGTTATCTAGACATGCTCTTTGTCTGTGATGTGTGTAATAAACTTACAAGTGTCTAAGGGATTGAAGTGATCCTACTACTACGTCTTTCATGTGTTGCAATCATATGAGAGCTACTACTCCAAAGCGCATGATGACTAGATATATCACCAAGGCGAAAATGAGTATCAAGAATATAAATGGATATAGAGATGATGAGTTGGTTTTATTGTCCTAGTCAGTTTAACATATTCGATACAACTCATATTGAAAGAAAGAAAGGAGACGATATTACATAACCAAGAAGATTACAGCAAAGAAAGACACGAGTGGATGCCTATCACAAATCAATAATGTGCAATGCACATTTGTGATGCTTGAAGTGCAAAATGTTTGTTTGTACGTGATCCTCACTTATGCAACAATGCATGAAGTTCATTTGTGCAATATGCTCAAAACATGTACACGTATATGACACCAGCTTGCTCATGATGCTACATCTCTCTTATATAATGATACTACAATTAGTCAATTAAAAGTACATGCATGAAAATAATGCTTGTCTTCAAACAAGGTCGATGTGTTCCTTCAAGATATTGCAATGATGGCCTAAGCAAGTTCGAAGCAGCGTAGGAAACGACATACAAACTTGAGTACAAAAAAAAAAGTATTGCATGCACTATGAGCTGTGACAAGCATAGGTGCAAAGCAAGTAGGGCAATAATATGTTACAAAATCTCAAGGAGCACTGGTATAGGATTAATACTTTGAATGAAACCATCAATCATTATCCATGTTATCGAGGTAAAAGTCAATGATACATACTAGACAGTTGTCTACTTTGGAGTATTTACTCATTATGGTATCATTCATCTACAAGATGGTGAAGAAAGCAAGCTTGATACTAAAATAATGAAAAAAAAAGGAGAAAGAGTCTTGGTACAATGAAAATAGTAGATCAAGTTGTTTATGCAAAACTTTAATTTAGAGGACAAGATATGCTACTTGTGAACTGAAATCAATAGCATGAGACATACACAACAAGCACATTAGCTAGCAAAGTATCACACTCATTCACCAAACGACTAGGCGCACAAGATGAGAAAGATTCCCCTCTTACAGTGGTGCTGTTCCAAGATCGTTGCATGGGTAATTGAGAGACAAACAACTAAGGAAAGCCTCTCTCATAGCGGTGCGGTGCCAAAGTCATCACGTGAGGAATGGAACACGGATGTAATGTGCGGTTCCAAGATTGTCACGTAAAGTTTGGGACACGGACGGCTGAGAGTGTCATCATACAGTGTGTGATCTCAACATTGCCATTTGCACGGTTGGAACACGGACGATGAAGAGCTTTGTCTTAAAAATCATAAGGCATCATAGTCCTTTGGTGAATGAATAGAATACATGATAGACAGGAATGTTTGAAGTCGAGTATTCCTTTTTGCAAATGTTCAAGAACTATTAATAGATGATGATATTAATATGAGTTCATAAAACAAGAAGATCATACTTACAAAAATGAAGTCAAAAGGATACGTAGTAAAGATTTAACGATTCAATCTCAGTACCTGCATTGCAAGAAAATAAAATGAGTTAGTTTCACAAACAAGGAATGTTTCGCTCATGCAAAATTTTATTGTCACAAAGACAGATATAATAAAAAACACATACATTCTTTACAAGTATGCTAAGGAGGTTGAATTTATTGGAGAAGTTTTGAGCGTGAGAAAGTGAAGAAAGCTATTCCCTTCTCTCTTGGTTTCCTTTACTACCCTTATGGCTCTTCCTGCAATAATGACAACTTGGAAAAAAGTTCGTGCAATTTCTCTTTGAAAGTTGGTGAGGAGAAGTGCGAGTCAACATTAGATCTCTTATTGGGAGGTTTTCAATGTTCAAAGTGTGATGGACATGTTTGCGATAACTAACTAGATATAAATAGCATCTCTCCAAATTGTATGCAAGGAAATGAAATTTTCATGGATGATGTATTCCTTCATCTACAGACATTCTTTTTCAAGCTTCTATATGATGAGTCATCAGAAGAGGCTCATATTGCTTATGTCCATAACATAAGAAGGATTCTCCAACATGGGACTGCAGATACTTCAATTAAAATTAGATTTGAATGGATAAAATGCATTGAGTACCTTCTTGCCCGCAGAAGGAAAGGAGTTAGTGAAGCATTCTGCTCACAGATTGGTTCTTTCGCTGATGATTACATTTTAAGTTGCTTGTTTTTGGATAAAGATGACCAAAGTGACCTATAGCAGCAATCAACATCTCCACACAGATAATGAAGTCCCGAAACTGTGCAGCTTCATCTTCATCTTTAATGAGCAAAGACTTTGCAGCAAGGAAAACCAAGACACCCTGCCAATAAGTCAAGAAGATTTAATGATGATAAATTTTGGAACTGGATTGAATGGCTTGAGTAAATTTTTGCATGCCACATAAAACAATGCCAATGCGTAAAGTGCCAATGAGTAGGATATGGTATAGATAATGGTGAGGTACAAGTATCATTGTGCTGGATTGAAATTCCCATCATGATATTTCCCCTTTACATAGGGTATAAGTGTAACTGCAACAAAAATTGGCTTTAGTATGACAAACTGTAGACACCCTTGCTTGCATTTCCGCATGAAACGCCCATCTAAAGGTAAGGGAGGAAGGCAGCAACAAGTTTAATACCTGCATCAAATTCCTCAGAAAATAACAAGTATTCGTTGACCAACATATTTAAAATCACTTTATAAATACATTCACTCATTCGAACCTCGTTTGGGTCAACCACCGTTAGCGTCAAGGCCCCTTCTCCCTCACGCGACTCAAACATGCTCCTCGGCTTGGCCGAACCTCAGCTTTAGCAGCTTACTATCGACTTTGGCCAACAAAGGCATTGAGGAATGATCTTCAAGAAGCTGGCTGGACGGTGGGGCGGTCTCCGATCTATCACATTGTCACTGCATCTGATGGCACCATAAAGCTATTGATAAAATTGGAGGATAACAGGCTAATTGAAACCGTGGGCATACCTGTTGAAGATGATAAAGGGTCAGTTAGACTTACTGCTTGTGTCTCATCTCAGGTTGACTGCCCATTGGGGTGCTCATTTTGCGCTACTGGTAAAGGAGCCTTCTCTAGAAATCTTAGAACACATGAGATTGTCGAGCTGGTGTTAGCTATTGAGGAGATTTTCAAACATAGGGTGACAAATGTCGTATTTATGGAAATGGGCGAGCCGATATTGAATTTCAAATTAGTTCTTGAAGCCCGCAGATGCTTGAATAAGAATGTGCAAATTGGACAGCGGATGATAACAATCTCCACAGTAGGAGTGCCAAACAAGATCAAGAAGCTGGCCCCTTAGACTCCTTGCCACCCATTGCCTTCTCTAGAGCAAGCATTAACCGTTTGAACCATATGGTGTTCAGTGTTCTTGTAATAACTTGGAACCATTTATGTAAATCAATGACACACAGTGAATGCCCTCCTAAGTGCTGAATGCAATAGAATAAAGGAGTTTCATCCCATCTTCTCTAATCAGACGAACTACTTTCCTGAATAAAAATCTTCTCTGCTGATACCAAAAGAACACCTAAAAGACCAGCCGTGGAGCACATTGCTCTGTTTCTAATGCAAGTAATATTACAAGTAACCCATGGACCATCCGTGTTCTAGGGGACATAAAACTTCCACTGTCACCATTCCAAGGAAGTGAAGGAATCAGCTCACCTACTATAATGGCTGCACGGGAGTTTAGCATTACACTAGGAAGATTGTTGTCCCCATCTTCTAAACTCTCAACCCCACCCATCGTGGCAATGAGAGAATCAACAACCAACTTTCAGGCTTTCCCATAATCGCAGAATCAACCAAATGCAATAACTCCGAAGACACGTTTGGCATAACAGCTCTTGGCTTTACTTGCTGTGGGGAAATCAACAAAAAAAAAAGCTGCAAAAATGTTGAAGCTATAAATATTTTGGAAAGAATGGGTTGTTCCATGGTATAAAATTTCGATATCCGTCCATGGTAAAGCACTCAAAGACCGTTGCTGACTTCCATCCTTGGACAAGAGATTAGGCAACTTATCCAAAAGCAAGCTAGAAGAGATGGAAGATCGCGGTATACCTGATGCTCGAAGTTGCTGGGCTGAATATCTGGAGTCGATTTGATATACGCTGCCTGGAAGAGCTCTTTCGATTGCAGAACCAACATTATGATTGGGTTCAGCATGTCATGCCTGACTGGAAATGCTGTATCTATCAATGGAGTCAAAGCTAATTTGACTAAGGACTTCTATGGAAGGCACATCATTCCTTCATCTTGTCATCTACTATGGAATAAGACTTCAAGAGCAGCAGTGGTTAAAGCATCTTTGGATGGGAAGCCAAATGACAGTAGAAGAAATTTCCTAATGTTGCATGGAGCAGCACCTGCAGTCTTGACTAGAAAAGCTTTTGCCGATGAATAAGGGTTCTCTTCCTCTAGGATGTCATACTCCAAGTTCTTGGAGTATTTGGACAAGGACAGGGTTAAAAAGGTAGACTTATTTGAGAACGGCACGATTGCTGTTGTTGAAGCAGTTTCTCCTGAGTTAGGGAACCGGGTGCAAAGAGTCTGAGTGCAACTCCCAGGACTTAGCCAAGAGCTCCTTCCAAAGTTTAGAGAGAAGAATATTGACTTTGCAGCTCATAACGCTCAAGAGGACTCAGGTTCTCTATTATTTAACTTGATAGGAAATCTAGCTTTCCCTTTGATTTTGATTGGTGGTTTGTTTCTTCTATCAAGACGGTCTTCTGGAGGAATGGGAGGTCCTGGCGGTCCAGGCTTCCCTCTTGCCTTCGGTCAATCTAAAGCCAAGTTCCAAGATGGAACCAAACACTGGTGTCACATTTGATGATGTTCATTAAATGATGCGCCAAATGGTCGACCCTTTGCTTCTATCCCACTTAAATGTTGGACATGACTTCCAGAAGGAGCAGAACGGAGGGCATGAGTGACCACAAAAGAGTCCATAAAGTATAGACCCGATATGAAGGAGTAAGGGCAGCATGTGATGTACACAACCAAATTGTTGACACCTGTCCCAGGTAGTACAATATTGTAACAGCCTTGACAGTTATGTATGTTGGAAAAGGGGGGTGCATGTTATAGCAGAAAAGTTGCTCCTCTACACTAAGGGCCAATCAAACATTGACAACTTCGATAGTACAAAAATTTGTACTGTTAACGGCACAAAGATGCCAGAATGTAAGGAGAGGTAGGCTTGAATAATATTATATGTGAACTAAGAAAACACAGAATAGGGAGACTAATTTTATATATGAACTGGATCCTATTCCGTATCGAGAAATATACATATATCAGCACGGCCCTGGGGGCAGATTTATATTTCTGGGCCCACAAGTCCAAAATGATGTCTCTGTACAAGGAGAGGATTGTCCGAGAGAAGAATCAAGGTAACAGCCCTGAATATTCCAGATACCTCAAGAATAATTTGACATGAAGAGTAGGATGGGAGATTCCCCAGGACGTTGCGTTCGCCACTGTTTTACTGGTACTAGTTGGATGTGAGAAAGAATTTGCAAGATTGGAACAGAATTAGGAGGTTTCAAAATGATATCATGTTGGATTTAGTCAGATTAGTTAAGCATCCACTTGATAAGAAAAATGGGAAGGTAGTTTCCGACCGGAAATATGCTTCCTGTGCAGTGGTTGGTAACAGTGGTATTCTATTGAAGAATGAACATGGGCCATTGATCGATAGCCATGAGATGGTTAGTCGATTGAACAATGCAAGGATTGGGAGCTTTGAGCGGAATGTAGGCTCAAAAACTACAGTTTCGTTTGTAAATAGTAATATTTTGCACCTTTGTGGAAGGAGGGAAGGTTGTTTTTGCCATCCATATGGGGATAAAGTTCCCATTATCATGTATATGTGCCAACCAGTGCATTTCCTTGATTACACGATATGTAATTTATTGCACAAGGCACCATTAATGATCACGGATCCAAGGTTTGACATCCTTTGTGCTCGGATCGCAAAGTATTACTCTTTGAAATGGTTTGCAGCAGAGACAGGGAAGTCATTGGAGGATTGGAGCAGTGCCCACGACGGAGCATACTTTCACTATTCATCAGGGATGCAGGCCATAATGTTGGCTTTGGGGGTATATGACAAAGTTAGTGTTTTTGGGTTCGGGAAATCAGAGATGGTTAAGCATCATTACCATTCAAATCAGAAGGGTGATCTTCATTTACACGACTATCCTGCTGAGTATGATTTTTACGACGATTTGATTCATAGACCATGGGCAGTGCCGTTTGTTTCCCAAAATTTCAAGTTTCCTCCTGTTGTTATGTACAAGTGAAACACTGCAGGCTGCTGCAACTTAAGGGGAATATAATATTGGTAGGTCTATTCATGGGTTTGCTTTAAGAAGAAGCATTGGTTGTTCCGATGATGTTTTCGAAACTAGCTTGGGGCATATGTATGTTAAATGTGGAGTTCTAGGTACAGTGGTTCGTGTCATTGCTAATAAGGATATGCATAATGTTGGATCTTGGAATGCTGTGATTGGAGGGCATCTTCAGGTTGGAAAGGCCTTAGAGGCATTTTGGCTTTTAGCCGGATGCTACAAGAAGCTGTGGTGTCAGATTTGATTCCTTTGGCTAATGGCATTTTGACCTGTGCTGAGTTGATGTATTTGCATGAAGGAAAGAGCATCCATGGTTACATTTGTTGGACTGGAATGGAGCTGGACCTGGTAGTCATGAGCGCACTAATAGATTTGTATTCAAAATATGGTAAGCTGAAACAAGCTTGTGAGTTGTTCTACAGAATGGAAGAAAAAGATAATATTGCTTATAATGTAATGATGGGAGGTTACATTGAAAATGGATTTGCTGGTGAAGCCTTTAAACTGTATTCGGGAATGCTTCAAAATGGTCTAAAACCTAATGTAGGATCTTTTGTGACTGCACTTTCAGCTTTATCTTATATGAAGGCCATAAGACAAGGCATGGCTGTTCATGGATCTATACTAAAACATGGCCCGACTGTCATTATAGAAATCACTAATCAACTCATCGGGGTGTACTCAAAATGCGGTTTCATGAACTATGCAGTGCAAGTCTTTTGTAGTATGAAATCTACGGACTTAATCTCATGGACCTCGATGATTATGGGATATGTTAACCATGGATTTTCTGATGAGGCCATTAGTACAATTAGATTGATGCGGAAAGAAAAATAGACCATGATTCGATAAAAAGCTTTGCCGATTATATCAGGCCACATGAGGAAAGTATATGTAGAAGTATTGTCAATCTACTTGTGACATGCTCAGACTTTATATCAATCAGAAAGGAATTGCTGGTGGCCTTAAAGCATGTTCTAGAAACAGATTTTAAGAGGGGTCTGTTTCCTCTCATCGACACCTTATTAGAAGAGAGAGTGTTGGTAGGACCAGGTCGGGCATGCTTTGAGACCTTAAGACTATTGGCTTACAGCTTACTTGCTGAAATTGTGCATCATGTTCGTCAGGATCTTTCCTTGTCACAGTTATCCCGCATAATCTATTTATTCTCAAGCAACATGCATGACGCATCATTATCGCTTAGTATTCACACTACTCGTGCCCGACTGATGTTAAATCTGGTGGAGCCAATTTTTGAAAAAGGAGTTGATCAAGCATCAATGAATGAAGCCCGGATCTTGCTGGGTCGCATCCTGGATGCCTTTGTTGGAAGATCTAGTACTTTCAAGCGCACTATTCCCCAGCTTCTGGAGGAAGATGAAGAGGGAAAGGATTGTACTTCCTTGCGGTCAAAGCTTGAACTTCCTGTGCAGGCTGTGTTGAACCTGCAGGTCCCTGTAGAGCATGCTAAGGAAGTGAACGATTGTAAGCATTTGATTAAGACCTTGGTGATGGGAATGAAGACAATAATATGGAGCATCACCCATGCACATACTCCTCGATCTCAGGTTTCTTCTACACATGGAGCACACCAACAGGTTCTTGTTTCACAAATACCTGCTCCATAAGCTTTTAAGGGGATGTGAGAAGATGAGGTTTGGAAAGCTGCTCGTGTTTTAAAGAGTGGTGTTCATTGCTTAGCTTTATTTAAAGAAAAGGATGAGGAAAGGGAAATGCTTAACTTATTCTCTCAAATTTTGGCAATTATGGAACCTCGAGATCTTATGGACATGTTTTCTTTATGCATGCCCGAACTTTTTGAGTGCATGATTTCTAATACTCAGTTAGTCCACATATTCTCAACCCTTTTTCAAGCTCCCAAGGTATACCGCCCATTTGCTGATGTTTTGGTGAGTTTCCTTGTGAGCAGCAAACTTGATGTCTTAAAGAATCCCGATACTCCAGCAGCAAAGTTGGTGTTGCAGCTTTTTCGATTTATATTTGCTGCTGTTACGAAAGCTCCTTCTGACTTTGAGAGAATACTACAGCCTCATGTTCCTGTTATAATGGAAATCTGTATGAAAAATGCAACAGAAGTTGATAGCTGCAACTCCTTCGTATGATGTTCCAAGCACTTTCAGGATGCAAATGTGAGTTTAGGATGTTGTTTCCTAAAATTAACACATCAAGCAGCAGTGCAGCTAAGTTATAGCACACATGCGCTGGATGAGACTTCTGTCATTCGAAAGGGCTTGAAATAATGCCCAAACCCCTCCGATGAAACCCGAAGGACTTTGGTCAGGGGGCAAAATGTAGATGTACAAATTTGATTACAAAGCCCTTGAGCCTAATTCTTATTTGGATTTAACTCTTTGGGCTAATGTGACGGGCTTAAAGAGTTAGGCCCAATTCAATTGGGATGATCATGGGAGAATTGGTATGGAAGGCTTGGAGTAGGGCCCGTTGGAATTGGCCTACCCAATTCCAACCTTTCTCAAGTTGGCTCACATACATTGTAAATGAAGGCCTTGATGGGCCTAGGTCTATAAGAGAGCCCATATTCATATCCATAATAAGAGGGACTCATCCTGGCGGTTGTTTGTCTCATCTGACGGACGATATCGATGGCCAGATTCTCTATAAATACTCTTAGTCCTTACCTCATTGGGACAAGGTGAAATCTTGGACAAACACCGTTGTGCTGCCGGATTTCCATTTTTGTGAATCGATTACTTGACTCACTCAAGAACGTACACGATATTCGTGGTACTTAGTGAGGTTGATGCTCAATAGCTCCTTCGCCTATCACACGTGTGTTAGAGCCTATTGAGATTGCCTACTCCTCCTCCCTACACGATACTCTCTTGATCATCCTATCACGTGTTGTTTCCCTAGATCACGCGTAGCGCGATAGTCACGCGACACGCACGTGATCGTTGCATTCGTTTTTTTTTTTTTTTTTTTTATAATTGAAAAATCAAAGGTGGAAACCATCTAGATTTTAATAGGATAACCCAAACTTATTAACTTTTGCTTTCTTTTTTTTTTTTTTAAATGATTTTCTGTGAATCAGTAGATAAGTTAGGACTAGCCTACTCATTGGTTCTAATTTACTTTTTTCTTGATTTTACTCGAGTGGTGACTTCAAATTTTCCTTTTTCTTTTTCCTTTTTGAATTAGAAGATTGTCTTAATTCTTAGTCAAGGGTTTGCATTAAATGCATTAGGGTTTAGCATGAATAAGGTTAAGAGAAATTGAACCGAAAATAAAAATTTAGGCTTGACAATACACAAAACATAGTTTATTATGTATATTTCTATAGTATGTTTGTAGACAGTGTTGTCGGACCCAGATCGGCCCGTCTGGTTCAACTTGGTTCAACTAGAATTGGCCATAAAGGTGGGTTGGTCAACTCATTTTGCCTAAATTTGCATCGACTTGGATTGACTCGGTCAATCCAGGTGGTCGAATAAGGACATTCAGACTGAAAAAAAGAAGCAAAATAAAAAAATAAAAATTTAAATATGTTTTTATACTATATTATAAATTTATAATATATATAATTGTTATATCATGCTTATTTAATAATTAATTGACGAATTTGATTCAAATATAAATTTAATTGAGTGATGCCATATATATTTATCTTTTATAATTAAATTATCATTTATATTTTTACTTTTTTTTGTAATCCCCTTCGACCCTAAGTTGAACCAGGTTCAACCCCCGGTTGAATCCAGTTCGATGTCTCGATCCTTGACCCTCCTAACTTGCCCATGTCAAACCCTAATACGGTCTTGACAACATTGCTTATGGAGTGAGAGGTGGAGCATTATTGTAGCAGGATTTAGATTAAACGCATGTAGCCCATTTTGGTTGAATCTTAACATGTATTTGGCAGTTTATGGGATTTAAATGAACGAATGAACAACGCGGATAATTTCCGATCCCACGGGGAACTATCATCGCAAAAAGAAATGACAGAAATCATGGAAGCATTATATGGCCCTTGAAACAAATAACGTGGAACCAATTTAGTGTTTATTATCGATGAAAAAAGTAGAATATTGAAATTTTCTAAGAAGATTTACGATTTTCAGGTAAAATTACCAGAAAGATGATAATTACAAAACCCAATGATAACATAGGAAAAGATACCATGAATTCATTAGAGATATCGTAATTATGGAATCCAAAGAAAATTATAAACATTAGGGTAAATTCCAAAAGTTAACGTAATTGCAAAGGGATAAGGAAAAGCAATATTATTTTAAAAAAAATTACAAAAAATGCCGGTCTGTTAGAAAAAAATATGATGTGTTCATAGTTTTATTATAAGGATCTCTTGGATTTTAGTTGAGATGATTTTTTTTAATCTTTTCATTTGTATCTATAGATCATATACCTATTGTGTACATGGTAAATAAAATAAAATAAAAGTTAGATATTTCTTTTATGCTTTTTGCAACATATAATTGACGGGGGATAGAAAGAAAGAAAAATCCTCAAATTAAAAAAATTTAAAAATAATTAAAATATATAAAACTTCAAATTAAGTCTTTAAAACATGATTTTAGATGGTTAGAAAATCGTTTCAGAGTTTGCTCTAATGTATTATAGGTGGCACTTGAAAATTACATTTCTTTTATTTTTTTTAATCCTATAATTGTAGGGATGTTATTATATCGAGTGGAAATACGTACGCTAATTGACTCTCTGCCTCTAAAGCCGGCATATATCTTTGGATATGAAAATTGAGACGTCTGTTAGGAAAGTGACTTGTCTTTGTTTTCTCACAATTATCCTGCACCAGTTTTTTTAATCCCACAAGATGAAATAACGTCTCATACTGTTATGTCATATTTGATACATAAGAATCGTTCGGAATGAAATTGATTAGAATAAATAAATGAATGAGAATCGGACAAGGAATGAAATAGAAAGGAATTATTTTATATTATAATTTATTAAAAATACCATTTATAAAAAATAAAATAATAAATTTATATAGGATAAAAAAGTTATTAATTAAAAATTTTTAATAAAAGGTGGAAAGAAATTGAGATTCTGCCTTCTAAAAGACGAAATCGAATTCCACCTTAAAGTCGGAATCGTCAATTCCAGCTTTTCATAACGCTTGCAAACGTAAGAAAAGGAATGAAAGCTAGAATATATGATTCTATTCCAGTTTATTGCCACATACCAAACAAGCCATTAGTATTTCTTAAAACTCTACATTAAAATATCAATGTAGCCTATTTTCCCATTTTGAAAGAGTTGTCATTCCTAAATAATGCTAAGAAAAACAATAAGAGTGTTGTAAAACTACGAGCATATGAAATATGAATTAACCCCATACAACCAACAACTTCAAGATAGCTAAACCTCTTGTCTGTTGTCCCATCATCAGCTATGCTAGGAATTTTAATTCTCTGTCTTCTTTCTTTCTGCGCTATTTTTATCAAATATATCATCAATTTTAATAATCTTCTCTAAAACCCACATAACAATTTCCTTCTTATTTTTAATCTTAGCTATATTCTCGCTCTAGCTATCTTCGTTATTAAAAATAGAGTTGGGTTTATCTAGGTTCTCCACAATAATTTTCTTAAACATCTTCTTAATCTCTTGAAATGACCTCTTATATTATGATGTTGCTTGACAAATTCAAGTAGATTCCCTTGAAATTCATTTGCATGCATTTCTAGGTTTTTCGTCATGTTTTTATTTTTCCATAAAGTCATACATCATCTCTTTAATCTTTGCCATTGTTCCATGAGTAAGATAGACATATGGAATTTAATGAACCTTCACCAATGCTGTTATAATCTAATGGCAATGCTATCGAACCCCATTTAAGCTGTGTATTGGGGTTAGTGGCTCTAATAGCATAGTGGAGCTTTTATTGTGTTGAATGGATCTCTCGAAGAGTGATTGACTTTCTAGTTATTAGCACATATAGCTCTTGTATTAACTCAACACCTAATTTCTTAACCAATGAAATGAAGCCCTCAATGGCATTGCCATTCATAATGGACATTAATTTATAAGTTGGCCCATGTGGCGTATAGTGAGGATGTTTGTGATGAGAATCAATTTAGCCTGGTTCTAGAACCGAATATCCAAACTAGACTAAAAGACCAAAGCTTGTTGATTCAATGGGAACATGAAACAAATGGAACTAGAGGATCAAAATTGCCCTAATGTTGGCTTCTTAAACAGACGACTTACATATATGAAGCTCACAACATCACAGGTGTAGAGAGGAGCATGGAAGCCTTGGATGAGCCTCCAGTAGTGTACCAGGCCGGCTTATCTCCATAAATTAGGCTTTAATGAGTCTTAATTATTATTTTAAATTATTAGTCTTTAATTTCATATTTATTAGTCTTTAATGTCATTAGATTCCTTTCATATTAAGATAATTAGATATAGAAAGTCCTTTTGTCATATTTATTAGTCTTATTATCATATTTTGTAATTAGTCATTTTGTCATTAATTAGGTCTTTTGGGGAACTATTAAAATACCCCTTTTGTATTGAGATTCATCAGTTTTGGGATATTTGACAAACTTGTTTTTAGAGTTTTCTCATTTTTCCTTATCAATAAATTGTTTGATTGTGGCGAGATCCCGTTCTTATTGATCCTTGTGATCGTGGTGAGCAACCCGTTCTTATCAATCTTTAGATTGTGGCGAACAACCCACTTTAGCTAATTTGTGCATCATATCAAATTAGTTAGATGCAGTTTAGGTTATTGTTGGTGTCATATCCAATAGTAACGCTATCCACATCCTTTAATTTCTTGTATTCTAAACACAAAAGCCATAAAAATAGCATTTTTATTTTGTCTGAACATTCGATTTGTGAGATTTGCTGTGTGCCTGTTTAAGATTATTGTGTCCAGGGTTTTAAGCACATCAGTCTGTGTATTGTTACAATGCCACCAATAGTTGGATCCACTCCAGTACTTACTCCAATACTTGCATAAATATTTTTATGAATTGGTGATAGTTTACATTGATCCTCACTTTTACAACCTTGTCTTGCACCCTCCCTCGCCCCAGGTCATCGGGCCCCCGTTATATTGTGACCTGTACTTACCATCTACGATATTTTTATGGGAGTAGATGATAAATCTAACAAAATTAGCCATTTCAAACATATCCACATCACACCATAAACATTGGATCATAAGAGTCACATGCTAAACTATATGCATTGTGAGTTAGGCAACTTAGTTACAGAATTATACTTTCCCTCATTCTATACTTTCCATCTATAAACTTTGCTTAAACCTCTTTTAGACATTTCACCAAGCAAATGGTATACAATGCTGAGATTTCAAAACAAGAAATATTAATACCTTACAATGCAACTAAATAAATCATTACATTCTCTCACACACATGCTACTCCATTCATAATTTCAACTTCAACAAATATACATAACAAATTCCGATGTTGCAACATTTAGGGTTTCCACAATATGCAAGAATGGATAAAGAAAAATAAGAAAAAAAAGAAGTAAGAGTAAAATGACATTACCTAAGAGTAGGAAAAAAAGAGAGAGAAATTGAGCATAGTAGATGTTGGAAGATGTGAATTAGATGTAGAGAAGTGAGCATTCGAGAGCGGGAATGAAAGGAAGGAAAGAGTCAAACATTGTGTTTATTATTTTATTTTTGAGCAAGTATTTTGTGTTATTTTGTGCACGAGTAAAATAGTTGTAGTTAGCATGCCCCTTCGTCTTTTTCTAAAATAACACCGAAGGCTCATACTGTATATAGGCCTTCAATGTAATTAGAGGATGTCCACATAACATGTACCTTCGGTTGTATAGTATGTGATTTCTTTACAAATTTGAAGGGTAAGTTTGACGGTACCTAAAATTTTTTAATATAAGGAATTGCACCTAAATAAAATTTTCCTCATAAGAATACCTAAACTTTTTAAATCTTACATCCATGATACTTTTGGCCAGAATTTGCCAAAAGCCTGGCAATATACTGATGTGTAGGAAATCTTTATTAATTTTTTTTTCTATTTCTTACATGCATTTTTTTTTCTTTTTCTTTTTCACTTTCCTCTCTTTTCCCCCTTTTTCTCTCTTTATACTCTTCTTCTTCCCCCATTAAAAATAAAAAATAAAAACAAGAAACCTAAATCAAACATCTCCATAAAAAATCAAAACAAAATCCCGAATTAGTAAAAAAAAAAAAACACGAAATGCATTAGATCAAGGTACTTCCTTCGAATGCGGTATTCAAATCTAATACACAAAACTTAGATTGATTGATCCATTAGAGTGACAGAGAGATGGTGATTTTAAGTTTTTTTTTTTTTTTTTGAATTACTTGGAGTATGAGAGAAGCATCCTAAATAAGAAAATCTATATATATCAATACATGTTTAGAAATAATAGCCGATCTACTTAATATTTCATATTGAAAAAAGCTTCTTCGCTGGAAAGTATATCGCGACAATTATTGACATTCTTTTAAAGTTAAAATAGCACATTACTGGCTAAAGATGAAACATATATAAAATATAAAAAAAATAAAACATCACATATTGAAGTCGAGCATGTAATTCTCAGGATGAATCCAAATGGAATGATCACAACTAGGGATGCAACCGGGGCGGGTCATTATAGGGTACCTGCCCCGCCCGAACCGTTAAAAACCCTATAGGGTCTGACCCTATAGGGTCACGGGACGGGTTTGGAAAATTACTTGCTGACCTATAGGGTTTCGGGGCGGGTTCGGGTCACAAAAAAAACCCGATGGGTAACCCGAACCCGTCATAATATAAATAACTTAAAAAATTAAATTTGAAATTTAAAATTCACAATTATGTGATATTTTTCTTTATGGACTTCTGTTCAGATAGATTTTTGAAAACGATGCATCCACTATGATTCCTTGTGTTTGTTTTCCGTAGCACTTGGAATACGAAAAGATGCAAAATCAACTTTCCCTGATAAGTTTGTACCTATGGACGTGCAGTTTCCCTATTTTCTCTCATGAATTCATCGCATTTCTCGTAGGTTCCACATTTTAATATCTTTTTTCCGCACATTATCCCAATAATCGATTCCTCCAATTTTCTTGAATGTATAATTAGATGGGTTGTTCAATTCAAAATTATTTGTATTTCGATCTATTGTGTGCTAGCTTTTTTTTTTTCTCGTAATTTTCACCTGGTTACCGAACCAGAGTTTAAAGTAATTTATAAATTTATTTTATTGATTTCGTAACAAGTTTATTAGTTAAAACATCTTTCTTTGGGTTCACTAAACTAAGTAATTGATTAATAGTGCTCAGTGATGATCGTATTTGCTTTAACCACACCGAAGAGTGACGAGAGAGATATTCAGCATCGATCATCGGTTTTAGAGGAAGCGTCGTTTTACTGGAAGTGTTTCGGTGGTGCGTGATGACTATTATATGTTTGGAGATTAAACGAGCACGCTGTCAGGCACTGAAAGTGGGGATTTTAAGTTAAATTTTGATAGAATGCTATAAGCATTATTCAAACTATTAGGTCTTCTTTCTTTTTTTTTCCCTGGTTTTACATTTACAGTTGTTGATAAATGTATCCAAATTTTCATCTAAATTTTGAAATTTATAATCTTATACCAAATATGATTTGATTCACCAAAAATTATTAATCATTAGAAAGATATTGTGACAAATATTTATCTGTAACTTGTTGAAATGTGAGGTAGATAATAATCTAAATAGTTGAGTATAGAAAATTAAGCGGGTCGCGGGGCGGGGCGGGGCGGGTCAGGGTCAAAACCCTATAGGGGTGGGTTTGGGAATTGAATAAAAAACCCTGTAGGATCGCGGGACGGGTTTGGGAAACCTATTGGGAAACGGGGCGGGTTCGGGTTTTATATGACCCGTCCCAAACCTGCCCCGGTTGCATTCCCTAATCACAACCGCCTTCGAAGGAAGCACCTTTGATTTAATGCATTTGAGTTGTTTTTTCTTTCACCAATTTGGGTTTTTCGGTTTTTTTTTTTTTTTAAATTTTTTATGGAGTTGTTTGATTTACGTTTCTTGATTTATTTATTTTTTTAATATAAGAAGAAGAAGGAGAAAAAGAAGAAGAGTACATAAAGAGAGGTGGAAGAGAGAGAAAGGAAAATGAAAAAGAAAAAGAAGAAAAGACAAAACATGCTACGTAGGAAATAGAAAAATATTTTTTAATAGAGATTTCTTGCAATTTTAGCATATCGTCGAGCTTTTGATGAGATTTTAGTTAAAAGTACCATAGGTGTAAGATTTAAAAAATTTAAGGTATTTTGTGGGTAAAAATTTTATTTAGGTATAGTTTTGTTATATTTAAAAAGTTCAGTTATCATCAATAAAACTTACCAAAATTTGAAAGTGCATCTGCATTATGTGCTTTTCGATGCCTATATTGGAAAAAAACTTTTTAAATAGCCTTATTTTAGATTTTCCTTTTCATACCGATACCATTTTCGTACTAAAGTCATCTAAATGGTGTGACAATCGATTTGGGTCTATGTTCGTAGCTTATTAGAGGTTGTTATCAGGTAATCAAGCAGTAATTTTGGCTTAGTCTAGTGTGTGAGGTAACTTGAAAGGGTTTTTAATGGTAGTTTCAAGGCGCATTGAAGGTGAACATGTTGTGGAGTTAGATTGGAGGTAGAGTGACATAATGGTTTGTGGTGGTGTTTAGGCGTTGATGCGGTAATGATGTTTTAGGATTGCATGTTTCTGTGGTTTGTTTAGTTGGTTGGTGTGTTCTTGGCAAGGCAGTCGATGGTATTAGGTTCAGCATGTGGGTGTTGGTTGAAGTGTATACACATGTTTGCTTTACAGCTTTGGTGGCAGTGAATAGTTTTAATGGAGTGGCAGGTGTTCAGCAGTAGGTTTTCTAGGTTCCTAGTGATAAGTGTTTATTTGTGTTTGGATTGTGTTTGTACCAGAGTGGTAGATGTGGTTAGTCAAGAAAGGATAATTAGAGTTTGGTTGTAGTGGCGTCAATAGAGGTAGGTTGGGTTACTTTCTAGGTGTGTACCGTGTGTGTTCAGTAGCTATCTCGAAAGGGGGTAGTATTGATGTTTTCGAAGAGAGAGGGAGAGAGAGAGAGATTTACTACAATTAAGTAGTTTTTTGGCCATTTAAATGGCCATTTCAAAAATATCAAAAGCCAAAATTGAACTTTTGATTTCTATGGGAAAAAATAACAAGTTCGATAATCTTCAAGAACTGACTTTACAAATTTGTTGTTGTAGATACCCATTTTTGCTCAATTAAGCTTAAAATATATGAATAGGAATATTTATATATTTTAGTATATGATAAAAATAAAATATTATATTAGACTTAAAGTTCCACAATTTAGATATTTTCAATAGCATAAAATTTATTTTTATAAGCTTTAGAAAATGATTTGAGTTTAATGTAATTTTTACCATAGTTAATTTAAGATTTATTTAATTAGTCCCAAATTATACGCTTTGTTTCAAAAAAAAAAAAAAAATCGAATCTTCTTCAAGAAGCACTCGTGTAGATCAACTCACTGGAGCTACTTAGGCTCCATTTTTTACCTAATTTGAATTGCAATTTCACTAAATTGATGGTGAAATTATAAACTAGACTTGGAGTAGTTTCTATTGATACCATGCTAAGTTAAATCAAGGAGGGAAAATTGGGAAAAAACAACTTTGCACTTTCCAAAATATCAAAATTTGACACGAATTTGTATATTTTAAGTAACTAGATTGATATGGAAAGCTTCTAATACAAGTAGAAGATGTCAATATCTGATTTAATTAGAAAGTTATGCACAAAATTGGCAAAAGCCCTAAATTCATGCTAAAATTGACCCAAAAAACCTTAGATAATAATTGATAAAATTAGTAAGTTTTAAGCACGAAATCAAAACCTTAACTATAAATAGGACATGTGTCCTCATTCAGAGGTTTGACTCTCAATTTACCTTAGTCTTTCAATTTGTATTCTTAGTTGAAAACTAAGGTTTTTGTATCTAATTCTTTGATTTCTTGTTTGATAGCAAAAATTGAGCAAATTGGATCCCATAGAAGCCTCAGGGGTCAAGATCTGTAGTTGGGTGACTTAGATCACTTCAGAAGTGCCAGAATCTACCCGACGAAGTCCACAGCCGCTACGCTCCCTCTAGGCTATAGAACCACCGTCTAATGTCATTCTTGGACTAAAAAAATGTCACCGGAGTTTTCACTACTTCTCCCTTAGCCTGATCAAACAAGCTGCCATCGCGCGCTACCCTTCAATACCTGATCTAACTTGATCTACCAGAGATTCAATTGCATGCCTGCAGTCATCAAACAGGTAATTCCTCCTGCTTGTTTTCTTTTTTTATTTAACAGCAGCAGCAACAACAACGATGATGACGACGATAAAAATAATTAAAAAAATAAAAAATATGGTGTTATTAGGATAGTAATATTATGTGTTTTTGGGAATCTAACGTACTTGTAATAAATAGTAATGGTTTTTTTTTTCGTGAATATTTGCATTTTTAAGTTTGTATTATAAATTTGTTATAAAAAATTCCTTTATATAATAGAATTTTGTAAATATGAGATTTTCACCATGTTATGTACATATTCTATTGATTTTGTTTTCTCTACCATGACATATTGATAACTTGTGATGTTTGCCATAATAATAGATGTGTTAGGCATGAAAATCTTGATTTGACTAAAATTTGAAATTGATATATAACATCTCATTATACCATAGTTCTTTGAATTTCTAATTCCTGTGAATATTTAATTACATGTACATATATATTCATAATTTCATAATTGAGATCTTGTTAATGGACATAATTATAAGAGATCGCGTTGATGAATTAGAATATATTGATGATCCTCATAGAAATCATAATCTTCATATGTAGATTGCACTGATGTACATGATATGATATGCTGTTGTGTGTGACTTCATTGTTCAAAATTCTTTTGTCACTTAGGTAACTTTTGGTTACACAATTTTTCATGATATTGGACTAGACAAAGTCTTTGTACCACATTTGGTTTACAAAATATATTTGAGAATGGACAAAACTTTCTTCAGGGGACTGGACAAAACTTAAAGTTTTTATCCCTCATATTTTATGGAACAAAAATATTGGAACTATATAAAAATAAAATTTCTTATTAAAAATTTGTCAAGTGTTGTCCTATATCATGCATATCAAATGTGATATAAGATAATTGTGCTGTCCAGTACTTCTTCTTGTCTTGTGCTGTTCAGTCCCTTTTGTCTTGTCCAGTTCTTACAACCAAACACTACCTTAGAAAAATTGATTTTCATGAAATAATAAAATCTAAATTACTATATCTTAGGATCCATATCACTCAAAAGGATAATTTTATAAAAAAATAAAATTAAATTTAATGATCTTAAAGTGGAAAGAATTCAAATTCTAAAATTAACTAGCAAACTAATTTTTTCTTAAAAGAGCTACATGATATCTGATTTCGCATAGCAAGTACGTAGGCACCTAATAGATGACTCTAAGGAAAGAAAAAATTATTTTTGTAAACTTGATGTAGATGTTGTTCCTCAATTTATTGCATGAAATTATTAAATTGCCTTTTTTGTAAGATATGATATGCTTGGCTTATCTTATAAATATTTGTAGAATTGGAAAGTATGTTTAGGTAACTTGTAAATCATGATAAAATAAGAAAATAAACATTTTGTGTATATGTTTTAAATATCAGAAAGAAATATAATTTAGGATATTTAAGGGAACAATATAAATTTGGAATGTTAAATGTGGTAACCGTTTATGTTTTAATAGGATAGTAGCTCATGAATTTCTGGTAGTTTTTTTTTTAATTTTTTTGGCACATCAATAGCAAAATTACGGTCAATCTACCCAATCATCCTAATTTATTTTTTTTTCTGGCTTTAGTTAGGTGATGACTCCAAAATTTTTTAAAATTGAAAGTTTCTTTTAATTCTTAGTTGATGATTTATATTAAACGAGTTAGGATTTATTGTAAATCAGATTAAAGAAAATTAAACCGAAAACTAAAATTAAGGCTTGACATTTGCGATAAATATGAGCTCAAAAAAACTTGTTTTTTCTTAATGGCATATGCCCTCTTTGGAGAAGATGACATGCAAGGGTGCGAATACACACGCTAATAAGCCGAAAAAAGAAGAATCTTTTACATCAAGTTTCAAGCCCAAAACTTGTCTCTTGCTAAACCAAACCTCATCCACTAAACTGAACTTTGCTTCATATTCTTTTTGCAATTCAAATATGCTTAAATTATAACAACTACACAAATTTGTGCAAATTCAGCCTAAATGGAAATGCGTCAGATGCCTATTTTAAATTAAAACTCAGTCTAATGCTTTATAAAATGAATACTAGACCTAAAAGGAACCTAATTTTCAAACATTTACTATTATTAGGACCTACTTGCCAAACCTATGCACATATCTCATATATTATGTTTTGTTATATTAAATATATCATTATGCATATACATATATTCTAAAAATATATATAATTTTTTTTCTTTTTTCCCTTTTTAATTTTTTTTCTCTTTTTTAATTTCCTACAAATACTTTATCTACAATTTATATAAACCTATTTGGCTAAAGAGGGGAGTTTTCCATTTTTATTTTCTAAATTTTTTAGTTTTCAATTTGCCAAACTTTTTTTCTATTATCATTTTTTTAATTTTCTACTTTTAGTTTTTTTTTTCTTTTCTCTTTAAGGGGTAGAAATGGAGTGTCTACACAAGCCTAAGCAATAACAACATCTATATCAACTTTGTACGAAGCATTCAGCCACTTATAATAATTGGTAATATAGGAAGGTTCGAGCAAATGCTTCTTGCTTTCACTGTGACTTCATGAACAATGGAACATATTTCTTTCGATTGTTCCTAGGTTCCACCAGTATGGTTTTTTGCTGCAATTTTCAAGTTGACTTATACGACACTTCAAGAGTGGATAGATGGCTTAACTCATGGCTTTCCTTAAGTCAACTCACTCTTTACAATATTAAGGATATACTCAAATCTTTTGCAATAGAGGAACATGTTTACTTTCAGAAACTGTGAACCCTCTCCTTCAACTGTTATCTTAAGTATTCTACTCAAATTTCAAGAATGCTGCTTTTCTTTTTTTTTAATCGAATTCTTTCGCTCTACCCATATCATCTCTTGGTATAGATTAGGCTAGAGAGGACGAACATGATTCACCATGTCTGCATTAGTTTTAAGTCATACAGGAAGTAAAGGTTCCCACAATTTGAGTAATAGGAAATGGCAAGAGAATGATTAGTTTATACCTAAAACAAAGTCAAGTTAATTGTTTCTATAATGATATGTTAAAAACATTATTAGTCCAAATGTATGGTTTCTGTTAAAAATATAATTTGCAATTATTCCATGGCGATGAAATATTGTGAAGCAATGAAGTATTAGACAACATTACCAAGCTGGAGTTAGTCTGTAACGATCATTTGCAGCTAGCATTTTCCAATTCATTAGCTATCTTTTTGACTTGAGCTTTCTTTTTTGACTTTGTGGCTTCCTAGACTCTTCTTATAACCCCCTCCAATAGCAGCCAACTTTGGCATCTATAAAAGGACTCATGTCCTTCCATTTGTACAATAATTTTCAATATATGATATAATGAAATAATTGTATTAGTCTATACTCCTCTCTCGCCTCCGTCCTATGATTTCTTGTAATTAATATTATTACACCCAACATATTTTTGGTATCAGAGCCATACCCTTTTACTATAGATATACCCAAACACTCAAACACTATATACACATACCATTACTATGGTATCAATAAGCAGGAATGCCGCATTCAGTTTTTCCCAACAAGGTATTCCCTTGTTTATTGGTGAAAAATATAATATATGGAGTACTATGATGAGAACATTATTTATCTCACAAGATTTGTGGATATTATTGGAGAATGTTATGAAACCATTATTGCTAGTCTAAAGGTAAAAGCAACTTGGACAGTACCTTAATGTAAAGAGCATAAAGAAAATATCATGAAAGATGCAAAAGCATTGTCTTACATATAACAAAGGGTTAGTCAATCAATTTTATCACGAATTATGAGTGTAATCTTGTCACATGACGCATGGGAAATTTTAAGGAAGCAATATGGAGGACATGATAAAGTCATATCAAATAAACTCCAAAATCTATGGAGAGAGTTTGATAATTTATTCATGAAAGATAATGAGGAGGTGTAAGAGTTCTTCTCAAGAGTTACTATTATCATTAATCAGAATAGAGGTTATGGTCATACAATTCTTGATAAGAGATTTGTTGAAAAAGTCTCCAGAAACTTGCTAGTTAAATTTGAGCATATTATTGCCGTTATTGAAGTATCTAAAGATATATCACAATTGTCTTTAGATGAGCTCATGGGATCATTAGAAGCCTATGAAAAGCGTCTGAGTAGATTTTCTACTCAAAATTTAAAGTAGGCTTTCCACTCGAAGGTTAATATCAATAGGCAACAAATCAGAGTTTCCAAGGTGATAGTAGAGGAAGAGAATCCAGTTTGAGAAATGATTTGTCTCAATGCAGAATATGCAAGAAATTTGGGCACAAATCCAAGGATTACAGTTTTCGATGCAAAAATATAGAAATCCTAATCATTTTGAAAGGGATTGTTATTACAAGGATAGCAAAGACGATAAAAATGCAAATTTTTTTTGAAATATATCCAGATAAGTAGGTATTTTATTCTTGTATGAATGTTGAGCAATCATTTGAAAATACCTGATATGTTGATAGTCGATGCAGTAATCATATGACCGAGAATAAGGAGCGATTTGTAGAGTTCGATGATAACTTTAAATCTAAAGAGAAGCTTGGACATGGTAAGACTCATGAAATCATGGGAAAATGAGCTATTGTTGTAGGCACTAAAAGAGGTAATTCTAAATTGATTTATGATGTTCATTATGTCCTTAATTTGACTCAGGATTTATTAAGTGTTGGCCAATTATTGCAAAGAGTTTATGTGGTGAATTTTGATAATGGTGAGTGCATTGTTAGTGGTAAGAAGAAAAATTGCCTTGTTGCTTAAGTTGAGATGAGCATGAATAAAGTTTTTCCTTTACCTATACCTCTAGATGAAGAATATGCTCTGCAAAGTGTGAAAAATGATGAATCATGCTTATGGCATTTGAGATATGATGGCCATTTGAATTTTAAGGGACTTCATTTGTTGAAAAAGAAAAATATGGTGATTGGGTTGCCAAATCTTTCGTCTCCTGAGAAAGTATGTGAAGGATGCATTTATGGCAAAATGCATTGATTGTCATTCCCAAAAACATCATATAGAGTTAAAGCTCCATTGAAGTTGGTTCATTCTGATTCATTTGGATCAATAAGAGGACATCCTTAAATGGCTATATCTACTTTATTTTATTTGCTGATGATTAAACAATAATAATGTGGATATATTTCCTAAAGCAGAAGTCAGAAGCATTTGCCACTTTTCTCAAATTCAAAGCTATAGTAGAAAGGCAAAGTAGTTATAAGTTAAAAATTCTAAGAACTGATCATGGAGGTGAATATATGTCCAACGAATTTCAAAATTATTGCCAAGATGTTGGAATCAAAAGGCAACTAACTGTATGACATACTCCACAGCAAAATGATGTTGTTGAAAGGAAGAATCGTACTATAGTGGAGATGGCTAGAAGTATGCTCGCACGAAAGGGTCTTCCAAATAGCTATTGGGGCGAAGCAGTCAATACTGTAGTATATGTATTGAATAGATCACCTACAAAAGCAGTGCTCAATAAAACTCCTTATCAGGCTTGGCATAAGCAGTATATGTGTTGTTTTGTTGTCCCTTGGGGTTTATAAGTTGTGCGAGATTTGGAATCACTTGTACACATCCTCTTGTAATTCCTTCTTAAACACTAGTGGATTTCGCTCTCTACTCTGCTCGTGGTTTTTCCTGCAAGAGTTTCCATGTAAAATCTTGTGTGTTCTTTGTTTTCTTGTTATTTGTTTTGCCATTGTTTGTGTTATTTGTTTGAACCGATTACAACAGCAAGCCAATTGCTACTCCGCTTGCAACAAATGAGAAACTACAATAAGAAGATGGATCACCAAAATTTGATGGAAAGATGTATAGAAGTTGCGCATCACTGATTTACCTGACAAACACAAAACTAGATATTGTTTATCCAGTTAGCTAAATTTTTAGATTTATGTAGAATCCAAGCAATCTACATTATGTAGCAGCCAAAAGAATATTGAAATATTTGCAAGGTACAAAAAATTATGATATTCATTATGTGAAAGAAAAGGATTTCAAGCTTCTTAGATATGCAGATAGTGACTAGGTTGGATCTATTGATGATAAAAAAGGTACATCTGGATAAGAATTTTCAATGGGATCCAATATTATATCTTGGTCTTTAAAGAAGCAAAAGATAATATCATTATCTTCATTTGAAGTCGAATATATAGCAACCACATAAGCAGCATGTGAAGTGATATGGTTGAGAAGAATTTTGGCATATTTAAATCAAAGTCAAGAAGTGTCCCAATTATCCATTGTGATAATATGTCAACAATTGCCATGACAAAGAATTCAGTATTTCATAGAAGGTCAAAACATGTCGAGTTATGACATTACAATATAAGAAACTTAGTAAACTTGAATTTGCCAATACAAAGGAGCAACTCGAAGACATATTTACGAAAGCCATGATAGTAGAAAAATTCGAACAATTTAGATGAAGTTTTAAAATTGCAAATTAAGAGAGGGTGTTAAAAATATAATTTGCAATTATTCCATGGCGGTGAAATATTGTGAAGCCTTGGTGGTGAAAACTTTCTTCTTACGTGAAGTATTAGACAACATTACCAAGCTGGAGCTAGTTTGTAATGATCATTTGTAGCTAGCATTTTCCAATTCATTATCTAGCTTTATGACTTGAGCTTTCTTTTTTGTCTTTGTAGCTTCATAGACTCTTCTCGTTATCGCCTCTAATAGCAGCTGACTTTAGCTTCTATAAAAGGACTCATGTCATTCAATTTGTACAATAATTTTCAATATCTGATATAATGAGATAATCTGTATTTGTCTATACTCCTCTCTCGCCACCGTCTTATGGCTTCTTGTAATTAATATTATTGCACCCAATAGTAAGGACAAATCAAAATAAACAATGATGACACCGTGAGTCTCTTGTAAAGAGAAGCTATAATTGCTATTGCATGTAGAAAATCACTATGTATTCTATTGGAAGCAACTGCTACATATCAAAGTAAAATGGATTTTTGAAACAATTGTCGGTAGAGAAGTTCTCATTACTACTAAAGACAGATTTTGGAAGAACATTGTTATCAAGACTAATTCCAAACTTATTTACGAGTTTATTTCTTTGAATAAAACTTGTAATTAAGAAAATGCGTGTCAGATTAAATTGCATCTCATGGCAAAACAGAGCATTAATGAGCTATAGTCTTTTTTTTTTTTTTTTTAAGCCCTATCCTAATTGATTTCCTTGTCATTTGTCTATTGGCATTCCAGGGCACATTTGTCATAATAATACTTCGCTCTCTTTATGAGAAAAAAAAAAAAAATTGTAATTAAGTCAATACATCAAGACTCTCTAAATTAAAGTTCCTATTGAAATATACTTTGGGTGTGCAAAATTCAACTAAGGAAAGTCTTTTGTAAAGTTTTACGTGAGCTTGTCTCATTAGGAATTCTTGTGTTGAACCGTTGAACCATATCATTACTCAAGTTTGAGGAGAGGAAGGTGAAACATATAATTTGGTATTTTTATAATAACAAGAAGCGAAAGGAATAAAGTTTCAAGTAACTAAATGTTAAGAGATTATATATTTTTAGTTTTATATTATAACATTATACTGAGTGTTATATTTGCTACCAAATCGAAGTTTAAAGTGTTAGTATGACTACTTGAAATATTTTCTCTAAATATACATTGAAGAATCATGAACTAAAATTCATTGATAGGCTTAGGCACTTATAGCCTTTTGCTATGATTCTGATTTATGCTTGGCATAGTAATAAAAAATATAAGTAATCAAGATTATAGAGACAATAACCACAAGTGATTATAATGGGCTCTAGATGATCAAAACACCACATACTATAGCAACTAAATTTTAAGTTTGAACTTTCAATGCTAGATCAAATTAAATTCAACCAAAATCTTGGCGAATATGCAACCTTTGAGTTTGTTCTTCATTATTTAAATTTGCAAAGTGCAACTTCTTAAGTACATCTATTGAAATGCATTATAAACACATTAAGGACGGGAGTAGGGATATCTAGTTTCTAAGTGCATCTATGTGGCAATTAATATTTTAATAAGGATATAGAAAGGTCGTTTCACAAGACATTGTCAATATTTAGTGCTTGAAAATGAAACAGTACGTGATAATATTTAATAGAGTTTTAGGAAATACTAATAGTACGAGACATGTTATCTTATCTTGTGAGATAAAAAAAAAAAAAAGATAGGTTTTAGATTGTTGAGAGAAGACATGTAATTTTATTTTATCTTCTCTCAACAAACGATATCTCAATTTTCTATATCCAAAGATGAGTTCGCTTAAGAGGAAAAAATTCAGTTTGCTTGCAGTTTTTCATTGAGTATATCCCTTCAATTATGTGTTCTATAAAGCATAAAAGAAGGGGTAAATGTCAAAATTTCCACCTAAAGTTTACATGGAAATTTAATTTAGTGCTTAAATTTTAAAGAGGTTAATTTAATATTCAATCAATTTTTTTGTTAATATTTTTACTACATCCTTAGCAAAATTTGTTTTGTTTACAAATGAAAATCGTAGCACATCATTAAATTTTTATTACTATTCTCAATACGATCCATTGTTGATTGTCTGCTTTTTTTCAAGTTAGGAAATATAGCAAATAGTGTTAGTAAAATAGTAAAAATAATCAAGAAAATTTTCATTAGGTATTAAATTGACCATTTTAAAGTTTATGTATCAAATTGAATTTTAATGCAAAATAATGATACCAAATTTAACATTTTTTTTCCTAAAATAGGGTTAGTGTTGCAAACGGTACTTAAATTTAGGCATAAAATAAAACTAGATATTTGAATTTTGAAATTGATAAATTTGGTATATAAATTTTAAAATTATGTATTAAATTAATCAATTTAGTACTTAAAAGAACCCTTTCGTGATAATAGTAACTCCATACTAAATTAATTAATTTTAAAATTTAAATAATTAATCACATATTTTATTAAATTTTCAGCGCTATTCACATGTGGACTCTTCTTTAAAAAAAAAAAAAAATCCAGTGGGGACCCTATTATAACAGCTCGAGGTTGGTATAATTACAAACAAGATACAGACAAATGTGAGGTGGGGTTTGAAAAAAACAAGTCGTGTGCCAAGGGAGAACATTGACGTCTCAGCCGCCGCGTCGGGAGGAGGTAAGAGTAGACTCAAAGAGTGTCGGCAGAAGGTGACGTATCATTGCAACTTGATTCATAATTGAAGACATGAACAGCATGGACTATATTCTTCGATCCGACTGGGAATCCTTATCCGAAAAAGAAATGCATGATGGTAGCTGCAACGCCTCGCACGCGGTGGATGGTTGTCATCAGCTTATCTTATCTTATCTTTACTCATTATAGCTAACTGCAAGGTTCTGAAACTATCAGCTAATATACAAAAGTATTTCATGGGAATACGGGTGAATTAACTCGTGAGGCGACGCGATGAAATAAAAGGGTCAAGGAGACGTTTGAGAAAGTAATTGAGGGAAACTAGATAAATCCAACTCTGCAGTAGATAAACAAAGGTAGCTAGAGAAAGAAATTAAAAAAGTATTTTAACGATAGTTGAGACTAAAGATAAGATGGAAAACTATTCTAAAGACTATAGGGCGGGGTTTCTGGAGCTAACATTGATGGTATGTCAAAATTCCTTGCACCGTTGATGACCGCCATTATCGAAAAATATTCAGCAAGCATGTACATACACGTGGTAGGTATAGGTGCAAATAGTTTGAGAGAAGTGAAAAATATGTCACTTTCTCCACAGGCATCATCTCAACTTTTATATCCGAAGTAACGCTCCCTTTAGGTGAGGGGAAGAGAATTAATTAGCTCACATCTTTTCGCTTGGAGAGTTTTTACGATCCTATCAACTATTTTAATGATTTGATTACGGTTGAGTTTAATGTGAGCAGTTAAATAATGATGACGGGACCATAGAAATTTTTTTTTTTTCACTTGATATATTAGCATCCCTTTGATAATTAATAAGAAAAGGATAAAAAAATAATAATTTTTCGAGTTTGATATGATTTTATATTGCTTAAAGATTGTGTTTTAGTTTATGACACTTGAAGGTAAACTTTTAAAGTTGAAGTTATATTTTCAAGATATGATTTCTAAACAATCTAGCTAATACTGTATTTTGAGTGTATAATTTTAAGTGCTGTTTTTTAAATAAAATTCTTAATTTTGCTTTGTCTTTTTTTTCCCCGTTTCCCTTCAATTTTATGTTGTATAAAGCATAAGAGCAATATCTAGTGGACATTTACTTTATTTTTTATTTAATAATAATAATAATAATAATAATAATAAATATGATGTTATTAGTATTAATATTATATGCGTTTTTGCAAATCTAACACACTTGCAATTAATAGTAATGGCTTTTTTTTTTTTCATGAATATTTGCCTTTTTAAGTTTGAATTATAAATTTATTATAAAAAATTCATTTACTGTCACACTTCAAAAAGGGCCTTGTGGGATTATCCTAAAGTTATCATACACATGTACACTCGTAATATGAGAACCGTTTTAGAAGTAAGAGATTATAAGATTTTAATTAATTATTAATTTCTCATACATTAGTTAAATGTATTCATATAATACTGTTATTAAAACTAAACTAGGGAATCCGATTTTTCACATTTCACCAAGATCACATAGAGATCCCCCACCAAATAATAAAATTAGGTTTCATCCTACAAAATACAAAGTCTCAATTGTTCGTACAATTTATCTAAATTGTATTCTAAGTTCACTGTTATTTAACTTTCTAACTTCAATGAGTCTGATGGAGGGGCTCTCTTCACACATTCCTAGCCCAATCTTAGTTAACATTATATCTGCACAAAAACTGTTGGGGGGTGAGCAAAACACAACTTAGTCAGTTCATTACTCACCGAATCAACCTGAAATACATTCTTTCTCGTTTGATATTATGCACAAACAAGATGAAGTGGTTTGGTTGCAACAATCTGAATGACTGGTAAGAACAGAAACTCACCACAATAAAAACAAAGATTGATAAGAGTAAAATTGAGAGAAAATCTCAAACTAGGGTTTTCAAATATCCAAAAGCTATCTAGGGTCATTGAAAAAGGGTATATATAATAGTACCCAACAAACAAAATAAAATAAATATGAAATAATTGACAATATATGCTATGGGACGAAAGCTGGCTAGGTACGCCGCCAGCCTATGTTTCAATGCCATTAACGTTGAAGATATGCATCGCTGGCCTTGAGTCGGTGTACTTGCAAACTCGATCACCTGAGGTGACCATTCTGTCTTCTACAACTGTGATAAATATGAACGTCGTTGGCTTTTAGGAAGAAGGTCGCCGGCTTTAATAGTTGGCTTTCAGCTGTTGCAACTTCTATCTTCAATTGTTGATTGGCATTTGCGTGGGTCTTCATATCCTAATTCCTTCCTGGCTTGAACTCGCATCTTGTGTCCTTCTTCACTTGATCTTTGTTCACTCATAGACCAATAGATGAGGCCATGAAACTATTCCCATCACTATACATATTCATAAATATTAAGGATTCATGTATATAAGTAATGTTTAATCTAAGTCAAGTTATTGATGTGTATTAGAAGTGTCTAAAATGGTGTCACGAATAATATATAAAATAGGATAAAGAAATAGAAAAATCTAGTTTTATACATATACTTGTTCATTAGAATATTATATATATATGTATATATTAAAATATGTGCACATAACATCAAGTATTTTAAAAAAATCAAGTGTACAAACTAGGTGCTCTAAGAGCTAGAACAGGAGTGGCCATTGAACGCTCATTGAGCGCACATAGAGCGCTCATGGAGTGATCATAGAGCGTTCACAGAGTGCCTATGGAACGTCTTCTTGAGTGCTCATTGAGTACTTGTGGTTTATGTTTGTAGAATGCTCATTGAGTGCTTGTGTGTGCATGTTTGTGATAGCAGGTAGTAAGTTTTTGTTTTTGCAATATCTTGTTCATTTATAGTTTGATTTTGATGTATAAATAGTCGATTTGATAGTACTCTTTGAGAATTTTCTAGTAATGGTGTTGTTTTCAAGAAAAGAAACATATAAGATGTTCAAATATAAAACATGTTTGTAAATTTTAGGTAAAAACATGGCAGCTTTAACCAAAACTTGTTTTTATAATATCTAACTCATTTCTAGTATACTTTTGATAGACAAATAGTCGTTTTCATAGGATTTTTTTTATTACAATCCATTGATGGTGTTGTTTGTAGTAGTAAGATCTCTAAGATGGTGAAAATATAATAACACATAGCAATTTTTAGAAAAAAGTAATAAGTGGATTTTTTTGTTTTTGCAATATCTAATCCGTTTTTATTAAATAAGTAGTCGATTTCATAGGATTTTTCGTGTACTTTCCATTGGTGGGGTTTATTTTTGGCTTGTGATGGTTATATCCATACAGTTTATTCAAACTTGTAAGGACTACATTAATACATGGATGATTCAACTTGTCAAATTCTATATATCTATGACTAACCGGACATGTAAGGTGTTCATGAATGAAATATGAAATTAGAGATGAAATAGGAATCACTTGATTTGATATGGAAGATGATAGTTAGCACTCCTTGAAAGAACTAATCTAGAATTAAAAGCTAGAGGTGAGTTTCAAATGGTTTAAGATTCAACTTACTCAATTCGAACTCTCTTACCTTTAGTATTGGATTTTGGAAATTTGTTTTGTTTTAGCTAGAGGAGTCTTTGTTCCTTGGAAGTTGTCATAATTTTGGCTATGGGAGAGGGTGAAGTTTTGTTGTGGTTTTTGTTTGTTTCCTTTGTGAGTTATTCTTGGTGAAGCTTGGGAAAACAGGGGTTACTCTATTTTTTTTTATTTTTTTATTTTTGGGAGAGAATAAGGGCTGTTTGTTTACTTGTTGGTTAAATTTTTGGGTCAAGTTAGTGGGGAAATCAATAACATTGTCTGATAGCTAGTAGTACATATTTATACAAACCATATAAGAGCTGTTTTTGTTATGCAAGTTGGAGGGTTGGGACGTGAAGGCTACTAGAAGAATCCTCAATTACATCTGCAATTTTTGAGGCTTTAGGTCGGTTTATATGTGTTTTGTTTAGCAGATTTTCAAGTCAACAAGTAGCTTCCTATGTGTCATTTGATGTGTTTTCATTGGGGATTGTTCGGTCAATTGTCAAAGTTTGTTAGCTTAGTCAATTCCTTAGTAACTCTAGAGAATTTTCGTGTGGAAAATGAGATCCAACTTGTAGTGCAATGTTTACGTTCCTAGCTGATTATTTACAGAAATTAAGGACCAAAGCTACAGCTGATTTTGCAACTTGCTAAGACTTTGTGGGGTTGTACATTATACTTATTAATATGAGTTATAAAGACAACTTGTTGGCTGCTTCTATGTGTGAATGGGATCACTTATTTTATGGAAATTGTTAGGAGCTTATAGGATTTTTGAAGCATGTTGTCTCCTATATGCAGCAACAGCTCTTAGGAATTCGAGGAAAGAATCCTAGCCATTTTCTACAAGTTAAGTTTTCTTCTTCATTCAATTCATGTGTAGCTTAGATGTCTCTTTTTGGATGAAGTCATTTTCAATTTGAACACAACTTGTTTCATTTGTTGGGGCAAGTATCGATGGAGAGCTCAAGAAGAGGTGGCTGCTATATTTTCCCAAGAATGAGCAGCCGATTTGTGTGTACTGGAAAATCAGAATTCTAAGTCAACAATTGCCAGCTTATGTGCCAATTTGAGGAGCTTTTATTAGAACTTGATGAGTCAATTCTTCAAACTTGGTGAGCTTGAGTTTTACCTATATTATCTAAGGCTATACACAGTGGAAATTGTATAATTTTCAAGCATGTTGTCTCCCCCTCTAGCAGCTACAGCACAGGATTTTGGGGAATAATTTAGAGCTAGTTCATCAACTTGTTTTAACCATTCAAGGAGTTGTTTGCTTGGAGCTTCATGATTTGTTGTGGGTCATTTTCACTTTGACTCTAAGTTGTTCAATTTCTAAATTGAAGGGATAGTTGTCGTGGAGAAATTCCAAGAATTAGCACTAGTTTTTTTGCTTCAATTTATCACTGTGTATACATATATCTCTTAATCTAATACTTGTTTAATTTATACTATAAGTTAATTCATCAAGTACTAAGTCCTATGCATATTTGTATATAAGTTATATAAGAATTTTATTTCCAAAATTTATTTAATGTTTTTACAAAATTTCTAGATTATTTATGAGTTCAAATCTTTAATTTAAAGTTTATGCAATTAAATATTTTTGGAGTTTTACCTTATGCGAGTAAGGATTTCTGGGCACAATAGGCTAAAATAGGGTTTTAGCACCTATATACTCCAAATTTCCTAGCTAAAATTATGGTGCAATCCATATTTTTATTTGAAGTCTAGATTCTTAGTTATAGATTCGTTTTCATTCTTATCATATTTATAATCCTAACAGTTCATCTTTTTGTTATCTTTCAGGCAATAGACTTTATTGGTTAACCGCTTTATGTTACTCTTGAAATTTAAAGTTGATTATATTCACATGTTTAGTTTTCTGTACCAGCTATGGGATCTTGTCCTAAGAATTATTTATTTTGATAATTGATAATAATAAATTTTCTAATACTATTTTAGAATTTTAATTTATTAGAGACAACTTGAAAATCATGGTATCATTGTTTAACTATTGTAGAATTTATTTTCTAATGACTAACTTAAGGTAAAATGATTTTGAAGTTTATAGTAACGATCGATTTATCATCGATCATTGATTGTCAGGGTTATGGAAGTTATATTTTGTGTTTTGAAATTTTATTGGTAAGGATTCTAATTTTCTATCTATGATCAAATTTGTTTTTACTTTAATATTATTAAATCGGAAAAATCGAGAGTGACTTTTGCGACTTTTTATTATAGTTCTTTATGATTCTATAATCCCTTAATTTTACATAACTTGATTATAATAATTATTAAATATAATATAGAATCATAAAGAACTATATAACAAGTAGCAAAAATCACTCTTAATTTTTGATTTAAAAAAATTATTAAAATACAAATAAATATGATTATAGTTAGAAAAATTAAATCCTTACAATAAAATTTCAAAACACAAAATGTAACTTTCATAACCCTAGATAATCATGATCGATGAGAAATTGATTGTTGCCAAAAATTAAGAATCCTTTTTTTAAGTTTAGTAATTAGAAAATAAATTCTACACTTATTAAATATTAATATAATGATCTTCGACTTATCTTTAATATTATAAAAAAAACTCTAAAGTAGCATTAGAAAATTTAAGAATATTAATTATTAAAATAAATAATTCTTAGGACAGGATTCCGCAACATGAGTCAATAACTCAACAAATAATCATAGTTGACCTTAAATTTCAATTACAATAAAAGATGATTAATTTTTAGAACTCAGTGGTTATTAAAAAAATAGTTTAAAGATAAATCATTATAATTATAAAATACGCAAAAAGATAAAAAACTGATCAATACTTAAGCATCCAAATCTTAATTAAATATTTGAATTATACCAATATTTTAGTTAGAAAATTTTGAGTTTACAGAGACAAAAATCTTGATTTGACTTTGCAACCCAGGAATTTTTATAACTAGTAAAATGAATATAGTAGCAAATGTAAAATAGGTATTAAACTTATGACCCAATAAAAATCCTAAAATGAACCTTTGAGTAATAATAAACTCATTTATAGTTTAAAAATTTGAATAGAAAATTCTTTGACCTAATAGATACCAAAGACAAGATTTCGTATCTTGAGCCAATAACAAGATATAATTAAAAGTAGCTCTACCTTTGAAAAACAACAAAAGACAACTCCTTTATAGAACTTATTGACTATAAAACTATAACTAAAAGATGAACTGCTAGGATTATAAATACATAATAAGGATGAAAATAGATTCATAACTACAAATATAGACTTCAAATAAAAATTTAGATTACACCATAATTTTAGTTAGTAAATTTGGGTCTATAGGTGCAAAAATCCTAATTTAGCCTATCGATCCTAGAAAACCTTAATTGCATAAGAAAAAACTCTAAAATTAATTAATAGTGTAAACTTTAAACTCAAAAGTTGAACTCAAGAATAATGTAGAAAATTTGTAGAAGTTATAGATGAACTTTTAGAGATAAAACCCCTTATAACTGATATTAAATACATATAGGACTTAGTACTTGATGAATTAATTTATAATATTAATTAAACAAGTATTAGATGAAGTGATATATGTATATAGTGGAGAATTGCAGCAAAGAAAAGGCAAACTTGAAGGAAATCACGCCAAATACACCTCTAAATTGTACAAAATGAACCATGAAAGTCAAGATGAAAAGGACTAGTAAGCTAATCGGAAATCTCCAAATAAGCTTAGTAATTAATGAACCAATTACAAGCTTCAAACAACTTGCAAATGGCTAAAAAATTTGTCCCAGATTTCCATAATACCAGCTGCAAAGGAGACAATAAATTCCTCAAGTTGCAGCACATACATCTATTGTGAATGACCCTAGATAATTAGATACTTATTTAGCCAATAAAGATTGAAAAATTTAACCAATAAGCTCCAATAAAAACACCAAAATAGACACATAGGAAGCTACTTATTAACTTAAGAAAATCTACTGTACAAACAACCATAAAAACTGAACCTCAGCAGCTCAAAAAAATTGTAGACATCAACTTGAATTACAACCTACAATTTGCACCGAAAATTCAACCAACTTGCATAACAAACACGCCACCTATATAGCTATAAATAAACATTAATAACTAGCAAACAAATCGACTTCATAAGCTCAATTATTCTCCTCAATTCCCTTTAATACAACTACAACATGGGGGACGAACATCACATGAAATTTTGCAGCACACATCCACCGATCATAGCTTAACATAAAGTAGGATTTAGGAGCTCACAAAAGTTGAAATCTTGACCAAATGAGCTTCAATAACATCTCATTAAATGGACACATGGGTAGTTAGAAGATTGACCCATGAAATCTGCAAATTATGGACTCAAACAATCGACTCTAAAGCTATAATAATTTTAGACAAAAATAGCCCCTGCAAGTTCCAATTCGCGTCCCCAAAACAGCGCATTTGTACCACATTTCAATCCTTGTTTGATACATATAAATAAGAAGTTATTAGCTAACAAATAAACACATTATTAACCCCTTCATTTCACCAAAAATATGCAGCAAATCCAAGCTAAAACACCTCCTTCAATCTCTTAAAAGTTGCAGCATCTAAAACAAAGCAAACAACCCTGTTCTCCTCATTTTCTCCACCATAGGAGCTATATTTTCAACAAGACAAACACTACAAACAAACAAAAAACAACCAAGCTTCATCTCCTCGATAGATGTCACTATGACAGATTTAAAGGGTAAAAACTCCTCTAGCTAAGGCAAACGAAATTCTAAAGTCCAATACAAAAGGTAAGAGAGTTTCAATTGAAATAATTGAATCTTAGATCATTTGAAACTACATCATGTTTTCTAATGCTAGGATCAATTCTTATCAAGGAGAGTGTTTAATATTCTCTTTCACATCCAATTAAGGTGACTTCTATCCTAACTTTTATTTCCTATTACATTCATATATTGATATTAGGATGGATTAAGTTGTTTTGAAGAAGCTTATGTGCTTGGATAAGTAGTTGCTTATTTGATGAATTCTACGAGATGAGATATCATGGTGTTGATAATTCTTGGCTGTTTAGGATTATGGAAACATCAACTTAAGAATATAGAACACTAAGCTTTAGGAAATTCGGTTTTAAAGAAGAAATAATCAAACCAAGTTTGCTAAATACACAAAGGAAGGCATTAAATAGATTTAATAAACTGTATTGATACGTCCATCATAAGCAAAAAATAACCCTAGCAATGGAAAGTACATGAAAAATCCTATGAAATCGACTACTGATTTGTTAAAAACTAATAAGAAACATATTAGATATCGCAAAAAAAAATTTTACTTTTTGCTGTTAGATTTTCATGAAAGTTGTAGACTGATCCTATGTATTTCACCATCTTAGAGACCTTGTTTAGTAAAAACAACAACATCAATGGATTGTGATAAAAAAATCCTATGAAAATGACTATTTATTCATAAAAAATGGATTAGAAATGAGTTAGATATCACAAAAACAAGTTTTAGCTAAGTTGACATATCCTTATCCAAAAATTTCATACATATTTAATAAAATTTAAACATCTTACATATTTCTTTTCCAAAAAACAACACCACAACTAGAAAACACTCAAAGAGTACTATCAAATTGACTATTTGCACATCAAAATTGGATTAAAAATGAGTGAGAAATCGCGAAAACAAAAACTTACTAAGAACTATCATAAACTTACACACACAAGCGATCAATGAGCTCTCAAGAACGCACTCCATAGGAGCTCTATGCACGCTCCATGAGCGCTCCATATGTGCTTGACAAGCACTCCGTATGTGCTTGCTAAGCGATCCATGACTGCCCTATAGCTGCTCCATGGGCGCCCCTATCCTAGCTCCTGAGCACTTAGTTTGCACTCTAAATTCTTCTTAACATATTTGATCATATATACACCTATTTTATATATGTATATATATATATATATATCCTTATGAACAAGTATGTGTATAAAACTAGATTTATTTTATTTCGTTATTCTATTTTATCTATTCTTCATGACACCATACATGTTGTGATCTTAAAAATAAGATTTAAGTAGGATAAACATATGAAATATATATAATAATTAAATAATAGAAATTTTAATTTACAAAAGATAGATAAGGTTAATAACCGAAGAAGTGATAAATAAAAATCTACTACTAAAGGTTGTAGAACTTAATTAAAGGACAAGGAAAACACCATAGATAAAATATAGATAACAATTAAGATGAAGACAAGCAAAATGAAAATAAATATTAAATAATAAATATTTGTTATCATAGGATCATTACCTTAAAAGACCAATGCAGGTAATAGAAATTAAATCAAATGTCAATATAGGACACTTAAACACTTATAGAAATTTAATTTTATAATGTTTTATTGATGAATATTTCTATTCATCTCAAGAGGTGATTTCGATACTGTTGAGGACTTTACGGTTGATTACGACGATTAGACAACATGTAAGTAACTTTGACCTTATCGCATTGTTTCTGCTTGAAGTATATCTGCATTTGTAATAATATATTAAATTGATATGCATGCGGGTTCGATTATACTACATGATACTTGGTGTATGTTGGTTGCCAAAATATCATAATATAAGCGATAATTCTATTGTATGATAATAATTGTATGAAGTATATTGATGTTTGTTTGTGAATTGTATGATCACCTTAAATTTGACTAAAAACTATTGGTACCATAAATGAAAATGGACATGCATTGCATAATTTGCATATATTGCATTATAAGGAGTAATGACCCCACTATGTATTAGCATTTTACTTCTCTGGTAATGCTTGGTATCTCTAGGCAGAAAGCTATTAGTTCTATAAGATTACCTTTGCTCTATTCGGTTTCACGGGAACTAAACTAGCACTGAAGGAACATCACTTGTGGTATCGACATGAAAAGGGCTGATACTTAGTGAAGTTTTTTTGTTCTAAGGATAAGAGTGAAAATTTTGAAAATTAAATTGTGAGAGTGTATGGTACCCATTGTTCCTTGGTTCTCTGATTCTCCTAGGTATGTATATCACTCATCATGGTTTCCTTCCAACCCCAAAGAGAGAGGGCATAAATCTACATCCTGTTTGAATTTTGGATTATCCAAGCTTGTATTTGTACATATGGTTGATTGTTGCATTGCACACTCTTGCTAATTAAACTTGTTTGTTATTGCTTAATGTATGGTGTAGTTAGGTTATCTCACTGAGTTTGTGGTTTTGCTCACTTCCCAACAGTTTTTATGTAAGAATAATACTAGCAGGGATTGTGTTAGGAATGTATGAAAAGTGTTCTCTATTAGACTTTATTGAACTTAGAGATGTAGGTTATAATGAACTTAGAATGCAAATTAGATAAATTGTATAAACAATTGAGATTTTATATTTTATAGATCGAGTCCCAATTTTTATTATTTAGTAGGGGATACCGATTCTCTGCTATCTTAGCAAAGTAAGGACAATCGGATTCCTTAAATGAGTTTACATAAAGATTTTATATATAAATATGATTAAATTTCTTACAGTAAATAAATAAGATAAAGTCTTGTAATTTTTGACTTGCAAGATGGTATTATCATATAATGGGTATACAGTGGTATGATAGCTTTAGGACAATCCTACTAGGCTCCTATTTTGAGGCGTGATAGATTCTATATTATATTTTTTTATAATTATTATAATCAGGTTATGTAAAATTAGGAAAATTACATCTACATAATAGAATTTTGTAAATACAAGATTTTTACCATGTTATGTACATATTCTATTGATTTTTTTTCTATACCATGACATATTGATAACTTGTGATGTTTGCCATAATAATAGATGTGTTCAATTGATGATCTTGTTTTAATAATATTGAAATAAAAATCTTGATTTGATAAAATTTGAAGTTGATATATGACATCTCATTATACGTAATTCTTTGAAATTTCGAATCTAGTGAATATTTAATTACATGTACACATATGTTTATAATTTAATAATTTTGATCTTGCTAATGAATATAAATATAAGAGATTGTCTTGATGAAATGAGAATATATTGATTTCCTAATAGAAATCCTAATCTTGATATGCAAATTGAACTGACGTGGTTGATATGATATGTTATCATGTGTGGCTTCATTTTGAAATTCTTTTTCTTCTGATTTTCATGAAATAATAAAATCTAAATTACTAGATCTTAGGATCCATATCACTCAAAAGGCTAATTTCATCATAAAAATGAAAAGTAAAATTTAATAAACTTAAAGTGGAAAGAATTCAAAATTCTAAAATTAACAACCAAACTAATTTTTTCTTAAAAGAACAATGTAACATTTGATAATAGCGGGTATGTAAGCACCTAATGGGTAACTCTTAAAAAGGAATTTTTATTTTTTTAGACTTGATGTAGATGTTGTTCCTTAATTTATTGCATGAAAATCTTAAAGTGCCTTTTTTGTAAGATATCATATACTTGACTTATCTTGTAAATATTAATAAAATTGGAAAGTATACTAAGGTAATCTTGTAAATCATGATAAAATAGAAAAATAAACATTTTGTAAATATGTTGAAAATATTACAAAGAAATATAATTTAGGATATTTAAGAGAACAATATAAAATTAAAATGTTAAATGTGGTAACCGTAGTTTTGTAGTTGTTAAAAAAAAAAAAAACAATTTTTTTTGCAAGTCACAAAATTAGGATCAACCGACCTATTTATGTTAATTTTTTTTTTTAGGCTTTAATCAGGTGGTGACTCCAAAATTATTTAAAATTAGAGGTTTTTTTTTTTTTTAATTCTTAGATAAGGATTTATATTAATGGATTATGATTTAATTTAAATCGAATTAAAAAAACTTGAACCGGCAATTAAAATTGTTTGTGATAAATATGAGCACAAAAGAACTTGTTTTACGCTTAATGGCAGATTCCCTCTTTGGAGAAGAAGACATGCATGGGGTGCGAATACACGCGCTAATAAGCCGAAAAAAGAAGAATCTTCTTACATCAAGTTCCAAATCCACAGCTCATCTCTTGCTAAACCAAACCTCGTCCACTAGACTAAACATTATCGTCATTTTTTTTTTTGGCAATTTAAATATACTAAAAATTATGACAACTACGCCCTACACAAACTTGTGCAAATTGAGCCTAAATGGAAATGGGTCGGATGCCTGTTTTAAATTACAAACTCAATCTAATGCTTTATAAAATGAATAGTAGACCAAAAAGGAACCTAATTTTCAAACATATACTATTATTACAACCTACTTGCTAAACCTATGCACATATCCCATGTATTATGTTTTATTATGTCAAACCTAGAACTGCATAATAAATGAATTTCATGGGAATATGGGTGGATTAATTCGTGAGGCGACGTGATGAAATAAAAGGGTCAAGGAGATGTTTGAGAAAATAATTGAGGAGAAACTAGATAAATATAGCTAGAGCAAGAAATTAAAAAGTATTTTAACGATAGTAGAGATTAAAGATAAGATAAAAACAATTATAAAGGCTCTAGAGAGGGTTTCTGGAGCTAACATTGATGGTATGTTCCAAAGATATAGCGCTGCAAAGAAAGAAGACGTATGGTTAAAATTCCTAGCACAGTTGATGACCGCCATAATTGAAACATATTGCGTGAGTAAAGGACACCACATGTATATGCAAGTAGGCCAATTAAAAAACATGTCACTTTCTCTATAGACACCATCTCAATTTTCATATTTAAAATTATGCTTGCTTGAGGAGAAGAAAATTACTAGAAAAGTGGTCTTTAGAGACAAAAGTTTTGCGATGAAAATTGGGTAAAATAAGTTATATTTCTACAAATAAAATCGGCGATCATGATTTTTGTGATGGAAATTTACGCTTAGAGATAAAATTTTTGTTTCTAAAATCCATATTTGTTGTAGTGAATTAGTTAGCTTACATATTTCCCCTCGATATATTGACATCCCTTTCATAATTCATAAGATAAGGGAATAAAAAAAATATAATTTTCGAGTGTGATACGATTTTATATTGCAAAAAGATTGTTTTTTAGTTTATTACACTTGAAGGTAAACTTTTAATGCTGAAATTATATTTTAAAGATATGGTTTCTAAACAATCTAGCTAATACTGTGTTTTGAGTATATAATTTTAAGTGCTGTACTTTTTGAATGAATTCTTATTTTTGGGATTTTTTTTCCTGTTTTCCTTTAATTTTATGTTGTATAAAGCATAAAAGAAATATCTAGTGTGGACATTTACTTTATTTTTTTTTATGGTATATAACACTAAGTATTTGGTTTATGAAATTACATATAAGACAAAAATAAAGACAAACTTTTAAAGTAAATGCGACGTATGTTTTGCTCAATATATTTTTGTACACAAACTAAAACTTTATTAATATTTATACACATAGCATATTATATGATGGATATTTTCTATAGTATGCCCGTAGAGTGAGAGGTGGAGCATTATTGTAACAGGATTTAGATTAAACGCATGTAGACGATTTTGGTTGAATCTTCACATGTATTTGGCAGTTTATGGGATTTAATTGAACGAACGAACAAATCGAATATTTTCTGATCCCACAGGGAACTATCATGGCAAAAGGAAATGACAGAAATCATGGAAGCATCATATGGCCCTTGAAAAAGATATCATGGAACCCATTTAGTGTTTATTATCGATGCAAAAGAAGAATATATTCAACTTACCTATTTTGGAAATTATTTGTGTACTAGAGGCATTTTTTTTGTAATTTCTTTTAAAAATATTATTGGTTCTTTTAAAGAAGATTTACGATTTTAAAGTAAAATTACCAGAAAGAGGATAATTACGAAACCCTATGATAACAGAGGAAAAGATACCATGAATTCATTAGAGATATTGTAAATATGAAATTAAATTATGATTATTAGTGTAAATTCCATAAGTTAACGTAATTACAAAGAGATAAGGAAAAAAACCAATAATATTTTTAAAAGAAATTACAAAAAATGCATCTAGCGCATAAATAATTCCCAAAATAGATAAGTTAAATTTATCTTTTGAAGTAACAATTTTAAATTGTAATGAACTCATCTCTTAAACAAATGAGTTTACTCAATTTAGTGTAATTATAGTAAACTCGACTCTGAAGAAAATGTTCATGCATTGTCTCTTTAGGAGAGGAGTTCCAAACAATTTCAACGAACTCGTTGCTTCTACATAAGAGTTCAATACAACCTAAACTCTCTATTGAACTTGTCTAACTCGTTTATTGAAGAGACGAGTTCAAGTTGCCTGCTTTTGGAATTACTTTTGCCCTTATGGTATAGAGGATCATTTCGGTAATTGGACTTAGAGCCCAATGTAATGCCAAGAATCGATCTTTGTGCTAGTAGTAGAGTCTAAAAGGACATGTGTGATGAGAGATATCATAGGGAGATTCGACTTGTAGGCTTGAAATAGGGATCGCTTTATTTCTTTATTCCAATCTCGACTTTAGTCAGTTTTCTTGTATGCAAAAAAACAGACTCCATATCTTTTTGGTCTAATTCAGGTTTCATTTGACTAAAATAAGGCTTGTATCGATTAAAATAAGCCTTAAGTTCTTTTATATAAAAAATGAGCTATTTCAAAAAGAATAATGAGCTTCTTTAATATTATAAAAGCCCTCATGCTTATTTCAAGCTCATTTCTAAGCCTAGCTCACTATTAAAGAAGGCTTCAATAGCAGCCATTGATCATTAGGAAATGATCTAATGATGATCAACCACATTTGACTTCATTTGTTCATTCAGATGTCATCCAATAGCTTACATCAGTCTTTAACATCTATGAATAAGAGGCTCTTCTTCTAATGAGTGGACATTTTGCTTAGTGCTAAGATTGCAAGCAATGTGGAAACTCTACCAAAATGCTTCCAAGAAAAATAAAAGCCTAAATTAAGGAAGAACGAGGTAAAGATGGTAAAATCTGCTTGATTTGATCTTCTATCTGCTCATTTCCTTTAGAAACTAGGTTTGTTTGTTCCTCCTCTCTTGCCTCTCTCTACGACATTGGTATACTTTTCATCATTAGAAGACTCCTCTAAGGTTGAACAGTATGTTTGTTGCACATGATCGACTAGTTACGTAAATCCATCATACAAATAGTATTTTTGTATTTTTTTAAATATTAATATTATTTTTCCTTTTCCTTAATTACAAATCAACAAATTTTTGGTTTAAAAAGTGAAATAATAAAATTTATTTAAAAATTATTGTAATTAAACTATTAATAATAACTATTTACAATCCCTTCACACAGAGATTCACATCATTTCTACCTTTTCTCAACAAACAAAATTTCTAGAGATTTTAGACTACACCACAAAAAAAAAAAAAAAGTTTCTTTAGAGTTAGATACATAATTGAATTCTATGTATTGGATAATAAAAGCAAAGAGGAAAAAAATGTAGCACTTGAGATAAAAAAGCCTAAAAATTAAAATTATTCCATTATACACTAGTAAGAAAACTCGATATTAGAAGTGTTAATAGGAGGTGGTGTTGAAAAATCAATAGATTTATACGTACAAATAATTTACAATCTCATATATGAAATTAAGATATAATGAATAAAATTAAACAAATGCAGAAACGTATCTAAATCCATAGAGAAAATTAATCCCACAATAGAGTTTTAGTCTTTTGATCTAAAATAGTGTCTAGTCTCTTTATTTTTCTCATTGATGGGATATGAGAAAAAACATAATGAAATTCTTCACATTACATAGACTGTGGATCTCAATCTTATTTATATAATTTATTTTATTTTACTATAGTCCATTGTAATAAATGAAATAAAATATATAGGTATTTGTATATCAGGGTCCATACTCACAAGCCTATAAAGATGAGTTTTAAAAGCCTTACCCACCAATAACCAAATAATCACTTTTGTTTAAAGAGCTTATTTCTTTAATTCAATTAACCAATTTATGATTTATAATTAATTAATATATTAGCATAAAAATTATAACGATCTCCCACTTGAGCCATATATTTCACTTAGCAATTGTATATTATACAAAATTATAGTATATTGGCCCACAAAATTATAACAATGTCCCACTTGGGACATATATCACTTGAAATTGTATATTGTACAATCCATTTTGAGCTCAATCTTTATTGTCTATAATGAGGCTCATCTTTAAAATAATGGTCCATCAATCACACCAATATAGGATCAGAGCAACTTTTATATCCTCTTGTTGTGACAAGACCCATCAATGGTCACAAATATTAACACAATAAACGAAGTAGATCAATTATGGACGTATATTATAAAGATTACATGTAATGTGATCTTTCACATGCCTATTTCCAATATGTCCTACTTTATGTCCCATAACATGTTCGTCCTTACTGTATTCACAATTGCAATAGGAATATGTAACTTTATTTTAGAGAAATCAATAAACAACCATATATTAGTCAATTATAAAACATAATATAATCGATCATCAACCAACAATAAATCTCTCACTAAATAGACACATCATGAAAATGTGCAACACCCATGCAAGTAGGATGCTCATGATATACTTTAGGTGGTAAACACTTCATAAGCGGATCGACAACCATGAGATTTACACTAGCCTGTTCGATTGTTACTTGAGATGTTTGAACTCTTTCAGTAACAACAAGAAACTTTATGTTAAAAAATATGCTTTGATTTTGACAAGCACTTGTTGTTCTTGGATTATAGTTTTGCAGCCTTATTATTACAATTAATTCTTAATGGTCTTTCAATACCATCTATGATTTCTAAGCCTATGACATAATTTTGCAACTTTACTCCTTAGTTCAGTGCCTCATAACAAGCAACAAATTCTACCTCCATGGTAGAGAAAACTCTAAGTGTTTTTTAACACTTTTCCATGATATAGCTCCACCAACCATTATAAAAATATAACATGAAGTCGACTTTCTGTTATTAAGGCACCTAGCGAAATTAGAGTCAGAACATTCTATGATCTCTAATGATCAAATGTTTGTTATGTGAGCATATAATCCTTTATTATTTACAAGTATTGCATATTGTGTTTTGATGCCTTCTAATGATCCATCCCATGATTACATAAATATCTGCTAGGCATTTCAGCAATGTATACAATATCTAAAACCCGTACATATGTAAGCATCCGTAAGACTCTTTACTACCAATGCATAAGGAATCTACTCTATTACCTCTTTTTCAATGTGATTCTTAGGATATTGAAGTGAACTAAACTTATCACCTTTTTTCTATAAGAGTATCTTCTAGTGCACCATCTTTCATGTCGAATCTGCTAAGCACTTTATTGATATATGATCTTTTGATGAGCTTATTATACCCCATGAATGGTCATGATGGATCTATATGCCCAATACAAAAGATACGTTACCAAGATCTTTCATGTCAAATTATTTAAATGAAATCTCTTGGTCTCATTCAATAAACCTATATCATTACTTGCAACTAGTATGCCATCGACATGTAATACCAAAATAATGAATTTAATCTCATTGATCTTGTGATAAACACATTTATCAACAATGTTTCCCTAAAATCAAAAGTGAAATCACCTAATCAAACTTCGAATACCATTGACGAAATGCTTGCTTTAATCCATAGATGGATTTCATTAATTGTAAGTAGATGTTTTGATGTTTCAGATTCAAAATTTTTTGGTTGCATCGCATATATTGTTTCCTCAACATTGCAATGTAGTCATGTAGTCATTACATCCATCTGTTGGAGCTTTAAGTCATAATGAGCTACGAGTGTCATAATAACTCTAAAAGAGTCTTTAGATGATATTAAAGAGAAAATCTTTTATAATCAATGCCTTCCTTTTAAGTGAAACTCTTGGCAGTAAGACATTGTTTATATCTTTTGACATTACCTTTAAAATCCTACTTGATCTTAAACATTTGTCTACAACTAAATGATTTCACACCATCAGGTAATTCGATAAGTTTCTAAATGTTATTGTCTTTGATTAACTTCATCTCTTCCTTCATTACATGAATCTACTTTAGAGGATTTGCACTTTGTTTGGCTTAACGGATAGATGATGATTCATCTTCCAATCCTATATCAAATTCATCCTCTTGAAGATATATAACATAATCATTTGAAATCACAAATCTTCTTTCTCTAGTAGATCTACACAATGTCACTTCCACTTGAGGTTGCTATGATTTCCAATATGGATAGGAGTTTGTCCTTCCTCAAAAGTAGGAAGAACCCTAAGGATATTTTGAAAACTCGTATTTGTGTCTTCAAAATTAGCAGGTGTAAATATTGACACAGTTTTAATTGCAATTGTAGGAATATTGACATACCTTTTTTCAAATTCAATTTTTCTTACCTGTATACTCTCACCATGTTCAACATCTTCAAGAAGTTTAGCATTCCTAGTCTTGAAAAAGGACCTGCTTGAATGATCATAGAATTTAAACCCTTTTGATCGTTCTAAGTATCTAACAAAGTTGTAAGTAACTATTCCTTAGTTTCATCTCATTAAGCTTGTATGACCTAGCTTTAGCTAGACAACCTCAAATGTGAAAATTTCGAAGACTTGGTCTTTTATTAGTACATAATTCATATGGAGTTTTAGATACAACTTTTCTCGAAACTCAATTAAGAATGTACACTACGGTCTTCAATGCTACTCTCCTAAAGAGATTTTGGTAAAGAAAAATGACTAATCATACTTCTAACCATATCCTTTAGGTATGGTTATGTCCCTTGGCTACACTAATTTGACTTGGTTGTCTTGGCATGCTGTATTGAGTAATAATCCAAAATGCTTTTAAGTACCTTGTAAAGGGTTTAGGACAATGTTCACTTAATTTGTCATATCTACCCTAATATTTACCACTGCAGTTAGCTTTAACATCCTAAAATTTCTTATTAAGTTGATTTTCAATTTCCACTTTATATTCCTTACAAAGTAAAAAAAAAAAAAAGTTCCCAGTATCAAATGAAGGTACCTATAATGAGAATATTCATCTATGAAAGTAATAAAATATTGCCAGTCATTCCAAGAAGCTATAGGGAAAGAATCACTATATTGGTATCTATTAATTCTAAGACACTAGAGCTCCTTTCGACACCCTTTTTTCTTCTATGTTTGTTCATTTTCTCATGATGCATTCAATGCATATTTCAAAGTATGAAAAATTAGGCAAATCGAGAATTCCTTCTGACACAAGCCTTTGAACCCTTTGTTTTAATATATATCCCAAACGGTTATGCCACAACATAGAAGAATTCTCGTTAATTAATTTTTTGTTCATATGGAGACATGCAAACCAAGTCCTATTTAGATAATTAATTAGAGTATTGATACCAATAACATTCAAATTTTGAAACACTAAATTTTCTTTTCCTAAATGAACAAAGATAATCAAATCCATCCAAATGAGAAGTAGAAACCAATTATTTCTGTCTAAATCATAGCTTATAATAGGTCTCTTCTAAATAAAAAAAAAATAGTAGTCAAACTCTAATCATAATCTAAAAAAGCCAAGAGCCTCACCATGAATCTTACTGATGTTGCCTACATAGATAATCAAATCCATCCAAACGAGAAGTAGAAATAATTATTTATGTCTAAATCATAGCTTATAATAGGTCTCTTCTAAATTAAAAAAAAATAGTAATCAAACTCTAATCATAATCTAAAAAAGCCAAGAGCCTTAACATGAATCTTACTGATGTTGCCTACATAGATGAATCTTTCAGCATCACTTGGGTTTCGGCTCCTTAAACAACCTTGCATGGTTACACTTATGTGGATAGTTGTGATTGTATCTATCCACTAAGTGTAGGTTGGTATTAAAGCCAAATTAACTTTTGAATAAACAAAGTTGAAAAGTTCACCTTTCTTTGTAGGCCACTTATATCCTCGAGACAATCATTCTTCACATGACTAGCCTTCTTGTAAAAGAAGGTAATGTCTACCTTGTTTCTGTTGCACACGTAAAGTCTCGATATCCACAGCTCCTTCACCCTTATAATCCATGTTCCTTTTCTTAAAGTTTATGCCATTAAACACGTAAAATATTGTTGGAATTGGTAGAAAGGGAAGTTGTAGTATCTGAAAAAAAAAAAAAAAACATGCTCATAATGAATAAAATATTACACTTCAATGCAAATGCAACTTCAATCAAAATCATAATATGTAAATAAAATAATTACTTTAATTGAGCCTTTATGAGACATTAAATCATCATCGATATCCAGTCTTTAAACAAAAATACCAGTTGTAACAGTCTGTTCACTTGACATGAATAGCTATTCATTTCTTCCTCATTCGACGTAAAGTTGATGTTATGGTGTTCACATAATTCATAATAAATTGTTATCATGTAAAATGATGAATAGCAATTCATGTCCCCAATTGATGAATTGTCAATGGTTTATTTTTTAGCTTTCTCATAAATACCCCTGTCTTGAAAATAACACCTATACAATTATCCTTTTCTATAATAAATACATAGGGCATTATAAATATTTTACCTTTCACTCTAATAATTATTTGTTTTACTTTTAACACCAATTGAACATTGTAATAGTCATTACAACCCTATTACATTTCCTTTGAATTGGAATTTAATTCATCCCTTATTCTATTCAGTGAAGTGAATGGGCCATAAATGGTATGCCATAAGACAATAATAAATATTGATAAATAATTATGCCAACGATGTATCTTCTTGCGAGTTGATAAATCACATGAAACGTATTACATATTTATTATCATATGTCTGTCGTCTAACAAAACATTGGGCTAATTATTATCCATAGAGATGGAGACATTTAATGCAAATCTTTACCCTGATCTTTAAATATCTTGAAATAAATCTAAACAATAGAGCTCACTTTGACAAGACATTACCAATTTATTTTAAGACATTTAGACAAGATTTACAAAAATAAATTGAATAAGTAAATAAAGGTTTGCTCTTATCTCAAATCTTATAAGATCAATTTACACTTAACATAATCCAATTTAAAATAATGCATTATTTGTGTTCATTTTATAGTAGGTAATATTAATATATATATATATATATATCCTTTTATTTCAATTCTATAACATATTAAAAAAAGTTAAAATATTCCAAGTTTATTTAATTGGATCCATAGGTAATCCTTACAACCTTTTGATGAAATTATTCTTATAATTAGTAATTGATGGCAGCAAATCATGAATTGAATTTCCATTTACTAACGTCATCGACGGAACAACTTCTTTGATGGATATAAATAGGCGACCATTCTTAACTCCATGGATTGGAGACAAAACACATGAAGAAAAACATGATGCCGACTTTGAATACACATCAAATTGCAAATAAGGATTTTCAAGTGTCCTTGAATTTTAAATTACCATACAGTTCATGACGATTTAAGGGACAAAAAAAAAAAAAAAAAAAAACCAACGCCCAACTTGCCAGATAAATATACTCAAATCTCCAACTTGTTGCTCCACTTGGGAGAATGTATATACACACACCACACGTAAAGATGAATGTCTGTAGGCTTTAACAAAAAGGGACATGCAAGGGAGATTTTTCAAACATAAGACGCGCACAAAATCCAAGGCCCGAATTTCACAAAGATGGCACAGATTTCACAAACAATGCAATCGATATCTTATGCGGGTCTTGCGGATTATGCCATGTCAAATTCCGATGACTGGGGAAAAAAGAAATGTATATATTTATAATGAACGAACGATTTAGATCCTGGAGATCAATATTTCAAAGAAAACCTAACTCTTAAAATTATGGAAAAATTAATATTTTACACAAAACCTTACAATCACGGGAATATAACAACATATGCACTGAAATATTAATTAACAAATCAAGGTTTTAGTTTTGTACATGATTGCTCTGATACTATTTATTGAAAAAATCAATAGATTTATACATACCAATAATCCATGATCTCATGCATGAAATTAGGGCACAATGAATAAAATTAAACAAGTACAGAAATGTATATAAATCATTGAAAAAACTAATCCCTTTAAAAGAGTTCTACTCTTCTGCTTAGAGTAGTGTGTTCTCGTTATTTTTCTCACTAATGGAACGTGGGAAAAACCAAAGTAGAAAACCCTCACACTACCTATGTTATGAACGTCAACCTTATTTATAGCCTTTATTATCATATTCCACTACGACATATCATAATAAGTGAAATAAAATATATGGTTTTCTACATATTAAGGTCTATACTCACAAGCCCATAAAAATAAGTTTTAAAAGCATTATTGAATGATCACTTTTATTTAAAATGTTTATTTCTTAACTTTATTAGATAGTTTATGATATAATTAATTAATATATTGTCTCATGAAATTATAACAATTTCCCACTTAGATCATATATATCACATGACAATTGTATATTTATAAAATTTTAATATATTGACCCACAAAATCATTACAATCTCCTACTTGGGTCACAAAATTAAACCTTAGTGCATTTACATGATCCATGCATATATCTAAACTTAGATGTTTTGATCTCTCTCTTGGTCTTTCCCTATGTTCCAACCACATGGCCCCTCTACGTATTCATAAATTGTGGATTTCAAACATGAGAACTTGTATTGTATCATTATTGACGTTCAGTTCATAGTCTAACCATTGAATTAACTATTGATGTTTGGAAATTTTGATGGATTAAAATATGAGCTAGAAGGTATCTATTTTATATTGTTTTAGTTAAATTATAATTGCTTACTTATCTATTTCTGAAATAATTTATTTTCAATTACCTTATTCTTACTGGATATTATGGCATGTAACCATAGGAATTCCTAATCTCAGATCTAAACAAAGCTACCCATATAGTAATAGACATTTACCCCCAACATATTATAAATTGGTTAAAATCTAACTGCTAGGGATAAGATTTTGATATGTTAACTCCATCTCTTTGTCTGTATATATTTGTTCATGGCGTGCATGGTACATCATCACTAATACGGTCCCTTTTTAATTTGGTTTCCCTGGATATATTATTACTCATCCCTCGGCACAATCGCATATTTCTATATCCATTGATTGATGTCTCTTTGTTTCATTACATTTTGATTATTTTGACATCATATTTTTATTATTTTCAAATAGATTTTAGTAAAAAAAAAAGATAATGATGAAAAACTAACATTTTTACTCATAAACCGACCAAATGAATAAGATACATATATGTTATAGATGTGATACATATAAATTTCAGATGTTGATCAAATATAGAAACAGTATAAATAAAATCCAATAATTTATACAAATCCTTGATGATCTACTGTCATTTCAACGAAATTGGCCATCATATTTTAGAGATACACTACCAACAACTTGCCTTTTAGGATCACTTTTAACCAATACCGGTTTATAAAATAAAGGCATTTAAAAGATACTAGTAATGACACTCTTTCCATGGGAAAATATAGAGCGAGTATTGCACATCAAGTGAATATACACATGGTGGATAATATAGTGGGTGGGTTTTTAAAGTAATTACAATTTTGCCAAATATGGAGGGGTATTATACTATTAGGTATCAGCCCAAAGAGAGAGCCCAACCCAAAAGTCTAGCTTTAGGTGGAAGAACCCTCTAAGCTTAAGTACCATTCCACAATTTCTCATGGAACCAATGTGGGATCATAACATACATACCACGTGGATGTACATGTGGAGGGTAATTATCAATTATATTTTAATATATGGATAACATAGTGAGTGTTTTTTAAAATAACTACCACACATATACCCATGTATTAGAATCCTATTACTAGTTACACATTACATATATATTACACGTGGAATGTAATACCCATCTAAACCTTTCTTCACAGAAACCTTTCTCCTTTCCATGGCCTGTAACCTATGTACCTTAAACATGGACATTACTCATATGATCTAATTATAAATTTTTATCTTATAAGATCAACCTAATCAACATCGGCATTAGTTATGCGTCTATGTTTCCTTTAGACACATTAAATTGAAAAATATCCAGAATATATGATATTATAGCCATTCATAGAATTATGTTACAAAATAAATTTAAGCTGAAATAACATATGTAGTCAATTATAATCTAAGTTGATAACAGAAAAATTTTAAGGGGTTTTGGGAGATAATTTCTTGTTTGCTGAACTAACAAAAAAAAATTATATAAACATAATTAAACAAAAAAAAATTATCGCATTTAATACATGGATAGAATGAATGAATATCACATGTATTAAATGCAATACTCATTCACATTTATTACATGTGATATACATTAAAAATCCTATATTATCACATACATTAATGTATTTTAGTAATTTTATTTTTAAATTAGGGTAAACATGGGTTTTGTAGTGTATTTTATATATTGTGACGTATTTGAGTAACACTTGTTTTATAGTGCATGGATACACTATAAACAGCTGCAAAAACGAAGAGTACAACTGAAATTCCGATGGGATATCTTTAAATATCGCGCAATGTATGGCCCCCTTTATCACATGTAGAAGATAATTAACGTAAGCCATTTTGTTTTTTTCCCTTTTTCCATTACCGGATAAAATAGAGCATCACCATCCATCTCCTTCGAAAATGTAATGATCCAGTGGGAGTGGGCCGATGTGGATAAGCTATCGTTGATACTGAATTTTGCTCCTGCATGCATACTACTCTCGATCATTGCCTATATAAAGCAGCACACCCTAACACAATCTGCACATGTGACTTTGCTCAAGTTTTGCGTCTTGCATAATCTTACTTGTCTCCTAGGATCTTGGTGCCCAGAAAGCATTAAGTATAGCTCGTCAAGTTACAACAATGGGGTTCATGTTCAATCTCCCATTTATTTTTGCTCTTTTCGCCGTACGTTTCATCAACTTCCATTATTTAGGATTTTCATATAAATAAAATGTTTATATAGATACTATATGAACACCTGGTAAGTTAATTAATTAATTTATTATTATTATTATCTTTTTTTCCAGGTTGCTGTTGTCGTTAACTATGCTGCTCATACACCAGAGCTATATTGGGAGAATATGCTGCCAGGAACTCCAATGCCAAAAGCCATTCAAGAGTCCTTAAACCCTGGTTGGTATTCACCATCCATTTAGTGATGGCACTCTCACAATTTTAGTTTACTAAGAATCGAAATATGCGTAATAAAATAGCCTATGTTTCTCTTGGTCTGTACTTGAAAAGGCTTTGGGTGCAATTCCATTTCTTCAAGGCGTGGACTTCACAAAGTGTGCATGTATGTATATATACATATAGACACACACACATTCGAGAGAATTTTTTATGACACCGTCATCTTCCACTCATATGATTACCTGCTATTACACTGAAGGGAAAGTTGAAATAAATAAATAAACAAACAAACAACTTGTCAACTTTCTTAAAATGAAACAGATAACAAATAAATTAGTTACGTGCATATAATATTTGTAATTATTATGAATAGTTAGAAATTTATATCGCAAAGTTTATTTCTGTTAGGAGAGAAGGAAGTCTTTAACGGAGAATAACTATTCAAATGGACCTCATAAAAGAATATACTAATGGGCTTAACATTATTTATAACAAAAAACCTTAAGATATTAGGGTAATGAGTCTTCTCTTTTATAAACTATTTATACAAGTCTCATATTTTCCACATGGGATTTTTTTCAACCTTACAATTGCACTCTAACAACTTCTAACATAAAAAAAATTGTATTGTAAAGTATAACAATTCATCTAGCCAAAAAAAAAAAAATTGCTTATTCCAATATTTTCTTACCTTCTTTAATTGTAGTTTTTTAATTGGAAATATAACAAAAAAGTAACAACACACTCTTAAGTTTGATTTATAGGCTTTAAACTCAATTTTAATTTGGATTTGACTCTTTGTTGGAATTAGTGACCAATTCCAAGCTTTTGCATTATTAAAGAGAAGCCTTAGATGAGTCCAGATTGAAGAGAAGCTTTACTTATGATCTATCAATGAATCAGACTAATCTTGACTATAAATTGTGATTCTGATATGATTGATAACATCATAGCCAGACTTTATTAATACCCATGATCCCTTATCATTTGAATCATTTTAATTCTGGTAGAAATGCTGTCTTATTGTCAAAATCTCAACTCATCTTATTTCTTCATTATTATTGAAGTCTAATATACATATATTTTTAATTTTATCACACGTTATGAGTATGTTTGACCTTATTGAGATTGCATATCCCTCCTTTCCATATTATCTTGTTTCTTAATCATTATCATATGTCATTATGTGTCATACCTCTTAAGCTCACATGTTGCACGATAGTAATACACAATACAGGTAATCCCCTTATAACAAATTCATACATCTAGACTACACCCATTGTTTGGTTAAAATATAACTAAAAATTATCTCACATTTTCTATTATAATATATAATGTTTGCAATTCCTTATCTCTCTTTCTCTGTCCCTCTTTGCCAATCCTTTAGTATAACATGTGTATATGTGTGTGTGTGTGTGTCTGCGCACACAATAATTAGAAAAAGAAGATTATATATTTATTTATATGCATTATATAATTCATATTTTATACATACTCATCTATTGTATATATTTTATACAATATATATTATTCAATACACACATATATATTATATATGTTAATTATAAATGTTATATGATCTATATGTTATAACATATAGACCATGTTATGCATAATATTGGTATACGATATATAATAAATTAATCTATAATTGCATATGTAATCTATATGTTAATACATATGACATATTATATATATATATACACATATATAAATTATCTATATTGTGTACAACACACGCACATATGGCATAATGATTATATATAGCAAATGAATTATATATGTGAACAAATAAGGTGATATATACATATGTTATATACATGTTATCCATATAATACATAATAGTCATATGTGTTTCTCCTTTAACATTAATTGGTGGTGATTCTTGAAACTTTCTTGGAGAATTTGTTGGTAATATAGATAAGGCTATATCTGTTTACTCATGGTATAAAACCTTATCGCATGATACAAAGCCCTAATAATGTTTTAGAACATGATTAACCTTATATCTTAAAAGAAAAATTAGTCGAACATGGTTAAGGAAAACTTACAAAAGCTTTATTGAAGATGTAGAGGTATGTTATAAGGATACTCTTACATGACTAAAACACTTAGAAATATAGAACTTCCATCTCTTCCAAATAGCTAATAAAAGGATATGCAAAGAAAGTATTTTCAAAGCCTTTTATATTGCTCCAAAGGACAATACATGAAGAACATATATGTTTTGATGGAGTAGGATTTAGAACTATGATAAGAGTAAAGGCTTTTCCAAACCCTCAATGTTATTCTTGTATGGGAAAGGATTCACAGGTTGAAATGAATAATTATTATCAGGATAATACTATTGTCCAAAACATGTTCGTTAATCTTCGGTCTAATTGGAATCATATGGGTTGTCCTTTTGATCATGTTCATCTTCCATGTTAAGACTTTCTTGAAGTGTCTTCAAATTTGTTTCATACCTTGGCCAAATTGCTCCCTTTTGCTTTGAGAAGATAAATTTCATCTAATCTATATTGTTATATATAATATGTTTTATAGGCGCGCACACACACACGTATATAGCATATATAATATGTATAAAATACCCATATGTATAGTATATATAACATAATGTATAGATTATATATAATAAATAAATTATATATATACGTGTATATTGTTACATGTATAACATATGCATAGATTTTTTGCATATATATATATACGTATTTTTTATATAAATTTGCCATATATTTGTCCCACATATTTTACATAACATTATATATATGTTTACTGTTTAGGGAAAGATGGTGACCTTAAAATTTAGCTTTTTAAATACCACCTTCTAGTGACACAACTATTCTCTCATATAGACAATTGGAAAGTTACTTTTAAAATAAAAATTTTCAATCTATTCCATAAGCAAATAGGATAATAGGGAATTTCTCTAATATAGCCATAACTTCTTTTCACTACCTTTATATGAACAAGCCCTAAGTATGTTATTATTGCTGGTAATTAACTATAATAAGCAAAATCCATGTGTGGTTGAAACAAAGGGTCAAGAATATGTACAGGTTTTAGAACTTTAATAAAATTAATCCATATTGTGATATTTGTAGAATCCATGCAAACCAAGAGCACCTCTGCCGTTGACCGGAATCATATAAATCTCAAGTACAAAATTAAATATGCTCCAGGAGAGACCTCAAACAAGGATGTTAATGATGTCCCTCTTGGAAAGGCTGGCGGGCGCACTCAGAAATATTTAAATCTCAGGTATAAAATCAAATATGCCCCAGCAGAGACCTCAATCAAGGATGTTCATGATGTCCCCGATGGCCGGAATCATATAAATCTCAAGTATAAAATCAAATATGCCCCAGCAGAGACCTCAATCAAGGATGTTCATGATGTCCCCGATGGCCGGAATCATAAAATCTCAAGTATAAAATCAAATATGCCCCAGCAGAGACCTCAATCAAGGATGTTCATGATGTCCCCGATGGCCGGAATCATATAAATCTCAAGTATAAAATCAAATATGCCCCAGCAGAGACCTCAATCAAGGATGTTCATGATGTCCCCGATGGCCGGAATCATATAAATCTCAAGTATAAAATCAAATATGGCCATGATGCAGCAGAGACTGCACTCAAAGATGTTCCTGATGTTTCTCTTTTCTTCCTAGAAACGGACTTGGTCCCTGGCAAAACATTCAAGCTCCAGTTCATAAGGGCTGGTAGCCCAGTCTCCTTTATGCCTCGCGACATGGCTGATTCCATACCCTTTTCCTCTCACAACTTAACATACATTCTTCACCGATTTTCGATCAATCCCCACTCCGAAGACGCCAGCAACATGAAAGACACTTTAGCATTATGCGAAGATCCAGCGATGTCGGGAGAAAAGAAATATTGCGCAACTTCTTTGGAATCCATGGTCGACTTCTCTACCAAAATCTTAGGAAAGAAAAACAATGTCAAAGCAGTATCGACAGGATCTAACGGCGACACACAGATTAAGAAATACACGATTGAACACAGCGTGAGTTGTTTAACTGGGGATGAGAATGTTGATGCCACTTCTGTTGTGTGCCATAAGATGGCCTATATATATGCAGTGTTCTATTGCCACTCCATAGAATCAACAAAAATATATACGGTTCCATTGAAAAGTGAAACTGGCTCGGAGGTTAAGGCTGTTGCCATTTGTCATGAGGATACAACCAAATGGAGCCCAGAACATTTGTCATTCCAAATGCTTAAGGTGAAGCCAGGGACTCCGATTTGCCATTTTCTCGCTGACGACACTGTCGCCTGGTATCGGAACTAGAAGTGGACGCTGGAGACTGGACAATAATGTACATAAATAAGGAGGATATAGCTCCGAAGAAACAGTGTCTTGGCTATCGGTTTAGGTTTATAATGGCGAATGCATGGTGAAGACTAGTATCCGTCGTGGCTATCGTTGGTTGCAAGAATCTGTGGCATTATCGCGTTTGTGCATACATAAAATATATTATGCTGCAATGGTTGTCATCTGTGCATGATGGCTGCAATTTGTGCATAACGTGTCAAGATATGTTTAAATTATTATGAATATTATTAATAAAATATAAATGTTTATTATGTATACATAATTTTCATTTGCATACATATTATATATATACATATAGCCATGCAAATAGGTTTAGACCCGTGCGTAGCTCCAATTAACTGCTCTTAAAGCAAGTTAGGATTGGGGTTCTCAACCCATTCAAAAAACAAGCCAAACATACTTGGCTCGTTAACCTGTTGGTCGTCGGCTAACTCACATTAAATTAAAAAAAAAAAAGAAAAAGAAAATCAGCTGTAGAAGTTCAAATGTGAAGGCATAAAAATAGGATAAATTACATTAAGTAACATCGATGTTTGGAATAGTTAACAAGTGGTATTAATGTGTGAGTCATTTGAGGTATGATTAAAGACTTAATAATGCTGTTAGCAACGTTTTGTCAAGTGCCACTTGTCAACAACATATCAATTTTCATTGTTTTTGGAGTGAAACTACATCATCGTTTTCCATCCTCACTTTCAGTATCTCTTCCAATGCAACCCATCGTCACTGGCTATGTACCTTCAAGTTTCATCGGGGTAAATAACCGAAACAGATTGTAGACACCTGATTTTGGAAACCCAGGCTCGACACAGATGAAACTTTCTTATTTGATCCAGCGTCATATTTCTTGATAATTTTTGTTCCCCTCAGAGTCATCTGAAACACCAACTATTTATAGGCGACATTATTAAAGAGCATTTAGTCTTGTTGAAGAAGATGAGCTCTATCAAATTCCATGGAGGCCATTTGCTGGACTTTTCAAATTTGAATTTTCTGTTTTGTAATCCATGTGAAAAAAATTGATCTGAAGGCTAAAATACATGTTTTTTTGAGATAATCATCATTATTAGTCTTTGATTAGACTTTTGATCCATGGGAATTTCAAATGACGAGAGCGCGGGATGGTTTGAAGATAAACTCCATCGGATTTTTTCTTTGAAAATTTCCGACAATCAATGTGAACATTTGAATCAATGGAATAGACTTAAAAAAGTTAATGTACATGAATCTAGGCCATGGATTTCAGTTTTTTGAATAATATGAATATAGCATCCGTCAAGTTTTGCCGTATGAAGAAGGTGAAGTTGTTGTGGTCGTGTCCTATGATAGCAAATGTGGAAACATAGGTAAATTAATATATTGTTGACATATGGTGCTTGACAAAACGTATTAATGATATTATTAATGGTTCATTAATGATATCCTAAATGATTGATTTATGTTAACCAACCATATTATATTATAAAATTTATAAATTCAACTTAAATCCTACAATCGAGTTAGGCAATTATACCTATCTAGTATAGTATAGAATTAACAGGTGTCATCCTTAGGGATCTAAGCAACAAGTACTAGTATTACCATTGTTCTATTATTTAGCCTAGTTCTTGAAGTGATATCTATTATTAACTACAAATTAACCAAATTAGCAAACCTTAAGATCAATTATATATGCTTGCAAAAGATGTAGTTAATCAAAAGACATATCTGTCATCTTGATCCACCATAAACCCTAAATTTCTTATAATAATGAACTGATTAATGAATTGTTTGCACTTTATACTCCGGAATCTCTCAAATAAATCAATTACTTCTTCGAGTTAATCAATTCCTAACCCTACATGAGATAGTGAAGACCTCTCACTCACTAATGCCAAATAAGATCACATTAACGTTTATGATCCCTATAGTAAAGTAAAAAATTTGATCAAGAAAATTAAAACTTCCATACCTCTAGATGAAACATGTAATCTCGCTATTCTTGAAGATCTATCCTATTAGATGAAACCTCTTTCTATCTAACAAGAATCACACATGCAACCAATTTTGCACAAAAATCAATCACAAGACAATTAAAACACATCAATAGATACAAAGGCATATACTTTTCATTGATCAAAAGACAATTCAAATCATACAGGGGTTTAGGGTTTCACAAGACTTAGGTTATAAAGACGTACTCCTCGATGGAGATTACAATGAAAATAAAAGATCTAGAGAAGTAATCCGTAAACATGATATAATGATAGAACCTTTTAGGTATCTTGAGTTTTCAATGTTGCTCAAGCAATTATCCTCTTGAAGTTCGTCTTTTCGCAACTAGGGTTGAGAAAATATGCTAAAAGCTCTTTTAGATATGAAGACAAGGCACCTATTTATAGTCTCAGATAGGAAACATGTCTGTATGGGTTGGTCTGCATGAGCGTGCTCAGGGGAAGGTTGAAATTAGAAACTTCACCGACATTGGAATTTGAAATGAGCATGACCTAGTTTGCATGGCTGTGCTAACTTGTAGGCAAAAACAGAATCTTAGTTTCTTGCTATATTTGCTCTCTGATTTGTTCCCTTGCATCCATCATGGCCATGCACAAGGTAGTGCATGTACAAATGTAACTCTTGTTAATATTTTGCCAATTTCACCTTGATTTCACTCGAATTATCTTCAAGTTCTCCAAATATCATCCTTTAGCTCTAAAATCAATATTTAAGCAATTAAGTATCATTTTTCTTGATAAAATTACAAGCAATACATATTAAATATGTCTAAAAAAGCACTATAAATAAAGGGTCTATTGACACTTATTTTTCTCGCACTTAACCATTTGCTTATCCTCAAGCAAACAAAATAAGGATAAAAGAATCTATCATCAATTATACTCATTAGAAACTATCATATCACAAGCAACATTCTTTAATTCAGTTAATTCAAAGTGACTCATCAGTGCCTACCGCTCAGACATGCCATAATTGTACTTGTACTTGTATTTGGCATACTACAATTAAATTTTTTATATTAATCAAAGTAAATTAAACTATTATCCTCACCATTTAATAACCACTTCTAAAGTCATAAAAAAAACACAAAGCAAAAGTGGCTTGGTTACATCTCACCACTTACTAAAGAGCATAAAAATCGTTCACTACCTCTCTAAGCACAGTAACCTAGAATAAAAGTACATAGCATCCATCATTCTCCTAGATTTTTTTTCTTGTTTTATTTAAATCTCTCCAAAAAAATTTTATAGTCTTCAATGTGGGAGGTTTTAGCCTCCATCTTTTGCTTTATCTTTAGTCGGTTTTTTGCCTGCTTCTTTTTAGCTTAGCTTTCATTTTTTTTAAGACACAATTGGGTTGAAAACGCTTGTATAGTCAACAGCCAGGTCAGACTTCATTCTTCTAAGGGACCAAAGCCCACCTATACTGACTAAGTTTTTTATATCATCAGTTTAGCACAACAATTGATTGACTTTTAAAGAGATTATTTAAGAAGAATCTCTAAGTGATTGACTTCATATACCCCTTTCACAAAAGGTTAGAAGAGCTCTAAAAGTTTTTGAAGAGTAAAAGTACTAATAAATAACTTAGAAACACTACCATTTTTAACTTTAAACTAGGTCCTTTGACATCTTCCATAACTCTAGATCCAATCATTAAATAGTAATTTGCTTCACTTAGACTCCATCCTAAAACTTTAACTAAGTATACCAGTTCAACATAGGTGAGTAAAGCACACAAAGTCAGTATACTTTTATTTTAGAATGCTAATCATAGATGAATGAGTATAATTTCAATGTCTTTATTTTTTTCTCAAAATTATATCAACTTTAAAAGCTCAATTGCAAACTCATAAATGGGGGAACATTGATTAATAAGTGTTTACATATCATTAAGCACAATTAAGACCCAAATAATTTCTTCCTTAATATACCCTTTCCTCACACTTAAAGAAGACATTGTCCCCAAAGTCTTGCCAAATCAAGCACAAGTAAGGAAAAAAGGAAAAGGAAAGAAAGTTAAAAGAAAAAGGATACTAGAACTTTCCTGGTTTATGTAAAGATGTCATCATGAATTTAGCGTAACCGGTCTAAGAAAAGAGAAATTTGTTTAGTGGCATATATTAGTATCAGCATCATCATTGATCTTGTGCACCCATAAAAGTTTATGTTTGTAGATAAATCAAAACAAAAAACTATAGGGGAAAGCTAAATTAAAAAAAAAAAAAGGCTAGCCTATCCTTAAGTCTAATAAGTAAGTCCAAATGATTCCAGCAAAGATAAGAGTTTTCCCATAAGTAGGGATCCCACTAGTGAAAACCAAAGCATAATAGCAAATAAAAGAAAATGAGGATCATATATCCCTATCATCATCATCTTCGTTACCATCATCATTCTCATCATCATAAGCACTAATAGTCTCTACAGCCTCATCGTCATATGCCTACTCTTCTTTACCTCCATCATCCCCTTCTTCTTCATCCTATCCACTAGAGGACTCAGGTCCAGGTATTGTAGGAGCTTTCCCCCTTATCCTATATGTACTAAGAGCATCAAGTACTGGAGACTCGAGCTTTGGGGAGGACACGTAAGTGGGAAGATTTGTTGGTGGTGATGGAAAACAACTAGCAAGAGTTTTTAAAAAAGCCCCAAACTACACACTTAAACTTCTTATTCTTCTTTCTATCTGCTTGGAACTCCTTTCTCAACAAATGGAGTTCAGAAACTTTGGAAGAAGAAGCAGGAGCAGGGCCATAGACACCAAGAGGTGGCGTATAGAACTGAGAAGTAGGGGTGGAACTACCTTGTATCCTGGTTAAACCATTCCCATAAAAAAGGCTATCTGTGAGTCGTTTAGCTTTCACACAAGGAGTATCTGATGGTGGCTCTTTAAATAACGCTATTCCTTTAAGAAGTTTGGTTATATATGCCCATAGTATAAGCCCTTAACCTTAGGGTCCATCGCGTATCTCTTGAGGAAATAAGCTAATTGCATACCTACATTAATTGGAAATTTCATAGCTAAGCTATACAAGTGGAGTAGCTCAAAGATATCAACATCCCCATGCCTGCTCTTCCGACCGCCAATAGTATGAGCTAGAAGATGATGAACCACTTTCAGATCCATGTCAGACATGGAGGTAGCCTTAAACTTTGAGAGGAAATAGCATAAGGAGTCATTTTGACAAACTAACTTCCAATATGCCTCAGTTGTGACCTCTTCCGGCCAATCATTAGTCACGTGTAAGTAATCATCGCTATCCACTTTAGCAGTAGAATATAAGCTCATAAACAATCTAAACCTAGCAAGATGAAAGCTGTAGGCTTGTCCATAAATCTAGAATGTCAGCATTCAATTGTATGTCTTTATAGGTAGGCTCATTAATTTCGAAGAATGCTACCCATGGCCCTATACTTATTAGCTCTCAAATATTTTTCTCTAAACCAAATTTCGTAAGTAACCTCCAATCCAAATACCTGTTATTGTAAATAACCATCTTTTCCAATCTCTCCTTCTGAACTTTTCCCCACTCTTGTTCGAAGAGCTTCTTGCTAGCAAAGAAATTTCGTTCTACTTCCTGTTGCAAAGTTGATGGTTCTCTAATTCTTTACCATTTGGACGAAGCAGACGGCTCTCCTTATTCCTGTTGAATAGTACTCTTAGCAACCTTTTTAGCAGCAGTTGCTTTGTCAGCCTCATCTTGTTTCTATTTCCCATTAATAGCTTGCTTGGTTCTCATTTTTATTGAAATAAAATAGTGCATGTCAGTGAAATGACAAATCAAGATCGTCCTCAATGCATGTTCAAACTAGATTGAAATGATGCTTAAACTTAATCATTATATAAAATATAAGACATGCATGAGCAATGAATAAGTATCATAAAGCATCAAGTCGCAATAGGGTATACTGATTTTTGCACTGCCTAAGCGGCATGGTCGTGCAAGAGGTAGGGCAAGAATCATAATCTAAAAATTCAAAAGTATTCACAGACACAGAAAAAGGTCATGCTAAAGACTGAGAACAAGTTTCTAATAGAAATCACAAAAATCTTTTCCAAGTGCCACAATTCCATCCCAAACATTAATATGTAAACAACCCCTTCCCCTCCCCTCCTTCCCTCCCCTTCCCCCCCAACCCAAATTTCTTACTTAAGAACCCTAAGTCCATGAATCAAACAATCTAACCACAAATTCTTAGGCAAATTGTAATACATGGTATTATAATCAGTTAATTGCATGAATCAAGCAAAAGACCCAATTTTTGTGGAAATTAGAAAATTCGCATGAACCTTAAAATGATAAATGTGGCATGTTCAATACGAGTTAAGAACGTGGATTCAAAATATAAATGACAAATATCCAATAGATGGTTCATGGAAACAAGAATCTTCACCAAAAGCATACATGCATGACCAACAAACCACTCTCATATGTGAAAATCTGTTAAAGCATGATGAATAATACTACTAATTAGAAAGAAGAGATTAAAGATAGAAGGATGAGGAGCTTACTTGATGTTATCGGTAGTGAGGTGATGACACCATATGCTACGGAATCAATGTATTGTGGAGTGTGTATGAGTGTGAAATGAAAGTATGTGAGAGTGCTCAAAATAAAATACGCTACACGATGGGGAAAAGCGAGAAATGAAAGAATAAAATTGGAAAAACTATTTATGTGATCTTGGCCTTTTTTTTTTTAAGTCTGCCCGCCCAAATGTATGGCGGGAACGGGGTAGGGATAAGATCAAAATAAGGCGTTCGTGCTCAAGGTTAGGGTAAGGAATAGTAGCAAATCCTGAGTGCTTGCTAGCCTTCCCGCTCCTGTACCCAGCCATGCTCAGGGTCAGGCAGGATATAGAAAAGCTCCAATGAGAGCTCAAATGGCTATACAGGCTTCTACCCAGTCATGCTTAAGGTTGGGCAAGCTTAGTAGCACTTAAGAGTTTCTCCCCTATCATCTGCATAGCCGTGTTCGGAGCTATGCAAGCTTCATATCTATTTTTTTTTTTTGTGCTTTGTTATCCTTAAAATTATCAAAGTACACTACCCCAAGCACGACTGTGCTTAGAGGCAGTGCTAAAAATAGTATGTACAATTTTGAAGTGAAGTTCCTTAAGCAAAAACAACTAAGTGTATTTCAAAATTTTAATGCTTACATTAGAAAAAGTGCAAGTATCCATCATGACTTTGGCTCTTAGTATGCATAATATACTTAGAAAATTAGATGATAACTTACCTCGCTTGCTTTAAAAAAAATTAAAACATACCAAATTGTACCTTTCCCCACACTTAAGATTGAACTCTTACCTTGTTGAAATTATGTAAAAACACTCAAAACCTGTGTTAGTCATGGGTTGCCTCATAAGAAGTTTACTTTTTTAACGTCATTGGCTCGACATCTTTAACTTTCTTCATTAATCAAAGGAGGTCAAATTGAGAGATGTGGGAGCTCTCCGCCTTAAGATCTAAGTTGTCAATGATGCTTATATCGGTTTTCTTGACTCACTTTCCACATTACTCACAGGTGATAGTCTATAGTTGGGCTGATCCCATCATAGCTGCAATGTTTGCAGCTTTATCTTTCCTTTTCTTACCTTTTAACTTTGGAGGAGATGGCTTGTATGGCATTCTTGCACTTAGCTTTGATTGGTGGTGTATATTTAGTGGTTTAACAACACTTCCTAAGTGAGGATCATTGATGTAACTTGTTACTTACCTACCACCTCTAAACCCTAAGACAAGCTTTTTAGAGCTCGCTGTAGCAATTTTCACAATCATCTCCTCATCTCCAACTCGCGATACCATTGGCCACCTTCAACATTGATGAGTGCTCTGGCTGTGGTAAGGAATGGCCTACCAAGAATCAAAGGCATACCTCCCTCCTTCTTCCATGTCTAAGACTATAAAGTCCACAAGATATGTAAAATTTCCAACCTTCACCAAAACATCTTCAATAATTCCCATAGAGCACTTTATAGAGTAATTGCAAGTTGCAAAATCATCTAAGTGGATTTAAATTTAGCTAGACCCAGCTTCTTTAATAATGAATATGAAATAACATTGATGCTCGCTCCCAAATCAGCTAGGGCCTTATTAGTAGTGATATCACATATTATACGTGAGATCGTAAAACTCCCTAGATCTTTCAGCTTTGGAGGTAGCTTATTCTAAATAATTGATGAGCAACTAGCTCTAACTTCTACTATTGCTACATTCTCCAATTTCCTTCTTTTAGATAACAGTTCCCCTTAGGAACTTAGCATACCTAAGCATTTTGGAAATTGCTTCAACAAAAGGAATATTTAGATGGAGCTGTTTGAAAAGCTCAAGGAATTTATCATATTGTTCTTTATCCTTATTTTGTTGAGGTGAGTTGGATAAGGGATCCTTGGGACATATTCCTTCACAATCGGAGGTGATCTCTTTTCAGGCTCTTTCTTTTCATACTCTACCTTTTCCTTCTTAGAAAATCCACTCTCTTCATTTTCTAGCTCTTGCTTTTCCTTTGCATAATTCCAATTCTCCTCCTCTTTAGGCTCCTCTTCACTCCTAAATAGTATCTCCTTCCCACTTCTTAAGCTGCTGGCATTCACTTATTCTCTTGGATTTGGTTCAATGTTACTAGGAAGGGAGCTTGGTTATCTCTCAGACATCATTTTGGCTAGTTGACCAATTTGCTTCCTAAGGTTGTGAATGGAAGCCTCTTGGTTTCAATGTTTAGCCTCATAGCTTTGAATGAATTGAGTTATAAGATCTTCTGAATTTGACTTCTTCTCTGGTAGTGGTAGAGTAGTGAGTTGAGGCATGGGTTGGGTTGGTGGTAAAGCAAGAAGTTAAAGCATATTTTGGGGAGGTGGCAATTATTGCTTCTAGAATCTTAGAGCTAAATAGTTAGCTCTCTAAGCATTTAGATTACCATAGCTAAAATTGAGGTATTCTGCCAACTCGGATTTTAAGTAGCACTGTATAGGTTGTTCTATTGCCTATTCTTATTTCTAAGATAATCCACATGTTCTTGCTACTCAAAGAAATTCACATTCCCACTTGAGTCCCCATATTAGAATTATGACACTAGAGCATTTTTTTTTTTGGTTACCTTCTTGCTTAGTCCATCTATCTTGGCTACAATGGTGGTCATAAGATCCACCTTCTATAATCTTGTAACATTCTACTTGCATTGGGTGTTGTCTCATTGATAAATATTTCTATTCATTTCTTTAAAAGCTTCAAAGAATCTTCTAATGTCTTAGAATTCAATGTACCACCAATTGGGGCATCAACTAATTGCTGAGTAGTAGTGTTGTTGCCATTATAAAAGTTTAAACCTGTATCCATGGCAGTACTTGATGATGTAGACATCTCCTCAAAAGCTCTTTCCAACTCTACCAGGCATCAAGTAAAGTTTCCATATCTTGCTAAACAAAGGAAGATATGTCATTACGGAGCTTGGCGGTCTTGTGGGGGGAAAGTAATTATTTAAAAACTGCTTTACCATGTCATCCCAAGTAGTAATACCTCCAGCACCCAATGATGCTAACCTATTCTTTGCTTTCCCTCTCAGTGAAAAAGGAAATAATCTCAAACGCACCACATCATCCGTTACTCCATTATTCTTAAATGTTTCATAAATCTCTAAGAAAGTTTGTGTCACGACTCTAATATAGGGGCCTAACAGGATTTATCTAAAGCCATCATATCACGTGCACACCCGTAACATGAGAGCCGTCTTGTATGTCAGAGTGTACAAGACTCTATTTATTTATAAAAGTTTATCATAAAAATGATATAATATATTACAGTATTTTAACTATGGAATCCGATTTTCCAATTTCCACCAAGATCGTAGAGAATCAGTATCCCCCACCAAATAGTGAAATTGGGTTTCCAAACTACAACATACAAAATTCAAAATTCATCTAATTTACATTGTAAGTTCACCATATCCTATATCTCTATCTTCAATAAAGTTTGTTGAAGAAGCTCTCTTCACACATTCCTAGCCCAATCCCAGCTAGTAATAATCCTGCACAAAAACTATAGGGAGGTGAGCGAACCACGGACTCAGTGAGTACGTTCCTCTCTACTACCGGTCACGCAAGTTATCAAACATTAATTATACATTCATGCAAATCTATCTACACACAATATGAATGCATACGTGATGAATGCAAGCAACACATCTATGGGGGTCCGGAACCATAGACGATGTAGATTTACTTGTCTACATTTCAGTTGTCTCCTATATTTATCCGCATGGGACACCTCGCCTTACCTGTACGAGGCTGCCTGGTGGTAGCGTCCATCCGAACTCACTCAATGCTTAACCGCCATTGGTAACAACAAATATTCCCCAACGTAATCACGTGATTTACGCTAGTTAATATTTAAATTTATAATGCCAATTTAATGGCCATTCTTACAATCCATCACCAATCTATGGTGAATCACGCAAGTAGACTCCGACTCTGGTAACATCTATTACCAATACGAACCATCACCTATTAAAGGTGAATCCGGCGGATAGACCCCAACTCAGGTAACATTTATCGCCACGTGACCAGTGGACCCCGACTCAGGCAACATCCACTGTCACAACAATACTCAGAAATGTCTCATGTTTATCTCATAAACTCTTTTAGCATAAATACTTCCTTTTCAAAGGATATAAAAGCAACTCGGAATATTCCAAGTTGGATTTCTTTAAAAATACATTTCAAAATACTTTTGATTTCAAATTCGGGACATTTCCTACAAAGGGATCAAGCACATGCGACGAGTATATCCAATTAGTTTAGTCAAATTATTATTTTTATCCATTTATTCAGGTGATCATGCAGATGATAACACTCACATCAATCAGTCATTCCATACAAGCAATTCAATCAACATAACAGCAAACAGTAGCAATCACAAGCAAATAGTAGATCATCAGAATTCCCTCACCTGTGGTCCTCGCTAAATTGTTGTATAAGCTACTGGCAGTCCGGGAATTGATCTATTTTCCTATGAAAGGAAATAACAAAGATTTATTATTGGATTATTTCTGTAAGAGAAGTCTTCCTATAATTTAAAGGTGGTGATCTCTATCATCGGATATTAAATTAAGTCTATTATATTAATTACTGTATCGTTGAATAATTTAATTGAATTCTCATATGTGTCTAGTTATTCCGTATCGGTATTTGATATAGTTTTTATTAAGGTTTTAATTTCTATAGGAAAGAATATTTATCTGTTATTTGTTTTTATTTTGTTTCTCTCGGTTTTAATTGCTATTTATATTTTTATTCAAAGGATTTGTCTTTTCTTAAGTTCTACTGCTTTTAGTAGAAGATTTTATTTATTAATTCTTTGCCCGTCAACCTTATCTGTCTCTCAAATTGGTATTTTATTTATTTAAGGGTATATTCTAGTATCTATCACTTTCAAAAGTTATAAAAATAGTATGTAGATGTATCAAGTTTCTATTATACTTAAATTTTATTTTTATTGCAAAACAACCAAGTTTAATACTACAATATTATCAGTAATATTAGTTTTGAAACTTAATATTAATATTAGTAATAAATACGGGTATAATAATAACAATCATCTTCGTACTATTAGTAAATAATAGTATTAGTGACAAAAATAATAATAGTATCGATGATAATGTAAATACAGTAGTGTTGATGTGAAAATGACAGTATTACTAATCATTCATGACTCGTAATGAAAATATCAACAATACTGAGTACTATACTCAGTAATAATATTAATACCAATACTTACAATCATACTTATAGGAATAACAATACAATTGATGTTGGTTTATTAAGAGTGTAAACTGAATGATTTTCTAGTTTGGGATTTCTTAAGTATTGATTCTTATAGAAAAAGAATTTTTTATTGTTTAATTCTTTTAATTTTCTTTTGATTGTATATTATTTTAGAGGATCTCATTTAAGCCTTCATTCATATCCTAAGTTCATTCATAATTTATAGAGGTATTAATATGTGTAATCCCTATGAATTGGTTCATAATACTTTTCTTGTAATGTAGAACTTCTAATTATGCTTTCAAAGCTTGTTTTATCAAGTTTTATGTTTATATAAGGTCTTAGAAGCATTAGACATGCATTTAGACTAGATTAGATGAAGTTGGAATATTGTTTTGTTCACTTCACTCCTAAATCCGAATTTACTGTTACCATATTTATAATACCTGTAAGTTGTGTTTTTCTTTTCCAACAATATCTAAACATTTCTAACATATCAACCATTCATCCTCTTGAATTCATCAATGGATCCAATGTGTTTAGCTTGAACCATTCATCCTCTTGAATTCATCAATGGATTAGCAACTTCTTTCAACTGCATAACCTTTCTTCAATACTAAACAATTCATCCTAAAGTCTATATATAAATATAACAAAGATAGGTTGATAGTTTAGAACTTACCTTGGCTTGGAATGGAAAAAGGATTTTTCAACTTCCTCTTTAAGCAAGAATCAAACCTATATCAAGGTTAGATGATGAGTTCTTAACTAAATTATAAGTTAGCATCATTAATTATAATGGGAGCTTATAAATTCTAACCAATATTCTTACCTTATTAAGCTAGCTTTCCCATCTTGGATTTTATGATAACCAAAACTTTTTGATATGGTTTTGCTGTTGTTGGAGAGGGGAATTGATGTTTTTGGATATACTTGGTGTGTAGATAGGATATAGAAGTAAGCTAAGGGTTTATGGTTGATCTTACAAGGGTTTCTAAGCTTTCTAAATTGAAGGTTGCAATGGAAAAAAGAAAGGAAAAGGGCTGGACGCACTTATGTTTGTAGCTGTGTTTTTGGGATGATTTTGTGAGGATTATGAGCTCAAATTGTGGCTAACTTAAGCTTATATACATATACTAAGTATAGGCTAAGTTTTAGAGGCTAAGGAAATGGTTTTGGGTTTGAAAAATGTTCACAATTGCAGCTGGAATTTTCCATACGAATTTGTAAATTTGGATGACAATTTGGCTTGTGTTTTGACAGATTTTTGTGGCTATATTTGAGGGTCTTAATTGTGTTTGTTTGGTAGCTACTTAATGTCATTTATGTGTGTAAAATATGGCTCAAATTGCAAGAAAAATCGAGTCAAAATCGTGTTAGAATTCGTGTGTAAACAAAAGTAAATTTCCAATTTTCCTGCTGCAGTCTTTGTTTGTTGTTTTGTACCTTGATTTGCATGGATTTTTCTTCAGATTTCTTTTGTTGGTTTCTAGCTAATAAATGGTGTATGAAGTGTACATTTGAAGGCTTATTATTGGTGTTTAATTTGTCAAAAATATCAGCTCAAATGAGCCTAGGAATTTACAAAAAACGGAATTCAAATTGCTGTTGTATTCTTGTTGGTTTGTCCCCTGCCGTAGCTGCTAGTTTGAAATTTTCTAGGCAGTTTTGGAGTTGTTTGGGTTGCATAATTGAGTTGGAATTCTTAGCATTAAATATTGATCTGATGTGGATTGTTTTAATTGGATTTTATGTCATTTTCGTATTGAATATTGGAGCTCAAAATTCAGATCAAGGTTGGACATGAAGGTTGAATTTCTCCTCTGCTGTTTCCTCTGTCCATGGGTGCTCTATTTTCAACCGAGAGCTGTGTTGTGCGTGTGGACGGTGTGTGTGTGTGCCAGCCAGCTGCTGTTCGTGTGTGTGGAGATGTGCACGTGAAGTGCCAACTGTTGGCTCGTTGGATGTGTGCTTTGTTTCCACCGATAATTATCCTATTCTACTGCTACTTGCTCGTGTATGTTCCTAGCGTGGAGGCTGGTGTGCTGCATGTGGAGGGGAGCTGCTGCTGTGTGTGGAGTGCCTGCTCGTCACTTTATCTTCAGCGCATGGACCCTACTCGGCTCCTGCTGCTGTGTGGAATTCTTCTGTCCGTGCTCATCCTTTGCAGCGCGTGGAATAGTTGTGCTGACCGGCTTCTTCTTCTTCGTGTGTGTTCTCCTGCTTTGACGTGGAATATGCAGCAGCTGATCCTCTGTTTCGGAAATTACATTTCCAGCGTGAGGGACTTGGCTTCATCAGTTTCCACGTGATTTTCAAATTCTGTTTCAGTTTTAATTTTTTTATTTGTTTATTATTTACTTAATAGTTATTTAAATTATATTAACCAATATTAATTTATAACATATGTTTATATTCGTTACGTACAAATTTTATCCAAATAGAACTATCTAAGTTACTAAAAACTCTAATTTGTTTATATGTTCAAATTTTTAGTTTCGATTTTACACAATTAATTGTTTTAAGTACTTTAACTTACACAATTACATTTTTCAAGTTCAATAGCTTGATTTAAGAACTAAGTCTTAATAAATTCAGAATTCTTAACAGTATAACAGCGGGTTTGAAATTTGAATTTTTAATCTAGATTAATATTTATTGTTCGGTATTAGTATCTATTATGTATTTGTAATCTTAGTAATTCTTCTTTGAATTATTATTTTATACCGATAAGCTCTATTAATAAACGGTATCTTATCGGTTTTGAAATTGAGGACTACTTCTAATTATATCTTGTATTATTAGTTCAAGATACGAAATCTCGTTTTTGTATCTATTAAAGTTAAGAAAATTTTTATTCAGGTTTTTCAAGCTACGAATAAGTTTATTACAATTCATAAATCTATTTTAAGATTTTTGTTGAATCATATATTTGATATTAATTTCACATTTACCAATTTGTTCATATTCCAGTTATGAAAATTACATTGACAACTCAGGATTTTAATTTCTAAAATCTCTAATTTTTTTTAATTAGAATATTAGTGTAATTTAAATATTTATTTAAGATCTAGATTCTTAGATATTGATCTATTTTACCAATATTATATTTTACTGTATAGAGTCTATTTACACTAATTTGTTATTAGCAACCTATTTTTATATAGGGCTACTCAATATTGTTAATAGATAGCTTGAACGCTATTATTTCATTATTTAACAAGTGTAGGATTTATTTTCTAAGTATTGAACTTAAGAAAGAAGAATTCAGTAACTTTATATTAACGATTGTTTTATCGTTGTTTTATATTATTTGATATCATAGAAGTTCGGTTTGTATTTTCAAAATTTTTTTTTATTGGTAACGATTTTAATCTTTCTAATTATAATCAAATTCATTTACACTTTAACAATTTTAAATCGAGAAAAATTTGAAGTGATTTTTAGTACTTGTTCCAACTATTCTATATAATTCTATATTACATTTGTAGTATTTATAATAATCAGGTTATGTAAAATTAGGGAGATTACAGTTTGGATATGTGCATGTGGATCATCATTGGGTAGTCCATCAAACTAACAATACTGTTGGAGGAGCTGGATCACTATACTTTTTATCTCAAAATTTTTTGCTGCTATGGTAGGGTTTACTATGGTAGGCCAGTGCCATCTAATGTGGGCCTTGCATAATATAGATTTGTCTTGGGAGCTTCTTTTGCCATGACTTCTTGTGTTTCCTCTTCTAGTAATTCCTCTTTTGCTTTCGTTTTGGGTTCTAAATCAATTGTCTATCCCTCAATTACCAACTGCCTAAATGAATTAGCAATTGTATTCTTACAAATAGTGCAAAGTGTCTCTCAATCTTAAGATCTAGATCAAGAATGTCTAAAAGGAGACTCCTTTTCATGCAACACTGAAGCAAACAACAAAAAGTTAGAATTATTCAAAAAGTAGACAGAAAAGAGAGATAAAATAATAAAAAAATGTTTGAAGTAGTAGATACTAAGGTTATTCCTAATATTGCTTTACCAGATCCCGACAATGGCAAAAAAAACTTGATACGTGTTAACTGATCGTATGAAATTATAAAATTTGTAAACCCAAGTAAATCCTATGATCAAGCTAGGCAAGTATATATATATCTAGTATAGTATAGAATTAACGGGTGTTGTCCTAAGGATCTAACGAACAAGTACTAGTATTACTCTTTTTCTACTATTTAGCCTAATTCTTGAAGTGATATCTATTATTAACTACTAATTAACCAAACTAGCAAACCCTAAGATCAATGATTTATGCTTTCAAACGATGTAGTCAATCACAAGACATACCCCTCATTTTGATCCACCATAAATCCTAAAGGATAAATTACATTCAAAGGTATTAATGTTTAGGGGTATGTTCATTTAAGGTATCAACGTTTCAAGTGGTTAAAAAAAGGTATCAAAGTTTTGCAAAATGACTCAAATAAGGTATTAATAATTGACCATTAATTAAAATATGGGAAATTTCATTGAAAACTAATCAAAACATTGATACCTTAAATGAACTTTGCAAAACATTGATACCTTATTTGATTCACTTTATAAAACACTAATATCTTAAATGAACTTAGACCCAAAGGTTGATACTTTCTAGTGTTCTACCCAAAGCCTAAATTTCTTATAATAATGAACTAATTAATGAATTATTTATGTTTTGCACTACAAAAATCTCTCAAATAAATCAATTACTCCATTAAGTTAATCAATTCCTAACCCTACATGAGATAGTGAAAATCTCTCCCTCACTAATGCCAAATAAGATCGCATTAACTTTTATGATCTCTATGGTAAAGAAAAAATTTTTATGCAGAAAATTAAAACTTTCCTACCCTCTAGGTGAAGCTTGTAATCTCTCTATTTATGAAGATCTATCATATTAGATGAAACCTCTTTCTATCTAATAAGAATTATACATGAAATCAATTTTGCACATAAATCAATCACAAGACAATTAAAACACACCAATAGATACAATGGCATAAACTTTTCCTTAATCAAAAGATAATTCAAATCGTACGGGGGTTTAGGGTTTCACAAGACCTAGGGTATAAAGATTTACTCCTCCATGGAGTTTACAATGAAAACAAAAGATCTAGAGAAATAATCATTAAACATGATATAATGATAGAACCCTTTAGATACATTGAGATCTCTAATGGTGCTTAAGTAATTGTCCTCTTAAAGTTTGTCTTTTTTCTCCTAGGGTTCAGAAAATATGCCAAAAGATCTTTTAAACGTGAAGACAAGGTAATTATTTATAGTATAAGATAGAAAACATGTTAGTACGAGCTAGTTTGCACAGGTGTGCTCGAGGGAGGACTGAAGCCAAAAAATTCACTAACATTAAATTTATAACATGCGCGACCAAGTTTGCATGGCCATACTGACTGGTAGGGTAGTGGGGGGCGCAGTGCACAGTAAACACAATATTAGTTTCTTGCTTTGTTTGCTCTCTGATTTTTTCCTTTGCATCCATCATGGCCATGCATAAGGTAGTATATGTACAAATGTAGCTCCTATCTATATTTAGCTAATTTCTCCTTGACTTCACTTGAATTATCTTCAATTTCTCCAAATATCATCTTTTAGTCCTGAAATCAATATTGATACCTTCTAGTGTAATTTATCTCATAAAAATAATTATAAAAAGGAGTCACTCTCTAAAGATAAGAAAACATAAAAAAAAAAAATGTTAGCTACATCTGCATTTTTCTATAATAATCCTCTCTGGTGTCTACAACACACAAACGCAATCATAATTTGTAAATTCGCTAATAGCATGTTGACCTCATCATCTGTAGTAAGGGGGGAAATTGAATTCTAATTCAATAGAAAAGTAGTACAAATGTAATTACTATTACATATCTATTGTATTACAATATTCTCTTGGTGTAAAAAGTAAAACATCTATAATATCCTTTCATTATAGAGTGATGATAATTGTATAGATAATATATTCAAAACATGGTTGCTTATGATAAAAATTAAAAATAAATTATTGAAGGGTAATTCATGTATAGAAACATAAATTGCTATTCATTATTTTGTGAAATAACAATTTATTATGAATTGTCATTCTCCTTAATTAAACGTCGTTTTAGCAACTTTACGTAGAAAGAGGAATGAATGAATACCTATTACCTCAAGTGGACTTGCTGTAAGTTTATATAGTATTTTTAGTATTTGATCTTATATGAGTGTAACAATAAGAGTTATTTAATATGAACTGGTGATTTTTTAGATAAAATGTATTAGTCTTTTAAGGCATGCATAATAAAACTTGGTGGTTACTTTTGTTAAAGAAAAGTAATTTATAATTTTCTATATTCAATTTAATTAGATTAAAATTTTTAAGAATCATATGTATCCAATGAAATGAAAATCAAATTGAAGAAGTATTGGTAATATTCCTATAGTCATTAATTATAAACTAAAAAAGAAAATATTCATTTTTCTAGCTTTATTCAGTTGGTGCATTATAATTAAAGAAAATAATTAAATAAAAAAATATTTTTACACTTCTTTCTTTTCATACCTACAGATGTTGGGTACTTCGAGACGATAAAATTGGTGAAAGAAATAACAAATTTGTATGAAATCACAACTCATAATATAACTTAAATTATTTCATTAGTATATCACGTATAAACAATCCTCACACTATATACATCAAGTATACATGTAAGATAAAATTTTTAATATTCAACACACTTAAGATCTCTAATTTTCTCCCTAAATTTGTATAATTTTATATAAAAAGATAAAAATCTATTAATAGTGAGTTGAAGTGTTAGCCTATGTAATCCACTAAAATAAAGAATGGATAGAATTGATCCATTTAACCCAAAAAATATACAAATGGGTTGAAAGTTAACTAATTATAGTCTATTTAACCCATAAATCAAAACAAGGTTGGGTAAAGTTAGCCTTTTAATTCACTAGCTAATTCAAGTTATGTCACGCCCCAAAGGGTACCCTAAACGTAACAGTCTGCCACACTCAATATTAAAGCTCAAGTGTGACAACCTTAGCCACTTCCAAAAGCTTTGATATTAAGTATAAAGCATGCTCTCACAAATTTAGAGGACCATACAAGGAATTATAAAGCTTAAGAAGATATAATAACATATTAAGAAACGAGGATTCATAATATTCATTTACTTATAACAATGATCTTTACAAATTTAGGGACGTTTCCCTAATTCACTGATCTATTACAAGAATATTGGTACATCATTTCTAATACTAAACTTCTTAAAATTTCCTTATCCAAAAAGAAATTACCTGACTGCAAGGTCTTCATGGCCTCAACCACAAATAAGGGAACTGCAAAAGATATATATGGGGGTATAAGCTGACAGGCTTAGTAAGAATTATTTCCAAAAATAACTTTTTGTAACAAAATTTCAAACAAGTTGTTTAATCAAACAAATGGAACGCAACATACACATGGGCAAATAAGGCATATAGTTTTCCGGGAACTATATGTTGAATGGATTTGCGCCCTCCATTTAGGGTTTGGTGATACATAACCTCAAACAAGTAGTTTTAGTAAAAAGATTTATGCTTATGATCAATATCGCCAAGCATATGAAGTTTACTTGAATTGAGCCTTGCTTTTGGATCTTCCGCCAAGCATTTCCTTAATGCCGCCAAGCAATCGCTTTCGGACACTCCGCCAAGTGTTGCTTTCGACATGAGCTTACTATCCTTCTCACCCAAGTATAATAACCCAAATGCATTGTGACTCACTTTATGGTATGCATGAATCCATTCATTTATGATATCATAACATTATTATTATCAAATTTAAGGCGATCAAAGAATCTCATACAAAGCAAGTGTTATACTAAAACAAACATTTAAATCAATTCCGGCCTTGATATTCTTAGGATTCTTTCAAAGAATTATTTTACATACATATCCATTTGTCTTTTGCTAGCTCTAATACAACTAAATTACAAGCACAACAAGTATAGCATTTAAAGGAAATAAACTCACGATGCCATGTCGACTATTCCTCTTATACGGATGAGTCGTTCACATACTCCACTCAATCGAAATAATCTTCGGGATATAGGTATCCTTCCTTGGAGTCACCTAGCCAAAGAAAATACCAAAATGAGTATTTCTTGATGATTTTCTTGAATTTTGACAAGACAATGTCAAAAGAACGTTAAAGTTCGTATAAAGGAAAGTTTCAACTTAAAATGGCCATAACTTAGTCATTTTAACTCGAATCGCGCATATAATATACGATCGAAAAGATCTATTCATTTCTAAAACTATTTTTATCAAACTAAACTATTTAGGCCCCGAAACAGTGGCGATAAAATTCACCACGAATTTTCCAACTCAAAAACAACTTTGGTCCAATCATCCAAAAATTTGTTTGATAAATACTTAGTTATCTACATGGTTGAAAAATCCTCTTTTTATAGCTACATAGCTCATATTCATCCATGCTCAAGTGTTTATTGTCCAATCATGTTTCTTGAGTAAGGAAATATTAATTAGAAGTTTAGAAAACTATAGTTTACAAGAAATTCATTTTGTGATTGGTTTTTGAAATGAATACTTTGATTCTTTTTGTTTTTCAAAAAATTACTTTATTTTTTACTTATTACTTTTCTAAATGACTTTTTGAAAAACAATTTTTCTTCTTTTCTAAATTCTTGTGTTGGTCTTATATATGTTCTACACAATCCTTCTTTGATTATTTATTTGAAAAGATCTAAACTTGAAAATCCTCACTTTTTGATTCCCAAGGTTTTTGCTATGTTATGTTTTCGTAGAAATCATTTTGTATCAAAAATCATTTTCTTTTGAAAAACGAAGTGGGATAATAAATGATTTAAAAAGCTTTCATAACAAAAGCAGTTTCTAAAATTTGTAGTGGGTTCTTTTGTAACTTTGAAAAGAATGACTTTATTTTTGTTAATTCATAAATTTTATACTCCTTATAAACTTATCTCTAAGTGGTAAAATCTCCTTTTGTCAATTATTCTTAGAACTTGAAATTTTGGACAATAATCTAAATGAACATGATTTATGAGAAATAATAGCAAACAAAAGTAACATAAATAATAAAGTCAAGTATTGAGAGTCTTAGCTTTTTCAAGGCTCTCGGGACTAAGAAGTAGACTAGTCCCAAAATAAAAAATAAAATGAAAGAAAGAAATATTTGTTTTGACTTGATGAGGACAAGTCTAAGACTAGAGACTAGTCTTAAAATAACAAGGAATTAATAAATAAATTACAAAGGAATAAATAAATAAATAAATTACATTGCATAAATAAATAAATTGCAAGTGAGCTTACATGCTCTAAATAATATATATATAGATAATAATACTTAGATATGGTAACAATTATGAACAAAAATAATAACATAAACATAAATAGATTTTCATGAACAAGAACAATACATGAACATAATGTAGCTTCCATAACATTTAGTCTTTGGAAACTCACACTATGGTCATATAAAGTTACATGACATGAGAAGAAGAAAAACAATAGGAAATAGTTACTTAAAGAAGACTTTGGTAGTGTTATGTGGTTTTTGGTTTTTGTTATAGGTAGAAGTTGTTTTGGAATTATTTTGAGAGAGTTTTTGTGGAGAATTTGTGGGTAGTAAATATGCGAAAAAAGTGAAAGAGGAGGGGGTTATTTATAGGAAAATGTGAAGTGATTTTTGAGTGATTTAAATAAAAGAAAATTGAAACAATTCGTGGATGATGCATTGGGAAAGGGGGGGTGTGGCACCGGCCATGAGTGAAGGGAGAGAGTGTGTTTTATTTTTTTGTATTTTGTGGATTAAATGAAGTAATAAGTAAGGTAGATGTGAAATAAAGTTATGGGAAAGGTAAAAAGTAAAGGTTATAGGTTATGGTGTGTGTAAGAGTAGGTATAAGAAAAAGTAGAGATAAAAGAATAGTGTAATGTAAAGTAGATATGACTAATAAAGTACCAGTAGTAAGAAAATACGCGTATAATTGCGATATCTGTTATTTTTACTTACCAAAAAATTATAAAATTGATATTTTTGAAAACCTTATATTTTTACGAGTTTAATGGTATATTCAGAATATTTTTACTATTCCGGGCTCCGAGACACGTTTTTTAAGAACTGTGTCCGATCGGGTCCAAAACGAGTTGCGGTTTTACTAATCGGATCTTTTTACGCTTCCTTGGGTAATTACGCACTATTTTATATTCTAAACTCCTACTTACTCTTACTAAGTTGCTTATTTGGGATTGCCGGACTTAAGCGTCTAACTAGGGTATTGTTGACCTTTAGAGTTCCAGTTGACTTCCGGTTTAAGTTTTTTAGGCTAAACCGATTCCAAAAATTTAGGGGTTTACAAGTTAAGCTGGGTTAGCTCGTTCAACCCATTTGTACAACTCTATTAATATATACATATATATTACAATAAAGTTTCGCAACTAAATTAAAGTATGTCTAGGGATTTTCACAACATCTTATTATCTAAAGTTGTACGTGATGTATGGATATTTAAAGGTCACAAACATTTATTGCTCTATGTTGTGTGACTAAGGCCATTCTTGCTATATCAAGCAAATGAATGCCTAAAGTTAAATGCACACTATACATGGTATACCAATAAAGTATACTGCATGTTCAATACTATTGCTCCTTCCTCTTGAAATATGATCATGAATAATCTCTAAACTCGAGGCCTTCATATATCTTTAATATGAAATATCGACTTCCATGACATCAAATAGATCTTTTTCAATTGAGATTTTAAATGTACAATATAATGTATAGAAAAGATAATGATGGATAAAGATAGAATTTATGATGGTAAAGTAAAAAATGCAGACCGTAGAGACTAGAAGTTATACAAGAGACAACAAATTGAATATGTAAATAGGGTTTAAATAAAATGGATATAAGGTTTAAAACCAAAAAATTTTTCTTTTTTATTTTTAAATAGAAAGAGATTTGGTTCGACTCGATTAAATTCAACTTTAGGAAATCAATGACGAACCGTTAAGATCCCATTAGAAATGGAAAATAAACTAAATTGAAATACAAAAGAATCCACATTTTTTGGTTTAGTATGCTTTGTTTTAATTGAATGAAGAATCCTAATACACAATCTCTTGGTTAAGATAAAAGTGATCCATAACAATCGGTTCAGAGGAGGAGTGCCGCGATGCAGTTCAATTTGGTTTTTTCCCAAAGTCAAACTAAATTGTATATTGCTATTCAGTTTTTATTTAAATTCAAACTTAATCATATGGTTTGATTTGTGATTTTTTTGAATAAAAAAAAGAGCAAATCAATCCAATTCAATTCATGGTTTGAATTTTTTTTTTATTCTTAAAAAAATTATGCAAGAGATATCAAATATGTATTTCTTATCACTAATGGAAATAGAAATAGCAATATTTGAAATTAATTATCTATCCAAATAATTAATAGGTAAAAGTTACTTTGAGGAAAGATTTCTTCAAACATAGAACAATAATCATATGCTAATCCCATTCTCTCGAATAATTCTAAACTATAATAATATTCTAGACTCAATAAAATTAAGATATGATGTCCCAATATAGGGCGAAAATTTCAACTCATTGTACTTTTAATCAATAGGTTATCAATTGCATACACGAATGAGTAACTAAGCAATAAAACTTATCTAGTAGGTAAGATAAAGAAGGGAAAAAAATGTTCAAAACACTAAAGCCTGTAACCTAAAAATTAACTTATTTATAGACATACCATAACAATCAAAACATGGCATAACCAATTTAATGCTATTCCTATAAGAAATACATATCTAAATCAATAATTTAAAAAAAGTTAAATTATTTTGTAATATGAAAATAAAAAAAATGATATATATTTTTTTTAAATATGCAAAACTATATGGTTTGGTTCAAATCATGCTATTTGATTCAAGGTTGCACATTGAACTGCAAACCGAAACCCCATTATCAAATCAAACCACAAACTGAACCATTTGGAGTAAGAACTAAAAGCTTAGTTTGATTTAATTCACTCCAATTCATCATGCAGTTTGGTTCATTTTTTTCACATGGCCCTACTTCATAACAATAAAGCTTCACAACCTTTTCTTGATTCTATATTATTAAATAGCCAATAGATATCATCAAATGGTTATCTTGATGTATGTTCAAAAGACATTGCCATATCTACAGAAATCAGGGAGTTGCCTATGACTAATAGAAACAAGTTTTATTGACTACAAGTTTTAGTGGATACAAAACTATATCATTATTTATTTCATAACTAGAATTAGTTCTATAATTAATTTATTGTAAAATAATGGGATAATGTAAAGAAGATTCAATCCTTTCATCTTTGAATAAGATATAGTTATTAATTTCAAAAAATTTCAACATCAAATTTTATCTTAATCTCTATAAGAAAAGACTCTCAGCCTCTTATTTCCACATTTATGTGTCAATGTGTGGGTATGTGTGCATGTGTACGTGCATGTGTAATGAGAAAAGAGAAATTATAACAATTTTTTTTAAAGAGAAGGAAATGAATCATATAATTACTATTTTCAAGTCGTAAAAAATTCTAATACAGTTACGCTAGAATCTGGAGGAGTGAATTTGTTCCTATATTTGTGTATGTGAATACCACTAGAAATATAACATTTTTCATATCTTTATAGTATATAGAATTATAATTTGTATAAAAGGTTGTGTATGCTAACATCTCTTGGGTCAGGTCCAAATCAGGATCCGATGGGAACCATCCACGACGAGACTACTGTTGGACTCACCCTACTAGGACAGTTTGGACTGCCTTGAGGACCTACAAGGTTGGTGTGTCCAATATGGGTTCATCTCTGAACCAGTGGATCCAAAAAGGGTCCTTGGTGAAAAAAAAAAAAAAACAAAAAAATCAAACTAGAAATCATCAACACATTTTTTAATTTAAAATGTAAATCCTTTTTAGAGGATTGGATCCAACCTGGACCAAGAAGATGTCTAGCATGAGCCTTAAATCTCACTGGAACTCCATTGAAAAAAAAAGTTTTATAATAGAAAAAAGTGTGATTTTCTGGTAACTAATTTCTTTTAAGCATTATACATGTTACTTTTGTGGAAGATTTTACATGAAGTTCTAAGCTTCTAGTGAAATTTCAATGTGACAAAATTTAACAGCAGAATTAAAGTGGCTTTTAGGTCTATAATGTATATGACATTAATATAGAATTGATTTATAAAATAGTGGTTGATGCTCTTCATCCGAATGGATTAATGATTTAGAATATTAAATTATGGATTTAACATTTAAAATAGAGATATTACTATTTATTGGAGAATTTTAAGTGAATTGCTGATAGGGCTGAAAGATCGGTATTAGTGTATTGCAATATATCCCTCTAATTCGCCAATGGAGAGTTTAAGGTGATTTCAACAAAGGAATCGTAATCTTGCAAACATAAGAAAACCTCATGGAGCTGAAATTGCAAATTGGTCATAGCCAAAGATAGCTTAATTACAAGTGGCACTCACTTTACACAAATAGCTAGGGATAAACAGTAACCCTTTTGCATAGGGTATCCAACTATACCTTATTCAATTGAGTAGGATCTTGGTAAGTATTAAGGGTCATATGATAGGATATAGGTATTTTTTTTAAGAACCTGCTTTCACATAATAGGGTATGGGTATGGGGTCATCATACCTTATACCCATCCTAAAACTTGTATAAGAGAGTATACGAGTTATGGGGTATCCTGTTCATATCTTGAATTATGTATTCCATTAAAAAATCATAGTATAAAATAAATAAATAATACTTTATTTTTTATTTTGCAATCGTTTTTGGTTAAGATTATTATCTGTATAATACATTTTAGAAATTTTTATTTAGAAAAACTTGTACTAATTTATTATGAATGTACTTTTAATTTTTATTTTGGACCAATTTTGATGGTATGTACATGAACTTCTAAGTTATGTTATTAATCTTCTTAGACTAATTAATACATATATACTTGTAGAGTTTGTTATTTTAGAATTAGCTAGATGTTTTACCATCTTGTTAGAATAATGTAATCAAGTTCTATAAATATTTGTTATAGACTTCAACTTTAGCACACAAACAAGTTTTAGATATTATAAAACTTGAGTTATTAAAAAAAATATTATTTTTTAAATTTATTTCAATATGTTATTTATAATGAATATATAAATAGACTAGTTTTATAATTACAACTTGAAATTTGAAAAAGAAAATAAAATTTATAAGTTTTATATGGTACCTGTACCCTGTGAGCTTTACATGATATCAGGTATAGGGTACAAGGTAGGTCTAAGGTGTTATAAGGTAGGTTTTGGATACAAAATTTTGTGCCCTATACATTATAGGATAGGGTACGGATAAGACTTCATATCTTACCTATCCTAGACCCGCTTACCCCTAGTAATAGCAATTATATTATAGTATTATTTCTTATAAAGAGCTATAATAGTACTTATACTAGTTAGCACTACTGGTCCTTTCGAGCTCAAGGTGAAGCAAAGTACCATTGTGCACATTCATTAAACCAATGATCGCTACCAAAATGATGGTGAGTTGGAAGCCACTTTCCATATCTGATATCCGAGTAGATAGAATTGTGATGAACCTTATGAAGATGATGATTGCTATCTGTGTCCAAAACCACGTCATAATTGGTTTCAGATCTCAGCATAATTAATGGCATAATGTAAACATAAAAGATAGTTTTGCCATAAAGCAACAATCTCAATTTTATGACAAATCTGAGCCGATGACTGCTCTCCACTAACCACAAGGATATAGGGACTATATTTCATCTTTGATGCCATTAGTGGAGTGATGAGCACATGCTTCTCAATATTGATTCATATGGAAATAGCATGACGGGGCGATAAAAAAAAAAAAAATCAAATGGTAATCCATTACTCATATTTATGAATAATAATTTAATGCTAGAATCAATTTTTTTCTTAAAATAATTTCTTATAAATTAAAAAATTAATAAATAGAAATCTTATGACAACTCTATTACATTCTTTAATAATGAAAATTTCATTATTTAGCAAAGTTAAAGGTGCAGAATATATGTGTAATTCTTTTCAATCATAGTCTAGCAAAATATGACTGATATATATCGGATCAAGAAGCTCTTGATGAACAAAAGGAAGTGGATGGCAATTTATGAGAATTTGATCATAGCTGTTAACTGCGAGTTTATATCAAGACCATAACAATTATTTTTAATTAATTGGTTAATGATGTTATTGCAATTTATATAATTATATAATTATATAATTATATTGTATTATGCATGATTGTGGTCAAAGATTCCCAACAGAGAAAAAAGAAAAAAATGATTATGGTTCTAGAAATGTCCAGACTTTATATGAATAATTATAGTTTTTTTTTTTTAATTAGGGGGTTGAGTGGTGTTGAGTTTCAAAACAATTGTAACCTTATACTTTATCTATATATCTATAAACCCATGAATAAAAAATGTAATTTTAGCATTTATGGACCTGCCGGCCCAAATTAAAGTTTTATTTATATTTTGTTTTCTTTGTTTTCTAAATTTGTATCTTAAAAATCTAGACAATTTTGTTCTAAATTGGCAAAGTAAGGCCTATATACCTTATTCAAGACACAGTAAAATCTGAGAGACCTAAAAAAAAAAAAAAAATTAAATGCGATACGAGTTGAATGATTTTGTGGCATTTCAACTCCGAAGTATGAGACTAAGCTTGGCTTATGCTTTTCGTGGCTAGCTTGGGATCATTACATAGTTATTTTATTGATATTATCATTTTATTTACTGTATACAAGTATATGTCAGCAATATAGGAGTACCTTGTGACAAGTAATAGGTAAATGAAATCCCTAAATATATTAATGTAAATTTTAAAATTCTTTAATTACAAACTATAAAATAGTAAGGATTTTATATGGATTGGGATCGCTGCAGTTCATTTACGGGTAGCATTATAATTACAGTAATCTTTTACAACTTAGTATTAAGTTGACATAAATTAAAATGTAAATTTGCTCAAGATTTAACAATATAATTACCATTTAAGTACTCCATATTAAATTCAATTAAACTACTATTCAAAGAATAATTACCTTTCTATTTTTCGCACTCTTTGAACCTAGGAATAAAAAGGAGTGGGTACATGATTTTAGTAGGGTAGGACAGTGTCCCAATTTCTAGAAGTAAGGGTTACCTATCTTAAGTGTTTAGATTAAGGAAATGACAGCTTTGTCCGTCTCTCAACTCCATGATAAATCTTTTGTATATTATTATTTACTAGGGACAATTTAGTATTTTCATTTTAAAATCATTTAATACCAATTAATTGATTTATTAAGTAATAGAATGTCCATTTTTAATTTAATAATGTCAAAAGAATTTTAGTATTCTTTAAATTTCTTTCTCCCTTTAGGTTTTGTGTAGATAAGAATCTGATTACAACAATCATATGCGTGCCGTGTGACAATCGCTATACGTAACCTAGGGAAATGACACGTACAGGGTCTTAACAAGCTCTAACACACATGTGACAAGTGAGGAGATTAGAAAGCATCAATCTCTCTTGATCATCCCAAATAAACTGGACCTAACTCTTTAAGCCCTGTTACTTTAGCTTAAATTGTCAACCCCAAATAAAAATTAATTTCAAAGCCTTCACAATCAAATTCATATATCTACATTTTGCCTTCTAACCAAAGTCTTTTGAACCACTTCAAAGGGGTTTGGGGATTAATCAAGCCTTCAAAATGGCAAATGATTCACCTAGCACTTGTACGCTACAAATTAGCTACACTGCAGCTTGGCATATTTATGTCCTGAGAGTTCGCAATGTGAAAGTATGGTGCAACGTTGTGAAACAATTGAATCTTCTCGAACCATATCCTTGCAATATCACCTAACCATGCAAGTTGCTTCTAAGTAAAATTATATGGCCTCTTTCGTATATGACTCATATAGGTAATGTTTCTTGAAAAGCTTATCTTACCTCCATTTTGACAAATACTTTGATCACATTGAACTTGTTGGTATGGACTTCACACTAGTCAAACATTTTCGAGCTATTAGATGCATCATATAGGGAAATTTTATTTCACTTGCTTGATTAGACCACCTATTCACAATTCACTTTCTCTCTTCAATTTCTAGAAGACTGAATATCTCATCATCCTTTAATAAGCTACTGCATAAATAGCTTCACTCATTATAAGTTTTTTTTCTTTTGTATCCTATTAAATTAAATATCTAAATGCATAAGCCTAAACTAAATAATCCCGACATGTACTATTTGTTAGAAAAAGTTAAAGCATTCCATTCCTACCTTCAGACTTATTTTTGCCTTTCATGTATTATAGTGGCATTCTCCCTCCATTCTAATATCCGATGGTGTGTCAACACTTCATTAGCTATGGTATAACATGGTACAAGGCAGTGTTCCATTTATCCTAGCACACACAAAACATCCTTTAGTTTTCTCCTTCTCTCACTTTCTCTCATTTGTCAACATTTCGTTCTCCATTTTTTCCTTTTTCTATCCTGATGTCTCTCTCTTCCTCTGATTCAATTCACTCCTTAAGGTTTACCTATTCTTGTGACAACCCAAAAATTTACAACTCTTGGAAATGTTCTAAAAGAAATGACACAAATCACTTCTAATTTTTTGCATTTAAAAAATAATATTAAAATATAAACAATCTAATTGTTGATTAAGAAAAAATTTAAGATACAATTTTTCATAGTTTTACATAATCAATAATTGACAATAATTCCATAACATTATGAGATAACCTAATCTAACTCTAATAAGGTAATGATAATTTGGACAAATATGCAAAGAGATAAAATAAGACATCTTGATTTCGAAACTTTCAAGATGTTTATGTTAATGAAAATTATAAAGAATAATATCCTTAATGATTAAAAAGAATATGAGCACTGTATATTTTGTATGCACATTGCTAAATATATTCAGGTAAGAATGGAAAAGCGATTATACAACCTTCATTTGTTGAGTTTGTTGCGTTGTGTGAGTCGTGTGGTGTCCTTATGCATTATCATAGGCCTAGAAACGAGTCTAGTCAAGTCCAGTTGAGTTGTCTATTGTCCATCGTCTTTCGTCTTTGTTGAGTTTAGGTCTTCTTTAATAATCAAGTAATGAAGGTTAAATCTGCTATACTAATTCTTATTGTTTTATATATGCTATATTGCATGGAATATCAATCATATGGAGTTAATGAAATATTAAAAAGTTTCAAACTACTAAATCAAGAAATAAAGGATGAATAATAGATGTTTATGAAAGAAGGGATTAAACCTAAACAATAGTAAATCTTAATACATTTCTTGAAAATGAAAATATCAAGAAATTCAAATAAAAATAATAAAAGACAAAATAACATAATCACACTATGTGCAATATATAAACTTAATAAATATGAATGTTTAACAAAGGAATCAAAATTTCTTTAAGAAATGAAATTTAATAGCAAAACTTGAAATTAAAACTTAAGTTAGAAATTGAATTTGAATAATGAAATTAAGCTAAGTAAAAAGATTAATAAGATAAAATTAAATAAATTGATATAACCAATTAATATGTAAATTAACTTGGATTTGAGATCTCAAATTACCCCTTCATTTAGCCAATTTGCTTTAACTAAACTCTTCAACCAATCAAGATCTTTAATCTTTTTATAAATTTAAACTAAATTTCCTTTCTTTTAGTTCTTAAATTTCTAAATTTTTGGAAAAGATCAATTTATATGTTTTGTACATTTATAAGCTTCAAATTTTAGTTTATTTCATAAATTGATTCATTCAATCCTTCAAAACCATAAAATTGAACCTTTTTATATCTTTTAATTTACAAATCACCCAAAATTCTTAAGTTCATTTGCCAAAATTTATAAAATGTCCTAAATTAGCTATTTTTAATCTACATTCTATTTTCTCGTTGCCCATAAATTTTAAGTTCAAATGCTTATTAGTTTTAAGCCAGGATCCAAATTAAATATGAAGTTTTTACAAAATTAAATTTCTAAACTACATTTTTTATTCAAGCTATTAATTTATATGTTATAAATTCAGAAATTATTTTTTGTAGTTAAGATAAACATCTAAAATATTAAAGCCATAATCCTTTGTTAATAATCATCCGCAATTCTTATCCTTTAAATGCTTTTTCTTTGACTTTGCTATCATTTTTTTCCTTCTTCTTTTTTTCCCTTTCTTTCTTTGCTTTTATGTTTTCTTCTCCTTCCATTCTTCATCTCTTCTCTTCTCTCAAATCCCACAAACAATGTCAAATTTAAATGAGATTAAAGAAAAAAATGAGGATAGAAAACAAGATCAAAGGTGGAAATCAGGCATGACAAGCTTCAAGAACTTAGGAATAATAAAAAAGAAGTCCAAGTTGTAACAAGAAAAGATTTGCTTTTTCCTTTGTTTTCGTGGTTGTTTATATTTGTATATGTCGGTTTGATGCTTGATACATGTTGGGTGGTGAAGAAGATGATGAATAGTAGATATAAGGTTTGATGAAAAGTTTGATGTTGTAGGATGAATATAGAAGAGTTAGAAGTATAAAAACTAGTTTACATGATGATTAGATGATGTTATGATGGAAGCAAAGTGTGAAAATTTTGATAAAAGGATGAAGAAAAGTGGAAGGAAATTTTTGATAGGGGTTGTAGGGGTAGCACGGGCATGCAAGAGCTTGTGCTGAGTGTTACAAAGGAAAAAAATCAAATCTAGTCATTTTTTTTAGGTCAGCATGGCCTCTAGCATGGGCATGCAAACTGGTCATGCAGCTTTCCATATTTTGTAGTCTGGCCATAATTTGATCATAACTTTTTCATTTGAACTTAGATTGAGGTGATTCAAAAGGCTATGAAAAGCTTAAAAAGAGATCTACAAATTTCATATTTTAAGTTTTTGAAATTTTAAAAGTACCAACACCTAAATTTTGATTAATTCTAGCTTCTATGCTTTTCAAACAAAGTTAAAAACTTGTGTTTGCTTGTTAAATGTGTGTGTAATTAAGTATAAAATAAACTTAGCTAATAAAACTAGGTTCAACTTGACTAAATGGACTTGAATGAGTTATAGTGAATTGAATTGATTAAGTATATTCAACTTGGCTAAGATTAAGTTAACATAGACTTAAGTTCATCAAATGAGCTTAGTTAATAAACCTAGGTTCAATATAGTTTAATACATCATGATGAGTTAAAATGAGCTCACTTAATTTAAAAATCTTGTAGGATTTAATATTGTCTTAGTCGAATGAATGATTATAACTTAGTAACTACACTAAGGTTAATGTAGAATTTGGATATAAAGTAATATGATTCTTACAAATGAGCTTTACTAAACTAAAATGAATTAGATTAATTAAATTTAATAAACTTGATTAAGATTAAGTTAATATAAATTTAATAACTTGTAATCAGTTTAGTAATGATGTAAGTCACCTTTTAGGCTCAACCTTAATTTATATGGAAAGTATGTGGTTTCAAATGCTTGTTTATTAGAAAATGAGTCTTTTTAATATAAATGACATGATGATGCTTTTGTAATAAAATATTATAAACAAAGAAAGAAGAATTACTTTGATAGATAATGGAGAAGTGTTTGTATCTTGGCAGGGCGATTTTCGCAGCCATAGCAAAATTCCTACTTAGTGTCTAATCAAATTAGAGCTTTAAAATATCTTTAAAAATTTTTGGATAAGTATCTGCTTTTGGAATAATCTCTGTTATAACCTTAGCCAATGTTCTATTTCAATTTGGCTTTCTTATATGAAGGATGTTGATGATTTGATGCTAGTGATGATGATATTGATGATTTGATGTGGATGGAGATGATGTTTTGGTTTTCGTAGAAGCTTGTTAAGACCTAGCTTGGATGTCAGATGGGTAACATTGACTCTGTCACCTTGTTTATGCTTGTAATGTAGTTGCATCTAAAGTTAAGATAAATATAATTGAATGTGCATGGGGATTAGGCATTCGATTGTTGTCTAGTGATTGTTTGATTGATGAATTACTAATATAAAAGTGATTACCCATTATTTGTAATAATTGAGTAATCGTTGTGAATGAGTGTTTGTAAATTGATTGGTCACCTTAATAAAAGGACTTAATCCTATTTGGCTATTTAATTAAATGAACATAAACTGTATGACATCATACTTGTATTAGCATGGTGTTAACACCATGTATTAATATTCCAATTCTGTAGTAGCACCTTTGAGAGTCCAGTGAAACTGGTTAGGGTTACTATAGGGTTGTCACCTTTACGGGAAGCAAGCAAGCACCAAAGGACGTCGCCTATGTTGGATTCGGCTTTAGACATTAATACTTAGGGAGGTTCTGTAGTTCTAAGGGAAGTGGAGGGTATATTAGCAGTAAAAACGTTTTGATCCATGAATAAAATGAGTACGAAGTGAAGTCCTTACTCCTTAGTTTTTCTAAGGAGAAGTAGAGGCTATGTTTGATAAAACGAGCTTCAAAGAAAATCCTCCCTCCTTAGCTATGTCTGAACTCCTGTAAACCCCTAAATTTTCGGAATCGGTTTAGCACAAAACCCTAAACCGGAAGTCAAACGGAACCCTAAAGGTCAACAAAACCCTAGTTTACCGTAACAAACTAAATCTGGCATTGCTGTTTTCTTTGGCCCTAGAAAACGAAGTTAGGATAATTAGCTAGAATAGCTCGTAATAACCAAAGGTTTTATAAAAGTTTCAGTTTCGCGAAATTCGGGTGTCCTTTGAACCCGATCGGACACAGTTCTCGAAAAACGTGTCTGAAGCCCGGAATAATAAATATATTCCGAATACACCATTAGACTCGTAAAAATATAAGTTTTCCAAAAATATCGGTTTTATAATTTTTCGGTAAGTAAAAATAACAGATATAGCTATTATACGCGTATTTTCTTACTACCGGTACTTTAATTGTCATATCTACTTTACATTTCACTATTCATTACTATTCTACACTATTCTTTTATCTCTACTTTTTCTTACACCTACTCTTACACTCTACATAACCTATAATCTTAACTTTTTACCTTTCCCATAACTTTATATCACATCTACTTTACATATTACATCTTTTATTTTCCAAAAAGTCAACAAAAATTAAATCAACATCCCCCCCCCTACAAGCATGGCCGGCGCCCCTTGTCCCTCTCCCTCTCTCAAATTGTTTTAATTTTGCTTTATTTTAATCACACAAAAATCACTCTCAAAATCCTATAAATACCCCCCTCCTCTTTCACTTCTTTCACACTACTCTCTTCTCTAAAGTTATTATAGCAAAATCCTCTCAAATTCTCTCAAGAGTTCCTTCCAAGAGTTCTTCTTAGTCTAGCTTCTTTTAGGTAAGAGTTTCTTCAAGAAGTTCCCATGTTCATCTACTTAGTATGAGCTTAGTGTGTGTTTTCTAAAACCATGAAGGTTAAGAAAGCAACAATAGGTTCATACTTTGTTTTTGTTCATAATCATAATTCCTTCATGTTCATGTTTATTTATATTCATTATATTTCTTATGATCATTTATGTCTCTTTTATGTTCATATACTATCTACTATATCTATATAGCTATTTAGAGCATGTAAGCTCATAATCTTGCAATTTATTTACCTTTCATGCAATTTATTTACTTCAATGCAATTTATTTATTTCAAGTTGTTTTTAAGACTAATCTCTAGTCTTAGACTTGTCCTCATCAAGTCAAAACAAGCTTTTCCTTATTTCATTTCTTTTTATTATGGGACTAGTTTACTTCTTAGTCCCGGGAGCCTTGAAAAAGCTAAGACTCTAATACTTGACTTTATTATGATTTATGTTATTTTGGTTATTATTATTCTCATAATCATGTTCATTTAGATTGTTGTCCAAACATTTCATTTTCTAAAGATAATTAAATAAAAGAAGGCTTTTTGTCACTTAGGATAAGTTTATGTGAAACATAAAAATATAAGATAACAAAAATAAACTCATTCATTTTCAAGTTACAAAAAGAATTCACTATGAATTTAGAAACTATTTTTTTACTTAAAAAGCTACTTAAATCTTTGTTACTCTACCTTGTTTTTAAAGGAAAATATTTTGTTGACAAAACGGTTCTTTTCATAAAGAAAGAAAATAAGATGGATGACTAATGAAATTTTTAAGTAAAGACCTTGCAAACAAATAGGCAAAGAAAATTTATGGTTTGAAAATAATAAAGTTATTTCTTTTCAAGTTACAAGAAGAAATTAATGAGATTATAGAAATTAGTTTTTCTACAAAAAGTCCTTAATTGTTCCACATTGTTTTTATGAAGAAAACAAATTTTCATGCATGGATGATTATTTTTGAAAATGAGAAAAAGAATGAGAAATATCAAGAAAGGAATTTTTGCAAAACAAGTGAACAAAGGAATTTACACAAGAAAAATAAAGAATAACATATTTCTAGAAAACTTCAAATATAGTATTAATATAACTTAGAAAGTAGAAAATTTTATTTTCAAAAGTTACTTGGAAAGAGATAAATAAAACCCACATAAAACATTTTTAGAAAACAAAGAAAGCAAGGTATTCATTTCAAAGAAACTTACAAAAACAATTTCGAAAAGCCAAACCCGACATTGTTTTACTTAAAAAAATAAATTGGACAACAAGACACTTGAGCATGCTTAAATATGAGTTATATAGTTATAAAAAGAGAAATTTTCAACTATATAGATAACTAAGTATTTATCAAACAAATTCTGATTTCTTGAACCAAAGTTGTTTTTACTTGAAAATCCGTGGTGAATTTGTCACCACTGTTTTGGAGCCTATGGCTTTGTTTGATGGAAATAATTTTGGAAATGGGTAGATCTTTTCGAGTAGGTAGAAATCGGTATTTATATGCGCGATTCCGAGTTAAAATGACAAGTTATGGCCATTTTAAGTTGGAATATTCTTCTATACGAACTTTAACGTTCTTTGACATTGTTTTGTCAAAATTCAAGAAAAACTCATTGTGGGTATTTTCTTGGTTAGGTGACCCCGAGGAAGGATTCCTTTACCACAAGAACCATTACGATTAAGTGGAGTGTGTGAACGACTCATCCGCTTAGAGGAATAGACGACAATGGCATCGTGAGTTCACTTCCCGTGAATTTTTCATACTCTTGATTGTGCTTGTAAAATTAGTTGCATTAGAATTTAAGAAAAAAAATCAAAAGGAAGTGTATGATAATATGTTGAAAGAATACTAAGTATATCGAAACTCATTTGTTTATAATAAAGTTGTATGTGCATTAATATCTTGAAGTGTTTGAAATTGGTTGATCACTTGAAAGAAGTTAAATGTAACTACTAGACTTTAATTAAAGAAATTATTCATGCACTTCATATGTTGAGTCACATTGCATTCACTACTATACAATTGGTGGGACAAGTGTATAATAGTGGTGGTAGACATAACCGGTATATCATGTAAGTGGCGAGTAGGAGCCAATAAGAACTACTTAATTTGATGGCTAGTAGGAGCCTGTAATAACTACAAGTTTTTGATGGCTAGTAGGAGCCTGTAATAACTATAAGTTTTTGATGGCGTATAGGAGCCGGTAAGATCTATAAAAGTGTTTTTAAAAGTTGTGGCTGTAATTGGCCTGAATACCCAACCCTGAATGAAGGGCATAAATTCATTCAACATATGATTCCCGGAAAGTCATATGTCTTGATTGATAATTTTCTTCGAGTATGAATTTTGGGAATTTCTCACTAAGCCTAGTAGCTTATACCCCGATAGATACCTTTTGCAGTTCCCTTACTTATGGTTAAGGCCACGTGGACCATGCGGGCAGGTAATCCCTTTTTAACATTAGAAATCTGGTTAAAGTGTAGCTCAGTATTAGCATGTTAATATGTATATAATAGATTAGTAATTCAGGAAGTTGCTCCTAAGTATGTAAAGCCTTTGCCATGAACAAATAATTATTGTGAATCCTCTTTTCTTAATGTGTTTTCATATATCCTTAAGCTTCATAACCCCATGTATGGTCCTCTAAAGTTGTGGAAGTACGCCTTACACTTGACATAAAAGCTTTTGGGAATGGCTAAGGTTGTCATACTTAAGCTTTAATATTGAGTGTGGCGGACTGTCACGTTTAGGATACCCATTGGGGCGTGACAACTCCACATCACAAATCTAACATCAAAAATCATAATAACCTCATATATACTAGCAACTAACAAGAACTCTAACCTACACTTACATATCTTATAAAATTTAAAAGGTAAAAGAATAGATGTAACTTACTTATATGAGTCTTGGCTTGATAGTAGAAGTTTAACTTGATTTTTCTTATTGATTTGAGAAGAGAAATTGGCAGAGAATTGTAGTGTGTGTGTGAAATATGTTGGATACAAGAGAAGAAGAGGAGGAGTGATTTTTGTCAAAATAGAGGATAATTATGCCTAAATATAAAGTAAAACTTTTACTTTTAAGGCATTTGAAAGTTATTTTGTGTGTGGTTGCATGATGGGTATGTTGGGGTTAAAGGATTAAATGTGCAAAAATTAAGCTTAGTTTAGGTATTAACATGAGCTTGACTCAAAGCACAAATTGTCCTCTACACATCTAATGCATTAAATTTAACAATTACTTAAATCAATGCAAAGTTTGATGAATTTGCTTTGTAAATTCTATTTAATTAGAAAATTCCTTATAAAAATATGTATTGATATTCTTTATTAAATAGGATTTAAGTTTTTGAATTTAAATTTCTAAAAGAATTTGAAAACATAAAGTAATTGACAAATAACTTGAAATGATTCAATTAAAATTTAAGTTTCTATTCTTACTTAAACCATTTTACAAAAACCATATTGTAAATGAAATTTATGCAACATGCCATTCATTCAAATTACATTAAAATTCATTGATTTAAATTCTATTTTCTAATTTAACATATGTAAAAACTTGGTGGTTACAGTCATGCCCTCTGTAATGGGTGTAATAGGGGTGTTTTATCATGTTTTTCTTTCCTAAAGCCTATCATGTCCTCCACCATGATCATGAGCAATAGGGGGATGTTGTAACCTTCTTTTAACTCTTTTTGACCTTCCTAAACACCTAAATCCTTAGTTTAGTATCTAGTACACCTAAATCTAAGTAGTAAGGTATATCTAAACCTAGAGTAGTTGTAGTTCTTAATAGCTTAAGAGCTTAGATGACCTTAGAAATATATTTTTCTTTTTGAAATCAAGTTTTGAGATAGTTTTTAATAAATGTGATTAGTTGATCTTGGTTTTGTTGAATTGGCTATTTCAAGCGTCGTATTAGGTACGTCCTTACCTTGGCTATTGCTTGTGAATGTAGGTTTATAAACTGCAAAATGGACTTAACACTATTTGGTTTTTAATTATTTCATGGTTGTGTTTGGTTGGATTTAGTGGACTAAGAGTATCAGTGTTACTAGGACGGTACCCTTATGGTCTATATGTCGCGTTGTTCCGAGTGGAGTTGTACACAGAGATGATTTTAGTAAGCTAAGAGTGGTATGGATATGGTTTCCACGGTGTATGGGGAATACCCAACACCAAAATATACATAAGTATCTATATATATGTATCTACTTTTCATAGAGTCATGAGTTACTTCGGGTTTAGGGTTAGTTACAAATGGTTTTAAACTGTGTTAGTTATTTGCCTAATTAAAGATAATAAACTGTATTGTTGCATGTGAATCTGTAAGTTGTTTATTCATGCGCATGTGGTTGTGGTTTGGTGTACTAGGCCTTGCATTTATTCCTTTTATTCTTTCAGGAATAGGTGATAATCTAGTGGTTTTTTTTGATCGTGATGATATATATATGGATTATGGGGATGACGATAGTGGAGCCGATTTTCAAGTTGACTATTAGATGTTTTGAGTTGGAGATAGCTAGAGTCGGAGAATTAATGATATTTTAAATAGTCATTATAATTCTTGCAATTATGGGACTTTTCCATATGATGTTTTAAGTTGAATTCAGGTTGGCGATTGGTTTATGATAACTTAGTTTTAATTCTTTTTTTTTTTTTAGATTAAAGGATTTGATGAAACCTTAATTTAATGTGAGATGGAGTTATATTTGTTTTTAATTGTGATTTAGTAAAATCCGAGCCTTAGCATGTCTATCTCTTGCGAAGACATGTGACGGGTTGATATCGCTCTCAGTTTAGGACGTTACACAAATATAGGTGAATATTTGAAAAAAAATCGAATGCTAACATCAGCAAGAATAGTCATCTTCTACTCTAAATGCAAGTGACTAGCACTAGACCCTCCATTTTGCCCCTATTTTTAACCCAATTTCATTTGTAATGTCGCCAAATTGATGGTAAAATTGCAAACTAAACTTGGAGTAGTTTCGATTGACACCAAAATCACAAGATTTCATAAAAATTTACTAGATCGAATTGGAGCTTGAAATTTGGAAAAAAATTAATATCCAAAAAATCACAATTTGTGTCAAAATTGTATTTTTCGGGCATGTTGGAAGATATGAAAGCTTCCAATACATGTATAAGATATAGATATCAGATTTAATTAGAAAGTTGTGCTCAAAATTGGTGAATTCCCAAATTTTATTCTAAAAATAGCTCCAAAACTATAGATTCATAATTAATCCTAATTGGCAAGCCTTGAGCACTAATTTTTAATCATAGCACTATAAATAGGACACAAACAACTTAACCTAGGCACAAATTACATTGATTTCTACTTGGATCACTAACTTCATGTTGTTCTTAAATTAGGGTTTGTAGCTTGGATCCAAATTCTTGTTGATAGGAGCTAAATTGAAGAAATTAGAGGTAGCTAGAGTCTCTAGAAAACTGTAATCTATAAGTTTGATTGTGGTGTTTGAAAACACCACTTGCTGACATTTTCGAGACAAATAGGTACCATTGGAGGGCGGCTATCTCGAGCCCATTCCATCAATGCCTAACCTATCTCCATTTTCTCCTTATGTGCACACCTATTTTCAGTCATAACTTGCTTTTTTCTGGGTGTCTACTTTATGCTAGAAAGATGAGTTGTGATGCCATTGCTAAGTTAAGGATAAGACAAAAAAAAGTGCATAAATCGCTAGACTTACATTTTTTCCCTACTTAACAATAGTGTAAAAGTACTTTGATTAATCTTGTATTAAATAAAAATAATAAGGTGATAAACTTTAAAACTTTGAACAACTATTTAGTTTCATATTACTCCATAGCTAATAGTGCTATATAAGTGATAAATGTTTATAGTAATTGAGCTTTGAGTAGCCCCATCCCATGGAGCTTTAATCACCAGTCCCAATCCTAATCATCTGCACCTGAGGTTAGCAAAAATTAACCTCTTAATTCAAAATTGAGCTAAGAGAGTACCAAGTAAAATAAAAACAAGCAGCAACAACATACTCAATGAGGCACAATAACTAGCCATCAACTTACAGCAAGCAACGAACTATTAACGAAAGGTATGGATGCTTGTGCTGTTAATATATTAGTATTCCTTGCCATGACTATTTTAACTATCTAGACTAATCCATTGCTACTAATATGCTTTTGTAAGGCCATAGGTTTTGCTACTAAGCCTCCTTGTACTTGGGTTTCTGAATTAGTTAACATATTTCTTTACATTACCTTTAAGCATCTACCACATATCGAGCTAGGAGACTAATCCCATTAGGTCACCATAGCCAAGATAATGGCCATACTTGGTAGTCTGGGCTAACCTTGTGCAAATGTCATGCCTCATACGTTATCATGAAGTCTCTAGGTACTACCACATACTTAACTAAGCAAAGTTAAAGGGTTTTATCTTTTACTATAACTTTGGGTTAGTACTCTTAGCTACACTTCTTTCTTGAAACACGATGCCAATGATGTGAGATGTTTATGTGAGTAGATTAACAATCCATATCTTAGCTGATTCAAAATACATGTATGATTTGATTGCCTTAGCCAATATACTTGTAACATTTTCTTGTAAACACGATAGCATCATAAGAAACCACTCACATATATACACATATAGGTTCATACTTTCTCACATAAACACATTTGATAATCCTCATTCAAAATTTATCTTTTTGCAACCAACACTCAAGTAATTAAACAAGAAAAATACAATCAATGCATAATCTACTAAATGTTCAACCATATCTATAATAAAGCAACAAGCAAGATTGAGGTTAGATTTAATGTATGTTGCATAGTAAGTTCTATCCATCCATAGATCTATATTGAGAATATTTAGATTTTACATCAATGTACCTTGATTATTTCCTATCCATTATTAACATTTTATATATATTTTCGTAATCACTATAAACATAATTTATAGTATTTACTTATATAATTTTGTGCAGTTTACAATTATAAAATATAGCTGATAAGACTTACCTATTATATGGGTCATAATGTAACTTTAAGTTTCAACATAGACCTTCTTAGCACACAAACCCATTGATATTCTAGTAATCATATTCAATTATATTAATCTATAATGAGTTCATTAATTTATTATGTCTCAAAATCCAAGAAACCGTGTCCTTGAATCTTTATTCCCATTTCTTATTTTTAATATCCAACTACCACCATATTATAATAGGTTCTATTGCTAGACGTCGGCACGGGGCGGTTCCGAACGGTGAACCGCCTCGAACCGTCCCTGGCGGTTCCTTACTAGGGAACCATCCCGTCGGGGATGGTTACGAACCGCCTAAGGACCTGCCGGAAGCGATTAGGCGTGGAGGAACCAGCGGTTCAACCAGGTCTGGAACCGCTATTCCAGACCTGGATCCGACGGTTCAGACCTGCCATATATTTAAATTATTAAAAAAACAAAAACGCGCACAGCAGATCGCATGAATTATGGGAGGGAGAGGGCGCATGGGGACAGGCAGGGAAGGGAGGAGGTGGCGGGAGGAGTTGGGCTATTTCATGAAGAATTAGATTTATGCCATTTTCTACCTATCCATAACAAATATCAATGCCAGGATAAAACTTATCATGATTTTACTTATCTATGTTAGTTTCACTTAACATTCTGCCTTACATACCCTGCGGCTTTCAAGTAGTCTAATTATTGCTTTCAATGCATATTGAGTCATTTGAGAAAAATAAAACATAATAAAGATGGCATGAAGAAGCCTTCTACTCGAACTATAAATGCATGATAAACAGCCCGTAATGAAAATTTGTATTCAAAAAGTTAATATTGTTATTAACTTCAAATACCTTAGAAATAACAAGGTCCAAATTAAGAAATTAAAAAAAAAAAATCTCAATATATTAGTTTAAATACCTGAGGAACAACGATAGCTAAATTAAGAACTCCAATAGCAAGCCCTGGATATTAAAACCATTTATCATAGCATAGCAGTAGATAGACATCGGCATGGTTTGAGTCCGGAAGGTTCGGGTTGGTTCTAGACCCGACCCCTAAACCGCCGGTCCATGGTTTCATATGTCGTGGAACCGGAACCGGAACCGTCAGAGCCAATTCCGGTTCCACATATGTTATTATACAAGGCCATTTATAAAAGACCTAGGAAAAATTATAAAGCCACTTTATAAAATTCCAATTACTTGCTCTTGGTAAACCTCACCAATTTTAAGAGCTTCAAGATATCTAAGTGGTTCTCTTTGCTATCAAAATCTTGCATTTTATTATCCTCTATACCCATAATATTATATATTGTCTCTGTTTAAAAAGTAAACCCGATAAATACTCTCCTAGGAAAGAAGAGATTAGTATACATAATAGTGATACATTTAAAGAAAAAAGATCAAAAAGAAAAAATCTTTCCCATTTTTTCGTTTCTTTCTTCAACAAAATAACACTCTTCATCTTCATCAAATCCATAAAATCCAGCATGACAAAGAACTTACATGAAAAACAACAGCTCCTTTTCTACAAGCGATTATTAAATTTTTAAAGTACCAATTTCACTCAATCAGTGTCATATAGTAATATATTTACAATAATTGATACCTGATCATATTAATTAGCTATAAGTCGTAAAGTATCCATTGAATACAACATACCAGCAGAGACTTCCTAGAAATTATTACTGTGGTATGTTTCCTCTGTTGATTGTTATCATTTTTTTTTTCTTTTACATATATATTGTAAAAACCCGACCCTTTAAATCCTGAGACTTAGAGTACCGAATCCCCAACCACATATAACGTTTTCATTATATGTAAGGTTGTCCTAAAACTAACAGTTTATGAAAATTGTTTGATCAAAACCACTATACTTCGTAAAGAACTTTTAAACAAAACAAGATTGCTAACAAAAGCAATCTACACATATATTTACATCACGTAAATATCGTTTAGTGCCAATACAAGACACTACAAAAATTACATGTTTTCTTACATAAAAAAGAAACCTAAGGAATCCTAAGGTCTTTACAATAAATAGGCTTAGCTAGCAAGCCATCTATACATAACTTTTCCTTAGCAAAAGTCTTCCAAAAGTCCAGGGTAATCGGATCCTATTCGTCCCACTCATCGAGAAATTTCTCGAAATCGGACCCATAGCCCAAGTCATCATAAAACTCGTCTCCAATACCTGCAAAGCAGCAAAAGTGAGCCAGAGGCCCAGTACACAATAACCAATGCAAAACAAATCATCAAGTTGATGTAATGCATCATAGAACAAGTGGTTATCTTTATTACATTTTCTTTCACAAATCAACAAGAGGGTATTCAAACCCCGTTCACGCTTTGGGAATCCAGGGATCCTGAGTAACAGCAGCTGCTCAGGGGGTTGATATAAGCAGTCCGAATACTTATATCTCCTATATCTATTTCATGAAGATAATAGCTTCATTTAGGGTTTAAAAGCCATTGCCCGACTCTACTTAAACCCAGTCCATAACATGAGCCTAGTTCACAAGTTCCCATAAACTTTGAACTAAATCATGGTATTTCCCCCTAAGTTTAAGCAAACGTTACACAGATACTATTCCCCCCTATCGGCTACCCACTTAACCAAAAAGAATCGCTATTGCATCATAGCGTACCATTGCATCATGGTAAAGTCATTGCATCATGACTTGGTTAAGCGCCTAGCTAACATGTCATTGCATCATGACAGGTTTGCTGCTCCTCGGACCAGATTAAACAGCGTAATAGACATCCAATTCATTCAAATGTTAAGCCGAATCAATTTAGGTCAAATTAGAAATGCCTGGTCCTAGCAAACATCAAACAAGTTATTGCGTACCTGAACCCGTTAGTATATAACTAGGATCTCTCGGTGATGAACTAACCGAAGAATCCTTAACTGAAATAGAAATATCACAATAATCAATAAATCAACAAGTTTAGATCTCATTATCACAATTATACACATATTATATCCATATATCACTATTAATCAAAGAAATCCAAATAATTGAATACAAAGTCATAAATAAGCATTTAAAAGTCTATTATATCGCAAATCGCTTAATAAATACTTAATTGCTTGAATAACAAACTTCGGAAAATTTAGAAAAAATTTTTAAATTTCAAAAGCACAGGGGATAGGCCGGCATCCAAAGCCGGCGGCTTTGAGCCAGTGCTCGATTCTCTGAAAATCAACACTGCCAGCGCTGGCAGTGTTCAAGGGTACGCCGCCTGCCTTTGCATCCTACGCCAGCGGCCTTGAGCCGGCGTAGAATCCAAAACCAAAATTTTCAAAAACGTCCAGAGAGGTCTAAGCCGTCCGCTTACCCAGATACGCGGGCAGCTTTGACACATACGCCGGCGGCCTTGATTTCCGTTGCCAGCGTACAATATGACAGAATGAATACCGGCTTACTTTTCCAGCGAAAGCCGCGCGGCCTTCATCCAGCCTTAAGAATTCTGAATCCAACGCTGCCTCTAAGCCGGCGGCGTTGAATTCCCAGGTGCCGGCGTACGTTTTAAAAACAGGCTTAAACGAAAATCTCAAATCCCCTGTTTTTCAACTTTGAAAAATTTCATCTTAAAACACTTCAAAACCTTCCTCAACTACACTTCCAACTTCATATACTCACTCCTAACTATACTACTCAATTCTAGCAACTCAAAAAAGAATTCAACACAATTAAACACTTTAACTCCACATCAATCCAATCTAGATTTTTCATACACGATTTCTCTTCACATCCTCCCAATGTTTCCCATCACTTCTACATAACATGCACATCCTCACACACTTATAAAACACATTCATAACTCATCCCAAGCATGAACAAACTATTTGAATAACATTAAACTCATTCCAATGAAGAATTCATGTAATCACTTCAAGAAAGAAAAACAAAACAAAACTACAATCATAACTAAATCAATTCAAATAATTATATATATACCTTGTCTTGAGAAAAACTTTGATTTTTAAACTTGATATTGACCTTGACTTGAGCTTGGAATGGAATTGAAAGAGGAAGAAGAAAAGAAAGAAGAAAAGCAAAATTCGTATAAAAGTGAGCTGCCCCCAAAAAAGTAGTTCAAATTAGCTTAATTAGGCATTAAACATATTCCAAAATTGCCCCTTAAAGTATATATAAATTTAGAGGCATTTGGGTGCATTTAGTCTCATTTGGGACTTATATTTGAGCATATATGCTACTTAATTAAAGAAACAAAATTCAATCACTAATCTTGCAGTACCAAAGTTGATTTATAAATCTAACTTAACTAACACCTTAATGCACAAAGGCACAATTAATAATTTTACTACACACACATTAATACATATAAAACAAAGACATTAATTTAAATCTACACATGCAAAATAATGCATTTTAGACTACTAGCAACAAACCAGTATTCATCATACTCACTCAATTCAATACTCAAGATAATAAATAAACACATGGAATTTAAATAGAATTTAAATCTAGGTCATTTCATATATATATGTGTGTGTATATTTGACATTTAATATATCCATCAAGTCATAAAATCAACGAATATCTAATTAATATTACGTCATATTCAATCCATTAAAATTTCTAATAAACCTCAGTAATTATTATTATTATTTTGAATAAACATAACAATTCTATATTTAGCTCATTATTCATTGTAATACAGTAAAAAAACCACACAACATAATTTGATAGCCATTTACCGATATCTAGAAATTTCTTAGGCAATATTACTATTGTATCTAATTTAAAAGAAAACATCAAGTTTCCGCTTAGTCACACAACCATCCTTGATATCAGACTCCCACGGCCCAAACCTCACACCAATAGACTTCCCATAGCCACAATTTCTATTTTGGCCCGGACATATCTAATACTTCAAGTATGCTTTGTTGTACATCTTTTGATTTTGTTCTTCTTCCTACCCAAGATGATGATTTTCCAGTGATGCTGTTGCCAATGAATTTCGGTGGAAAATATTCATCACCGAATGCCTTTGCAACGGGATAAATATATAAATGTACACACATATTAGCTCAAGTTGCTCAGCTTTCCACCGCTTCACCTTGCAAGAGTTTTCTTAAAAGGGAAAAAATGTTCCCACCGCTTAAGAATTTCCTTAGGTGTTTTGAAAATTTTCTTGATCTCAGTGTCTTCTCCGTATATTTCAGCATATTATATATTCACATAACATACTTCCCTTGAAAGTTACATTATGACATAAATTCCTCAAAAGCATAAATTTAATGTTCATACTCCAAATGTTAGATGATATCGGTCACTAGATTATTCTTAAGTTTTGTAACTTTTAAATGTTACTCCAATGCATTAATTCTAAATGGCATGTCATAGGTTTTATTTAATTTATTATCACCTTATATTTTACAAAATCATTTTGATCATGTTACCCTAGGTAACTTTTAGAATCATTTTAAATTATTATTAAATTCTGTTAACATTGATCTAAGTGTAGTAACCCATTACACATACATAGCTTAGAAGGTTTGATTAACCTTCCAAACTACTTACATCACACCTACCACGACATAATTGATAGGGGTATCCCATTGTCCACAATAGGTAAGTATTTTCCTTCTTCTTTCTTTCTTATTTGTTTAATTACAATATAATTATATAATGATAAAACCATAATAATAGTATTATTAATTTTAATAATAATAAAAAAAAGTTGGTGTTCCTAATAATAATAATATAATTTACATGTGTCTCAAGTGCTTGTAACCAATGGTAATAATAATAGTATTTTTTATTAATGGTCTTTTGTTTATAATATTTTGTTTTTAAGATTTGTATTATTTGAAGCTATTATCGAAATTTTCTCCATGTAATAATATAATGATTTGTCATGATGTGTACATATTGATTTAATATTGGCCATGATATGCTAATTATACTGACAGGAAATTTTTATTAGCCTTGAATATTGAATTAATAGTTTGACTAAAATTTCATATTTGTACTTAATATGCAATGTTCTATGAGTTTGAAAACTTTGAACCTTGTGAATTTTGATTACATGTTTATATATTTATTGATATTTTGTTATAATTAAGATGATGCGTGAAATTTAATTTTTCTTAATCAATATGTTGAAAATTGATATCCTTATTAATTCAATTTGTGAGTTGAGTTGACATATGACTGTAGTTCTTGATAAAAAATTTTATCACCTAGAAAAGTTCGTTTTCATAAAATTGTCAAAAACTAAAGTGCTAGGTTTGGGTTCACATCAAAAAATCAATTTTTATAAAATTAATAAATTTAAAATTAAAATTAACCAATAAACTAAAATTTTCATGAAAGAACTATATGACTTTTGATCTCAAATAGTGGGTACATAAGCAACTAACGGACGACTTTAAAAATGAAAAAATTCTTTTTTGCGAATTTGATGTAAAAGTAGTTTCCTAATTTGTCACATGTAGATGCTACTTGTCTTTTTTTTTTTTTAAATTTTTCGTAAGATTTAGTGTGTTTGATTTGCTTTATACATTTTAATAGGAAACTAAATACTTTGTAAATAACACATAGGAATTCAAATTAGAGTATAATAGGAAGCAATTTATAATTGAAAAATTAAAGGTGGAAACCATTTAGATTTTAATATGATAACCCAAACTTAGTAACTTTTGCTTTGTTTCTTTTTTTTAAATGATTTTCTGTGAATCAGTAGACAAATTAGGACTAGCCTACTCATTGGTTCTAATTTACATTTTTCTTGATTTTACTCTAGTGGTGACTTAAAATTTTCCTTTTTCTTTTTCCTCTTTGAATTAGAAGATTGTTTTAATTCTTAGTCAAGGGTTTGCATTAAACGCATTAGGGTTTAGCATGAATAAGGTTAAGAGAAATTGAACCGAAAATAAAAATTTAGGCCTGACAATACACATAACATAGTTTATTATGTATATTTTTCTATATTATGTTTGTAGACAGTGTTGTCGGACCCAGATTGGCCCGCCTGGTTCAACTTGGTTCAACCAGAATTGGCCATAAAGGTGGGTTCGTCAACTCATTTTGCCTAAATTTGCATCAACTCGGATTAACCCGGTCGATCTAGGTGGTCGAATAAGGACATTCAAACCGAAAAAAAAGAAAAAAAAAAAAAATTAAATATGTATTTATACTATATTATAAATTTATAATATATATATTCGTTATATCATGCTTATTTAATAATTAATTGATGAATTTGATTCAAATATAAATTTAATTAAGTGATGTCATATATATTTATCTTTTATAATTAAATTATCATTTATATTTTTACTTTTTTGTGATCCCCCTTCGACCCCAGGTTGAACCAGGTTCAACCCCTAGTTGAATCCAGTTCGATGTCTCGATCCTTGACCCTCCTAACTTGCTCATGTCAAACCCTAATCCGGTTTTGACAACATTCTTATAGATTGAGAGGTGGAGCATTATTGTAGCAGGATTTAGATTAAACGCATGTAGACCATTTTGGTTGAATCTTAACATGTATTTGGCAGTTTATGGGATTTAAATGAACGAATGAACAACTCGGATAATTTCCGATCCCACGGGGAACTATCATCGCAAAAAGAAATGACAGAAATCATGGAAGCATTATATGGCCCTTCAAACAGATATCGTGGAACCAATTTAGTGTTTATTATCGATGAAAAAAGTAGAATATTGAAATTTTCTAAGAAGATTTACGATTTTCAGGTAAAATTACCAGAAAGATGATAATTACAAAACCCTATGATAACATAGGAAAAGATACCATGAATTCATTAGAGATATCGTAATTATGGAATCCAAAGAAAATTATAAACATTAGGGCAAATTCCAAAAGTTAACGGAATTACAAAGGGATAAGGAAAAGCAATATTATTTTAAAAAATTACAAAAAATGCCGGTCTCTTAGAAAAAAATATGATGTGTTCATAGTTTTATTATAAGGATCTCTTGGATTTTAGTTGAGATGATTTTTTTTTTTTATCTTTTCATTTGTATCTATAGATCATATACCTATTGTGTCCATGATAAATAAAATAAAATAAAAGTTAGATATTTCTTTTATGCTTTATGCAACATATAATTGATGGGGGAAAGAAAGAAAGAAAAATCCTCAAATTAAAAAAATTTAAAAATAATTAAAATATATAATACTTCAAATTAAGTCTTTAAAACATGATTTTAGATGGTTAGAAAATCATTTGAGAGTTTGCTCTAATGTATTATAGGCAGCACTTGAAAATTACATTTCTTTTATTTTTTTAAATCCTATAATTGTAGATGTTATTATATGGAGTGGAAATATGTACGCTAATTGACTCTCTGCCTCTAAAGCCGGCATATATCTTTGGATATGAAAATTGAGACGTCTGTTGGGAAAGTGACTTGTCTTTGTTTTCCCTCAATTATCCTACACCAGTTCTTTTAATCCCACAAGATGAAATAACGTCTCATACTGTTATGTCACATTTGATACATAAGAATCGTTTGGAATGAAATTGATTAGAAAAATAAATGAATGAGAATCAGACAAGGAATGAAACAGAAAGGAATTATTTTATCTTAGAATTTACTAAAAATACCATTTATAAAAAATAAAATAATAAATTTATATAGGATAAAAAATTTATTTAATTAAAATTTTTTAATAAAAGGTGGAAAGAAATTGCGATTCCGTCTTCTAAAAGACGGAATCGAATTCCACCTTAAAGCCGGAATCGTCAATTCCAGCTTTTTATAACACTTGCAAACGTAAGAAAAGAATGAAAGCCAGAAGATATGATTCTATTCTGTCTATTGCCACATACCAAACAAGCCATTAGTATTTCTTAAAACTCTACATTAAAATATCAATATAGCCTATTTTCCCATTTTGAAAGAGTTGTCATTCTTAAATAATGCTAAGAAAAACAATAGGAGTGTTGTAAAACTACGAGCATATGAAATATGAATAACCCATACAACCAACAACTTCAAGATAGCTAAACTCATGTCTGTTGTCCCATCATCAGCTGTGCTAGGAATTTTAACTCTGTCTTCTTTCTTTCTGCGCTATTTTTATCATATATATCATCAATTTTAATAATCTTCTCTAAAACCTACATAATAATTTCCTTCTTATTTTTAATCTTAGCTATATTCTCGCTCTAGCTATCTTCGTTATTAACAGCAGAGTTGGGTTTATTTAGGTTCTCCACAATTATTTTCTTAAACATCTTCTTAATCTCTTGAAATGACCTCTTCTTTTATGATGTTGCCTGACAAATTCAGGTAGATTCCCTTGAAATTCATTTGTATGCATTTCTAGGTTTTTCGTCATGTTTTTATTTTTCCATGAAATCATACATCATCTCTTTAATCTTTGCCATTGTTCCATGAGTAAGATAGACATATGGAATTTAATGAAACTTCACCAATGTTGTTATAATCTAATGGCAATGCTATCGAACCCCATTTAAGCTGCGTATTGGGGTTAGTGGCTCTAATAGCATAGTGGAGCTTTTATTGTGTTGAATGGATCTCTTGAGGAGTGATTGACTTTCTAGTTATTAGCACATATAGCTCTTGTATTAACTCAACACCTAATTTCTTAACCAATGAAATGAAGCCCTCAATGGCATTGCCATTCATAATGGACATTAATTTATAAGTTGGCCCATGTGGCGTGTAGTGAGGATATTTGTGATGAGAATCAGTTTAGCCTGGTTCTAGAACTGAATATCCAAACTAGACTAAAAGACCAAAGTTTGTTGATTCAATGAAAACATGAAACAAATGGAACTAGAGGATCAAAATTGCCCCAGTGTTGGCTTCTTAAACAGACAGCTTACATATATGAAGCTCAAAATCACGAGCGTAGAGAGGAGCATGGAAGCCTTGGATGAGCCTCTAGTGGTGTACCAGGCCGGCTTATCTCCATAAATTAGGCTGAGTCTTAATTATTATTTTAAATTATTAGTCTTTAATTTCATATTTATTAGTCTTTAATGTCATTAGATTCCTTTCATATTAAGATAATTAGATATAGAAAGTCCTTTTGTCATATTTATTAGTCTTATTATCATATTTAGTAATGAGTCATTTTGTCATTAATTAGGTCTTTTAGGGAACTATTATAAATACTCCCTTTGCATTGAGATTCATCAGTTTTGGGATATTTGACAAACTTGTTTTCAGAGTTTTCTCATTTTTCCTTATCAATCAATTGTTTGATTGTGGAGAGATCCCGTTCTTATTGATCCTTGTGATTGTAGTAAACAACCCGTTCTTATCAATCTTTAGATTGTGGCGAACAACCCACTTTAGCTAATTTGTGCATCATATCAAAGTAGTTAGATGTAGTTTAGGTTATTGTTGGTGTGTCATATCCAATAGTAATGCTGTCCACATCCTTTAATTTCTTGTATTCTAAACACAAAAGCCATAAAAATAGCATTTTTATTTTGTTTGAACATTCGATTTGTGAGATTTGCTGTGTGCATGTTTAAGATCATTGTGTCTAGGGTTTTAGGCACATCAGTCTGTGTATTGTTACAATGCCACCAATAGTTGGATCCACTCGGTACTTACTCCAATACTTGCATAAATTTTTTTATGAATTGGTGATAGTTCACATTGACCCTCACTTTTACAACCTTGCCTTGCACCCTTCCTCCCCCCTGGGTCATCGGGCCCCCGTTATATTGTGACCTGTGCTTACCATCTACGATATTTTTATGGGAGTAATGATAAATCTACAAAATTAGCCATTTCAAACATATCCACATCACACCATAAACATTGGATCATAAGAGTCACATGCTAAACTATATGCATTGTGAGTTAGGGAACTTAGTTACAGAATTATACTTTCCCTCATTCTATACTTTCCATCTACAAACTTTGCTTAAACCTCTTTTAACATTTCACCAAGCAAATGGTATACAGTGCTAAGATTTCAAAACAAGAAATATTAATACCTTACAATGCAACTAAACAAATCATTGCATTCTCTCACACACATGCTACTCCATTCATAATTTCAACTTCAACAAATATACATAAAAAATTTTCATGTTGCAACATTGAGGGTTTACATAATATGCAAGAATGGATAAAGTAAAATAAGAAAAAAAGAAGAAGTAAGAGTAAAATGACATTTCCTAAGAGTAAGAAAAAAAGAGAGGAAATTGAGCATAGTAGATGTTGGGAGATGTGAATTAGATGTAGAGAAGTGAGCATTCGAGAGCGGGAATGAAAGGAAGGAAAGAGTCAAACATTGTGTTTATTATTTTATATTTGAGCAAGTATTTTGTGTTATTTTGTGCACGAGTAAAATAGTTGTAGTTAGCATGCCCCTTCGTCTTTTTCTAAAATAACACCGAAGGCTCATACTGTATATGGGCCTTCAACGTAATTAAAGGATGTCCACATAACATGTACCTTCGGTTTTATAGTATGTGATTTCTTTACAAATTTGAAGGGTAAGTTTCAAGGTACCTAAAATTTTTTAAAATAAAGGAATTGCATCTAAATAAAATTATCCTCATAAAAATACTAAAACTTTTTAAATCTTACATCCATGATACTTTTGACCGGAATTTGGCCAAAAGCCTGGCAATATACTGATGTGTAGGAAATCTTTAGTAATTTTTTTTTCTATTTCTTACATGCATTTTTTTTCTTTTTCTTTTTCACTTTCCTCTCTTTCTCTCTCTCTCTTTTCCCCCTTTTTCTCTCTTTATACTCTTCTTCTTCTTCTTCTCCCATTAAAAATAAAAAATAAAAATAAGAAACCTAAATCAAACATCTCCATAAAAAATCAAAACAAAAACCCAAATCAGAAAAAAAAAAAAAACGAAATGCGTTAGATCAAAGGTGCTTCCTTCGAATGCGATATTCAAATCATAATACACAAAACTCAGATTAATTGATCCGTTAGAGTGACAAAGAGATGGTGATTTTAAGGTTTTTTTCTTTTTTTTTTTTTCAATTTACTTGGAGTATGAGAGAAAGCATCCTAAATAAGAAAATCTATATATATCATTATGTTTAGAAATAATAGCCGATCTACTTAATATTTCATATTGAAAAAAGCTTCTTCGCTTGAAAAGTATATCGCGACAATTATTGACATTTCTTTTTAAGTTAAAATAGCACATTACTGGCTAAAGATGAAACATATATAAATAAAATAAAATAAAACATCACATATTGAAGTCGAGCATGTAATTCTCAGGATGAATCCAAATGGAATGACCACAACCGCCTTTGAAGGAAGCACCTTTGATTTAGTGCATTTGAGTTGTTTCTTTTTTTTTTACCAATTTGGGTTTTTCGGTTTTTTTTTTTAATTTTTTATGGAGTTGTTTGATTTATGTTTCTTGTTTTAATTTTTTTTTTTTTAATATAAGAAGAAGAATGAGAAAAAGAAGAAGAGTACATAAAGAGAGGTGGAAGAGAGAGAGAGGAAAATGAAAAAGAAAAAGAAGAAAAGACAAAATATGCTATGTAGGAAATAGAAAAATATTTTTTTAATAGAATTTTCTTGCAATTTTAGCATATCGTCGAGCTTTTGATCAGATTTTAGCTAAAAGTACCATAGGAGTAAGATTTAAAAAATTTAAGGTATTTTTGTGGGTAAAAATTTTATTTAGGTATAGTTTTGTTATATTTAAAAAGTTCAGGTATCATCAATAAAACTTACCAAAATTTCAAAGTGCATCTGCATTATGTGCTTTCAATGCCTATATTGGAAAAAAAAGCTTTTTAAATAGCCTTATTTTAGATTTTCCTTTTCATACCGATACCATTTTCGTACTAGAGCCGTCTAAATGGTGTGACAACCGATTTGGGTCTATGTTTGCAGCTTATTAGAGGTTGTTATCAGGTAAATAAGTAGTAATTTTGGCTTTGTCTAGTGTGTGAGGTAACTTGAAAGGGTTTTTAATGGTAGTTTCAAGGCGCATTGAAGGTGAACATGTCGTGGAGTTAGATTGGAGGTAGAGTGACATAATGGTTTGTGGTGGTGTTTAGGTGTTGATGCAGTAATGATGTTTTAGGATTGCATGTTTCTGGTGGTTTGTTTAGTTGGTAGGTATGTTTTTGGCAAGGTAGTCGATGGTATTAAGTTCAGCATGTGGGTGTTTGGTTGAAGTGTATACACATATTTGCTTTACAGCTTTGGTGGCAGTGAATATGTTTTAGTGGAGTGGCAGGTTGTTCAGCAGTAGGTTTTCTAGGTTCCTAGTGATAAGTGTTTATTTGTGTTTGGATTATATCTGTCCCAAGGTGGTAGATGTGGTTAGTCAAGAAAGGATAATTAGAGTTTGGTTGTAGTGGTGTCAATAGAGGTAGGTTGGGTTAGTTTCTAGGTTTGTAACGTGTGTGTTCAATAGCTATAAGCCAAGAGGGGGTAGTATTGATGTTTTCGAAGAGAGAGAGAGAGAGAGAGATTTACTACAATAGTAGTTTTGGCCATTTCAAAAATATCAAAAGCCAAAATTGAACTTTTGATTTCTATGGGAAAAAATAACAAGTTCGATAATCTTCAAGAACTGACTTTACAAATTTGTTTGTTGTAGATACCCCATTTGCTCAATTAAGCTTACAAATATATGAATAGGAATATTTATATATTTTAGTATATGATAAAAATAAAATATTATATTAGACTTAAAGTTCCACAATTTAGATATTTTCAATAATATAAAATTTATTTTCTATAAGCTTTAGAAAATGATTTGAGTTTAATGTAATTTTTATCATATACTTAATTTAAGATTTATTTAATTAGTCCCAAATTATACACTTTGTTTCAAAAAAAAAAAAAAAATCGGATGCTTCTTCAAGAAGCACTCGTGTAGATCAACTCACTGGAGTTACTTAGGCTCCATTTTTTACCTAATTTGAATTGCAATTTCACCAAATTGATGGTGAAATTATAAACTAGACTTGGAGTAGTTTCTATTGATACCATGCTAAGTTAAATCAAGGGGGGAAAATTGGGAAAAAACAACTTTGCACTTTCCAAAATATCGAAATTTGACACGACTTTGTATATTTTAAGTAACTAGATTGATACGGAAAGCTTCTAATACAAGTAGAAGATGTCAATATCTGATTTAATTAGAAAGTTATGCACAAAATTGGCAAAAGCCCTAAATTCATGCTAAAATTGACCCAAAAAACTTTAGATAATTAATTGATAAAATTAGTAAGTTTTAAGCACGAAATCAAAACCTTAACATTATCAATAGGACATGTGTCCTCATTCAGCGAGGTTTGACTCTCAATTTATCTTAGTTTTCAATTTGTATTCTTAGTTGAAAACTAAGGTTTTTGTATCTAATTCTTTGATTTCTTGTTTGATAGCAAAAATTGAGCAAATTGGATCCCACAGAAGCCTCAGGGGTCAAGATCTGTAGTTGGGTGACTTAGATCACTTCAGAAGTGCCAGAATCTACCCCGACGAAGTCCACAGCCGCTACCGCTCCCTCTAGGCTATAGAACCACCGTCTAATGTCATTATTGGACTAAAAAAATGTCACCGGAGTTTTTACTACTTCTCCCTTAGCCTGATCAAACAAGCTACCATCGCCGTGCTACCCTTCAATACCTGATCTAACTTGATCTACCAGAGATTCAATTGCATGCCTGCAGTCATCAAACACGTAATTCCTCCTGCTTGTTTTCTTTTTTTATTTACAGCAGCAGCAGCAACAATGATGACGACGACGACAATAAAAATAATTAAAAAAAATAAAAAATATGGTGTTATTAGGATAGTAATATTATGTGTTTTTGGGAATCTAATGTACTTGTAATAAATAGTAATGGTATTTTTTTTTCGTGAATATTTGCATTTTTAAGTTTGTATTATAAATTTGTTATAAAAAATTCCTTTATATAATAGAATTTTGTAAATATGAGATTTTCACCATGTTATGTACATATTCTATTGATTTTGTTTTCTCTACCATGACATATTGATAACTTGTGATGTTTGCCATAATAATAGATGTGTTAGACATGAAAATCTTGATTTGACTAAAATTTGAAATTGATATATAACATCTCATTATACTATAGTTCTTTGAATTTCTAATTCCAGTGAATATTTAATTACATGTACATATATATTCATAATTTCATAATTGAGATCTTGTTAATGGATAATTATAAGAGATCGCGTTGATGAATTAGAATATATTGATGATCCTCATAGAAATCATAATCTTCATATGTAGATTGCACTGAGTACTTGATATGATATGCTGTCATGTGTGACTTCATTGTTCAAAATTCTTTTGTCACTTAGGTAACGTTTGGTTACACAATTTTTCATGATACTGGACTAAACAAATTCATTGTACCACATTTGGTTTACAAAATATATTTAAGAATGGACAAAACTTTCTTTAGGGGACTGGACAAAACTTAAAGTTTTTATCCCTCATATTTTATGGAACAAAAATATTGGAACTATATAAAAATAAAATTTCTGATTAAAAATTTGTCAAGTGTTGTCCTATATCATGCATATCCAATGAGATATAAGATAATTGTGCTGTCCAGTACTTCTTCTTGTCTTGTGCTGTTCAGTCCTTTTTGTCTTATCCAGTTCTTGCAAACAAACACTACCTTAGAAAAATTGATTTTCATGAAATAATAAAATTAAATTACTCTATCTTAGGATCCATATCACTTAAAAGGATAATTTTGTAAAAAAAAAAAAATAAAAAATAAATTTAATGATCTTAAAGTGGAAAGAATTCAAATTCTAAAATTAACTAGCAAACTAAATTTTTCTTAAAAGAGCTACATGATATCTGATTTTGAATAGCAAGTATGTAGGCACCTAATAGACGACTCTAAAAAAAGAAAAAATTATTTTTGTAAACTCAATGTAGATGTTGTTCCTCAATTTATTGCATGAAATTATTAAATTTCCTTTTTTGTAAGATATGATATGCTTGGCTTATCTTATAATATGTAGTGGAATTGGAAAGTATGTTTAGGTAATCTTGTAAATCATGATAAAATAAGAAAATAAACATTTTGTGTATATGTTTTAAATATTAGAAAGAAATATAATCTAGGATATTTAAGGGAACAATATAAATTTGGAATGTTAAATGTGGTAACCGTTTATATTTTAATAGGATAGCGGCTCATGAATTTCTGGTAGTTTTTTTTTTAAATTTTTTTGGCACATCAATAGCAAAATTACGGTCAATCTACCCAATCATCCTAATTTGTTTTTTTCGGCTTTAGTTAGGTGATGACTCCAAAATTTTTTAAAATTGAAAGTTTCTTTTAATTCTTAGTTGATTATTTATATTAAACGAGTTAGGATTTATTGTAAATCAGATTAAAAAAATTAAATTGAAAACTAAAATTAAGGCTTGACATTTGCGATAAATATGAGCTAAAAAAACTTGTTTTTTTCTTAATGGCGTATGCCCTCTTTGGAGAAGACGACATGAAAGGGTGCGAATACACATGCTAATAAGCCGAAAAAAGAAGAATCTTCTTACATCAAGTTTCAAGCCCAAAACTTGTCTCTTGCTAAACCAAACCTCATCCACTAAACTGAACTTTGTCTTCATATTCTTTTTGCAATTCAAATATGCTTAAATTATAACAACTAGGCCCTACACAAATTTGTGCAAATTCAGCCTAAATGGAAATGCGTCAGATGCCTATTTTAAATTAAAAATTCAGTCTAATGCTTTATAAAATGAATACTAGACCTAAAAGGAACCTAATTTTCAAACATTTACTATTATTAGGACCTACTTGCCAAACCTATGCACATATCTCATATATTATGTTTTGTTATATTAAGTATATCATTATGCATATACATATATTCTAAAAGTATATACTTTTTTTTTCTTTTCTCCCTTTTTAATTTTTTTTCTCTTTTTTAATTTCCTACAAATACTTTATCTACAATTTATATAAACCTATTTGGCTAAAGAGGGGGAGTTTTCCATTTTTTTTTTAAATTTTTTAGTTTTCAATTTGCCAGACTTTTTTCTATTATCTTTTTTTCATTTTCTACTTTTAGTTTTTGTTTTTTCCTTTTCTCTTTAAGGGTAGAAATGGAGTGTCTACACAAGCCTAAGCAATAACAACATCGATATCAACTTGTACGAAGCATTAGCCACTTATAATAATTGGTAATATAGGAAGGTTCGAGCAAATGCTTCTTGCTTTCACTATGACTTCATGAACAATGGAACTATTTCTTTCGATTGTTCCTAGGTTCCGCCAGTATGGATTGTTTGCTGCAATTTTCAAGTTGCTTTATACGACACTTCAAAGTGGATAGATGGCTTAACTCATGGCTTTCCATAAGTCAACTCACTCTTTACAATATTAAGGATATACTCAAATCTTTTGCAATAGAGGAACATGTTTACTTTCAAAAACTGTGAACCCTCTCCTTCAACTGTTATCTTAAGTATTCTACTCAAATTTCAAGAATGCTGTTTTTCTTTTTTTTTTTTTTAATCGAATTCTTTTGCTCTACCCATATCATCTCTTGGTATAGATTAGGCTATAGAAGACGAACATGATTCACCATGTCTACGTTAGTTTTAAGTCACATAGAAGCAAAGATTCCCACAATTTGAGTATTAGGAAATGGCAGAGATTGATAGTTTATACCTAAAACAAAGTCAAGTTAAGTGAAGCAATGAAGTATTAGACAACATTACCAAGCTAGAGTTAGTTTGTAACGATCATTTGCAGCTAGCATTTCCAATTCATTAGCTGTCTTTTTGACTTAAGCTTTCTTTTTGACTTTGCGGCTTCCTAAACTCTTCTTGTAACTGCCTCCAATAGCAGTTGACTTTGGCATCTATAAAAGGACTCATGTCCTTCCATTTGTACAATAATTTCAATATATGATATAATGAAATAATCTGTATTAGTCTATACTGCTCTCTCGCCTCCATCTTATGATTTCTTGTAATTAATATTATTACACCCTACATATTTTTGTATCAGAGCCAAACCCCTTTTACTATAGAATATACCCAAACACTCAAACACTATATACACATACCATTACTATGGTATCAATAAGCAGGAATGCCACATTCAGTTTTTCCCAACAAGGTATTCCTTGTTAAGATGAAAAATATAATATATAGAGTACTATGGTGAGAACATTATTTATCTCACAAGATTTTTGGGATATTATGATGAATGTTATGAAACCGTTATTGCTAGTCTAGAGGTAAAAGCAACTTGGATAGTACCTCAATGTAAAGAGCATAAAGAAAATGTCATGAAAATGCAAAAGCATTGTCTTTCATATAACAAGGTTTAGTCAATCAATTTTATCACAAATTATGGGTGTAATCTTATCACATGACGCATGGGAAATTTTAAGGAAGCAGTATGGAGGACGTGATAGAGTCATATCAAATAAACTCCAAAATCTATGGAGAGTTTGATAATTTATTCATGAAAGATAATGAGGAGGTACAAGAGTTTTCTCCATAATCAGAATAGAGGCTATAGTCATACAATTCCTGATAAGAGAATTGTTGAAAAGGTCTTGAGAAATATGATAGTTAAATTTGAGCATATTATTGCCATTATTGAAGAATCCAAAGATATATCACAATTGTCTTTGGATGAGCTCATGGGATTGTTAGAAGCCTATGAAAAGCGTATGGGTAGATTTTTTTACACAAAATTAAAGTAGGCCTTCCATTCGAAGGTTAATATTAATAGGTAACAAAGAGATGGCAAAATAAAAACAAAAATAATGGAAGTTGCTCTAACTACTTGTCGACGTGTGGGATATCAGAGTTTCCAAGGTGATAGTAGAGGAAGGAATCCAGTTTTAGAAATGATTTGTCTCAACGCAGAAATGCAAGAGATTTGGGCACAAATCTAAGGATTTCCGTTTTCGATGAAAAAAATATAGAAATCCCAATCAATTCAAAGGGATTGTTATTACAAGGATATCAAGGATGATAAAAATGCAATTTTTTTCTGATATATCCATATAAGAAGGTATTTTATTCTTGTATGAATGCTGAAATCATTTGAAAATACTTGATATGTTGATAGTGGATGCAGTAATCATATGAGCGGGAATAAGGAGCGATTTGTAGAGTTCGATGATAACTTTAAATCTGAAGTGAAGCTTGGACATGGTAAAACTTATGAAATCATGGGAAAAGGAGCTATTTTTATAGGTACTAAAAGAGTATTCTAAATTGATTTATGATGTTCATTGTCCCCAAATTGACTCTGGATTTATTAAGTGTTGGCCAATTATTCAAAGAGTTTATGTGGTGAATTTTGATAATGATTAGTGCATTGTCACTACTAGAAGACTAGCCTTTAGAGACAAAAAATAGCGACGGAAAAATTTCTGTGTCTAAAAAAATGAATTAGAGACAGCTTTGCGACGAATTTGTGATGACATAAATTATGAATAATCTTCTAATTTTTATATGCTTTTGCGACAGAATTTACGACAGATTACACATTGATTTGTGACGAAAATTTTTCCGTTGCAAGTTTGTCTCTGATTTTAGAGGGAAATAAATTATTTTAGCGCCAATTTCTATTTTTTTAATTATGTTGCAAATTTGTCTCTAAATTAAATTATTACATATATGTATTATAAATAATTATGTTTAAAATTTAGTTTTAATTATACATATTAATTTAATATATATAAATGTGCATTATATAATAAGGACATATTATATTTGTAAATTAATTTTATTATATAATAACTATAATATGTATAATCAGTTATTTACAACTAATTATATATTTTTTTATTTATAATAATTTATTATTACATTACATATTTATATATTACAAAGCATAGGTTAAAAATAGTACTTAAAATATAAATATATATTTATATCTTATTATATATTCTTTTGCATAATAACTTATATAAAAAATCAAATTATACAACTTAATAAAATAGTGTATAATAATAATATAATATGTTATATACAAGTAATCATAAAAACTACTTAAAAATAAAGTATATTTCAATAATAAAATATGTAAAATAAAATAATTAATATAAAATGTAAACTAAGTATATTTAAACATATACAAATATATAAATAACATATTATCTTTTAATAATATATTAATAAAAAAATATATATTCATATTATTTATAATTTTTTATTATATATTTATTATGACTATTCATATGTTTTTTTATATAAAAAAATTTATCATATATATCTTACATAATTTATATTTACATACTATATTTTATTTAAAATATAATAACATATTTGGGTAAAAAATAATATACTATGTAAAAATATAGTATATTTCAGTAATAAAATATAATATACAATAATTAGTTTAAATATATTTAAATTGGTATCATATATTATTTTATTAATATATTAATGAAAAATATATTTTTATATTGTTTATATTATATTATAATTTATTAAGTGTAACAAAAATGAATAAAAAAAAACACATTAAAAAATATGCAATTTATTAAGTTAATATAAAAATATTAAAAAGTAACGTAAAAAGTATAATATAATATATATCATTAAATATATAATATTTTTAAATAATAATATCATATTTGGAAAAAAATTATATATACTACTGAAAAATATTATATATTTATAATAAATATATAATTTAAAATAATTGTTATAAAATGTAAACATTGTATATATTAATATTATATATTATTTTAAAAAAATACTAAATAAAATCCACAATAAATAGGTAAATGAAATTATAAAAGATATGTAAAATGTTTTATAGTTATAATATTATAAATTGTGATATTTGTTAAATAAACAATAGTGGAACTTTACTCATGAAGATATGAATTGGTTTATCGGTTTAGTGCTTGTGAAACTTTAATATTAAAAGTGCTTAGTATGTAGCATTCTATGATGGGTGACCTCTTGGGAAGGATAAATAAAAGGCAAATATGTATTTTTTTTAATAATTTATCTTAGAATCAGAGACAGATTTGCGACAGAATAATTTTATTTAATATTTACTAATTGGATATTTAAAAATATCTAATTATAAAACAGGGACAAATTTACGACAGAAATTCCGTAGCAAATTTGCGACGGAAAATAAATCTGTTTCTAAAAGAATTAGCGACGATGATTTTTGAAACAGAAATTTACGACGAAAAATCTGTCTTTGAAAGTCTTTAGAGACAGATTTTTCATTTTCAAAGATAGAATTTTTTGTCTCTAAAGCCAAAATTTCTTGTAGTGTGTTACTGGTAAGAAGAAAAATTGCCTTGTTGCTTAAGTTGAGATGCGCATGAATAAAGTTTTTCCTTTATCTATACCTCTAAATGAAGAATATGCTCTACAAAGTGTGAAAAATGATGAATCACACTTATGGCATTTGAGATATGACCATTTGAATTTTAAGGGACTTCATTTGTTGAAAAAGAAAAACATGGTGATTGGGTTGCCAAATATTTCGTCTCCTGAGAAAGTATGTGAAGGATGCATTTATGGCTAAATACATTGATTGTCATTCCCAAAAACATCATACAGAGTTAAAGCTCCATTAAAGTTGGTTCATTCTGATTTATTTGGATCAACAAGAGCACCATCCTTAAATGGCTATATGTACTTTATTTTATTTGTTGATGATTATACAATGATAATGTAGATATATTTCCTAAAGTAGAAGTCAGAAGCATTTGCCACTTTCTCAAATCAAAGCTATGGCAGAAAGGCAAAGTTGTTATAAGTTAAAAATTCTGAGAACTGATCATGGAGGTGAATATCCCTCCAACGAATTTCAAAATTATTGCCAAGATGTTGGAATCAAAAGGCAACTGATTTTACGGCATATTCCACAGCAAAATGATGTTGTTGAAAGAAAGAATCGTACTATAGTGGAGATGGCTAGAAGTATGCTCACACAGAAGGGTCTTCCAAATAGCTATTGGGGAAAGTAGTTAATACTGCAGTATATATATTGAATAGATCACCTACAAAAGTAGTGCTCAATAAAACTCCTTATCAGGCTTGACATAAAAGGAAACCTCAAGTTAATCATATGAAGATTTTTTGATGTATTTCATTTTCTCTCTTTCCATCACAGAAGAGAGAAAAATTTGATGAGAAAGGAGGAAAGTATGTTTTTGCTGGATATAGTGATGAATCTAAAGGATATCATCTTTTCAATCCTAAGAAAAATGAGTTGATTATATCAAGAGATGTCATATTTGATGAAGACAGTGCATGGGATTGGAAAGAGAAATATCCAATTATGGAAAGAATTTTGCCTCCAGGATCTAATGTTATGTAGCCAGATCATCAATGAAGTTCAAGACAAAGTAGTCCTGATACTCTTGGCACATTAGCACCATAAGGCACACAAGAATTTTATCCATAATAAAAAAGTCTAATAAGAAAGGTACATTCTTTACATGATATTTATGAATCATGTTAATTTGCATTATTCTCTTGTGAACAACAAAAATATTAGGAAGTAGCAAAGGAAGAAATATAGATAAAAGCCATGGATGATGGAATGGCACACATTGAGAGGAATCATACTTGGGAGCTTTTTGACCTTCCAAAAAATAAGGAGGCGATTGGATTAAATTCGGTTTGCAAGACCAAATATAATGAAGATGGTTCCATCTAGAAGCGTAAAGCTCATCTTTTGCTAAGGGATATTCTCAACAACTAGGCATTGATTTCAATGAAACATTTGCATTAGTTGCATAGATGGAGACCATAAGAATTGTTCTTGCATTAACAGCTCAATTGGAATTACTAATATATTAACTGGATGTTAAAGTAACATTCTTAAATGGAGAATTGCAAGAGGAGGTCTATGTAGAACAGCTTGAAGGATATATTATCAAAGGAAAAGAAAATAAGATGTATGGCTTACATAAGGCACTGTATCAATTAAAACAGGCACCACAAACATAGAATAGCAAAATTGATAGCTATTTCCAAAGAAATGGTTTTCAGAGGAGTCAAAATGAACCTTCCCTTTACATAAAAAAAGAAGGTAGAAATGATTTCCTTATTTTGTGTTTGTATGTGAATGACTTGATTTATACAGGTTCAAGTCAATCCATGTTAGATGAATTTAAAATGGCAATGATGAAAGAATATGAGATGACTGATTTAGGTCTTGTGAAATATTTTCTTAGAATTTCTGGATGATTTGTTGAAAAGATATCAAATGAGTAATTGCAAGTGTTGAAGTTTGTGACTCGATTTCTGTAACAATGAATGAATATTTGACTATATATTTATTATTCATTTATTATACATTTAAGAGTCATAATTTAGACATTTATTGGTTATGCAGGCGTATGAAGAAAACACATGACTTTTCAGATTCTGACTCTTAAGTCTGCCTCTATGCAAAATATATATGTGTTGTTTTGTTGTCTTGGGGGTTTATGAGTTGTGTGAGATTTGAAATCACTTGTACGCATCCTCTTGTAATTCCTTCTTCAACACTAGTGGATTTTGCTAAGAATTCTTGTGTTGGACCGTTGAACCATATCATTACTCAAGTTTGAGGAGAGGAAAGGTGAAACATATAATTTGGTACTTTTATAATAATAAGAAGTGAAAGGAATCAAGTTTCAAGTAACTAAATGTTAAGAGATTATATTTTTAGTTTTATATTATAACATTATATTATTTTTTAATTAGTCAACTAAACTTATTGAGTGTTATATTTACTACCAAATCGAAGTTTAAACTGTTAGTATGACTACTTGCAACATTTTCTCTAAATATACATTGAAGAATCATGAACTAAAATTCATTGATAGGCTTAGGCACTTATAGCCTTTTGCTATAAGTTTTATTTATGCATTTATGCATGGCATAGTAATAAAAATATAAGTAATCAAGATTATAGAGACAAAAACTACAAGTGATTATAATGGGCTCTAGATGATCAAAACACCACATACAATAGCAACTAAATTTTAAGTTTGAACCTTCAATGCTAGATCAATTTAAATTTAACCAAAATCTTGGCGAACATGCAATCTTTGAGTTTGTTCTTTATTATTTAAATTTGCAAAGTGCAACTTCTTAAGTACATCTATTGAAATACATTATAAACACATTTAAGGACGAGAGTAGGGAGTATCTAGTTTCCAAGTGCATCTATGTGGCAATTAATATTTTAATAAAGATATAGAAAGGTGGTTTCACAAGACATTGTCATTATCTAGTTCTTAAAAATGAAACAGTACGTGATAATATTTAATAGAGTTTTAGGAAATACTAATAGTACGAGACATGTGATCTTATCTTGTGAGATACAAAAAAAAAAAAAAAAAGATAGGTTTTAGATTGTTGAGAGAAGACATGTAGCTTTATTTTATCTTCTCTCGACAAACGATATCTCAATTGTCTATATCCAAAGATGAGTTCGCTTAAGAGGAAAAAATTCAGTTTGCTTACAGTTTTTCATTAAGTATATCCCTTCAATTATGTGTTCTATAAAGCATAAAAGAAGGGGTAAATGTCAAATTTTCCACCTAAAGTTTACATGCAAATTTAATTTAGTACTTAAAATTTAAAGAGGTTTATTTAATATTCAATCAAATTTTTTAAAAATATTTTTACTACATCCTTAGTAAAATTTGTTTTGTTTGCAAATGAAAATTGTAGCACATCATTAAATTTTTATTAATATTCCCAATACAATCCATCATTCATTGTCTGCTTTTTTCAAGTTAGGAAATAGAGCAAATAGTGTTAGTAAAAATAATATAAAATAGAAAATTTTCATTAATTAAATTGACCATTTAAAGTTTAGGTATTAAATTGAATTTTAATGCAAAGTAATGATACCAAATTTAACATTTGTTTTTTCCTAAAATAGGGTTAATGTTGCGAACGGTACTTGAATTCAACATAAAATAAAACTACACTTAAATTTTGAAATTGATCAATTTAGTACATAAACTTTAAAATCGTGTATTAAATTAATCAATTTAGTACCCAAAAAGACCTTTCGTGCTAATAACTCTTTGCTAAATTAATTAATTTTAAAGTTTAAATAATTAATTACATATTTTATTGAATTTTCAGCGCTATTAACGATGTGGACTCCTCTTAAAAAAAAAAAAATATCCAGTGGGGACCCTATTATAATAGCTCGAGGTTGGTATAATTACAAACGAGATACAGACAAATGTGGGGTGGGGTTTGAAAAAAACAAGTCGTGTGCCCAGGGAGAACATTGACGTCTCAGCCGCCGAGTCGGGAGGAGGTAGAGTATACTCAATGACGCATCATTGCAACTTGATTCATAATTGAAGGCATGAACAGCATGGTATATTCTTCGATCCGACTGGGAATCCTTATCAGAAAAAGAAATGGATGATGGGCTATATTCATAATTGAAGGAATGAACGGCATGGGCTATATGTAAAGATATTGCTAATCCTACTGATATCATCAAATACCATCCTTAATTCAGCTCCACATTACAGGACAAAATTAGAAAGTTTGAAGCATCAAATATAAACATATTATATTATACGTTTTGTTGGTTTGATTGTGTGAAGTTTTAATTAAATTCAATTGTGAGTGTGACTTTATGGCTACACAAAACATATGTATGACAAACCCAGAAATGCATATGAAAAAGTTTCATGGGAATACGGGTGAATTAATCCGTGAGGCGACGCGATGAAATAAAAGGGTCAAGGAGATGTTTGAGAAAGTGATTGAGGAGAAACTAGATAAATCCAACTCTGCAGTAGATAAAGAAAGGTAGCTAGAGAGGGAAATTAAAAAGTATTTTAACGATAGTAGGTATAGGTGCAAATAGTTTGAGAGAAGTGAAAAATGTCACTTTCTCCACACTCCATCTCAAACTTTTATATCCGAAGTAACGCTCACTTGAGGTGAGGGGAAGAGAATTAATTAGCTTACATCTTTCCGCTTGGAGAGTTTTTATAATCCTATCAATTATTTTAATGATTTGATTACGGTTAGATTTAATATGAGCCATTGAATAATGATGACAGGATCATAGAATTTTCTTTCCACTTGATATATTAGCATCCCTTTGATAATTAATAAGACAAGGAAATAAAAAATATAATTTTTCGAGTTTGATATGACTTTTTATTGTTAAAAGATTGTGTTTTAGTTTATGACACTTGAAGGTAAACTTTAATGTTGAAATTATATTTTCAAGATATGATTTCTAAACAATCTAGCTAATATTGTGTTTTGAGTATATAATTTTAAGCGCTGTATTTTTTAAATAAAATTCGTAATTTTGTTTTGTCTATTTTTTTTCCTGTTTCCCTTCAATTTTATGTTGTATAAAGCATAAGAGAAATATCTAGTGGACATTTACTTTATTTTTTATTTAATAATAATAACTAATATGATGTTATTAGTACAGCAATATTATATGCGTTTTTGCAAATCTAACACACTTGTAATTAATAGTAATGGCTTTTTTTTCATGAATATTTGCCTTTTTAAGTTTGTATTATAAATTTATTATAAAAAATTCCTTTACTGTCACACTTCAAAAATGGCCTAGTAGGATTATCCTAAAGTTATCATACACATGTGCACTCGTAATATGAGAACCGTTTTGTAAGTCAGAGATTATAAGACTCTAATTAATTATTAATTTCTCATACATTAGTTAAATGTATTCATATAATACTATTATTAAAACTAAACAAGGGAATCTGAATTTTCACATTTCACTAAGATCACATAGAGATCCCCCACCAATAATAAAATTGGGTTTCATTCTACAAAATACAAAGTCTCAATTGTTTGTACAGTTTATCTAATTTGTATTCTAAGTTCACTGTTATTTAACTTTCTAACTTCAATGGGCTTGATGGAAGGGCTTTCTTCACACATTCCTAGCCTAATCTTAGCTAACATTATACCTGCATAAAAACTGTTGGAGGGTGAGCAAAACACAACTCAGTTGGTTCATTACTCACTACTATCGGTCACGCAAGTTATCAAGCATTAATTAAACACTCATGCAAATCTATCTACACATAATATGAACGCATACGTGAAGAATGCAAACAACACATCTATAGGAGTCCAGAGCTATTGACGATGTAGATTTATGCTATCTACACATCAGCTGTCTCCTATACTTACCCACATAGAATACTGTGCTTTACCAGAGTGAAGCTGCTTGGTGGTTGTGTCCATCCAGACTCACTCAACGCTTACGCATCATTAGTAAAAAGCAACTATTCCCCAACGTCTACGCATTCTAAGTTGGTTAATGTTTTAAGCTGACCATCACCAATAATTGCGAATCAAACTGATCATCACTAATTAATGTTGAATCAACAAGTAGACCCCAACTTAGGCAATATCTACCGTCGAAACTGACCATCACCCTATAAAGGTGATTTCGACAGGTAAACCCTAACTCAGGTAACATCTATCTCCAATACTCACCATTACCCAATAAAGGTGAATCCAGCAGGTGGCTCCTAACTCAAGCAACATCTGCCGCTAAAACAAGTCTCAGAAATGTCCCAGGTTATTTCATAAACTCACTTGGAAAAATTCGTTCAAAAAGAATGGATAAGGAGTAGCTTGAGATTCTCCATGTCTTGTTCTTTGAAAATATATTTCAAAAAATTTTTAGTTTCAAATTTCGAAACATTTCCTACAGAAGGTTTTAATCACATGCGACGGGTATATCCAATTAGTTTAGTCCAGTGATTATAGTTATCCATTTCTTCTAGTGATCATGTGGATGATAGCATCCACAACAATCAGTCATTCAACAAACAGATAATACAATCAACATAACAACAAGCAGTAGCAAACACAAGCAAATAGCAGATCATCAAAATTCCCTCACCCAAGCATTCTTGTTTGTTTGATACGACTTTTGGAAATACCTAGGATTTGAGAACTTTGACTTAATATATCCTATGAAATGAAATAACATATATTCATTATTATATGTGCTATTCGTATAATGCTTCTAGTTGCACTTTTCAGTGTCCTAATTCAATTTTATTAATTCTGATATATTTGTGTACCTAATTAAGATTCTTTAAATTTTATAAAGTTTATATTCTCCCAGTAAAGTTATGAAATTTGTACCAATACATTTTATGTAGGAGAAGTCTTCCTATAATCTTTAGATTTCAATTTTAACTATAATCTTTAGATTTCAATTTTAACTATGTAAATATAAACTAAGTCTATTATATTCGTTTCTAACTCTGTTATCAGTATGTGATTAGTCAATGATGCTCATAAGGTTTTCTATTTTCTAGTTCTTATATGAAATTCGTATTAATGGATTTTATTTATGAAAAGTGATCTAAATAGTTTACGATGTTACTTTTTATCATGTAATCTTTAACTAAACCTATAATATTCATTTCTACTTGGATTTTCATATACATACAGGCATTAAAAAGCTTGTTTTGAGTATTTAATTTTATTTATCCGTAAATTCTATTTATTCTATGACTGCTAATAGATGTTGTAGAATATGTTAAGTCTCGTTTTGTTATTAAGCTGTTATGATTTATGTGGTCCTTTAGTAGATCTACCTTAAGGTAGTTAATATTTATTACCCATTATTTATTTTCATTGTGTTTCTCTTGTTTCTAATATACGTTTTTATCTATATTTAAGGGAATCAGACTATTAGAATCTATCTATATCTACATTCTTTAGTGCTTACCTTGATAGGGAAATTTTCTTTATTATTTACTTCGTTTGTCAACTTTATCTGTCTACATAATTTGAAATTTCTATTATTTATAGGGTTACATTCTATTATTTTAATTGCTAGATTATTTTTCTAACATATTAGTTGGTTCACAAAGTTTAATGTGTATTAATTGTTTACTGAACCTAAATTTTTCTTTCCTTTTTAAGTTTATAATATGTATGGCGTAGTTCTTAGAGTTTTGTTTATTGGAAAGGAAAGGAAAATGGGTTTTGAGATCTATACGGGTGGGTTACAAGGGGAGTGTAGAAGGATAAGTGATGTTTTGTGTCCTACACTGCCAATACATGACTCATGTAGAAGGAAAAGTAATGCTTTGTTTCTACATTGTTGTTCTATACGGTCTATGTGGGAGGTCATGTACAACTCGAATATGCAGAGGAGAAAACGAGGTAATAAGTGAAATATAAACAAGTAGTAACTATATGATGTGCCACAAAATTAGGATTTTCTTTGATACCAAATTATGATATGCCTAAAATGCACCAGATGTAATAAATCACAATTTGCATAATTTGTATTTTAGGTTTTTGTATTATATGGATTTCTGGTGAAAGAAACAGGATATGAACAGTGTGATAACGGATATAACTCACCGAATCAAACTGAACTACACTCTTTCTCGTTTGATATTATACACAAACAAGATAAAGTGGTTTGGTCGAAACAATCTGAATGACTGGTAAGAACAAAAACTCGCCACAATAAAAACAATGATTGATAAGAGTAAAATTGAGAGAAAATCTCAAACTAGGGTTTTCAAATATCCAAAAGCTATCTAGTGTCATTGAAAAAGGGTATATATAATAGTACCCAACAAACAAAATAAAATAAATATGAAATAATTGAAAATATGTGCTCTGGGACGAAAGCTGGCCAGGTATGCCGCCAGCCTATGTTTCAATGCCATCAATGTTGAAGATATGCACCGTCCCTTGAGTCGGTGTACTTGGAAACTTGATCACCTGAGGCGACCATGCTGTCTTCTACAACTGTGATATATATGAACGCCACCGGCTTTTGGGCAGAAGGCCACCGGCATTGACATCAACACTGCCAGCTTTAATAGTCGGCCTTTAGCTGTTGTAACTTCTATCTTCAATTGTTGATTGGCATTTGCGTGGGTCTTCATATCCTAATTCCTTCCAGGCTTGAACTTGCATCCCGTGTCCTTCTTCACTTGATCTTTGTTCACTCCTAGACCAATAGATGAGGCCATGAAACTATTCCCATCACTGTACATATTCATAAATATTGAGGATTCATGTATATAAGTAATGCTTTAATCTAAGTTAAGTTATTGATGTGTATTATAAGCTTCTAAAATGGTGTCACAAAGAATAAATAAAACAGGATAAAGAAATAGAATAAGTCTAGTTTTATACATATACTTGTTCATAAGAATATATATATATATGCATATATTAAAATATGTGCATATAACATCAAGTATTTAAAAAAATCAAGTGTACAAACTGAGTGCTCTAAGAGCTAGAACAAGAGTGGCCATTGAACGCTCATTGAGCGCACATAGTGCGCTTATGGAGTGATCATAGAGCGTTCATAGAACGCCTATGGAATGCATTCTTGAGTGCTCACTAAGTACTTGTGTGTGCATGCTTGTGGAGTGCTCACTGAGTGCTTGTGTGTGCATGTTTGTGATAACACTTAGTGAGTTTTTGTTTTTGCAATATCTTGTTCATTTCTAGTCTGATTTTAATGTATATATAGTCGATTTGATAGTACTCTTTGAGTATTTTCTAGTAATGGTGTTGTTTTCAAGAAAAGAAACATTAAGATGTTCAAATTTATAAAACATGTTTGTAAATTTCAAGTAAATACATGGCAGCTTTAACCAAAACTTGTTTTTATAATATCTAACTCTTTTCTAGTACTCTTTTGATAAACAAATAGTCGTTTTCATAGGATTTTTCTGTTACAATCCATTGATGTTGTTGTTTGTAGTAGGTAAGATCTCTAAGATGGTGAAAATATAATAACACACTGTACTTTTTAGAAAAATCTAACAGTAATAAGTGGATTTTTTTTTTTTTGTTTTTGTGATATTTAATCCGTTTCTTATCCATTTTTATTAAATGAGTAGTCGATTTCATAGGATTTTTCGTGTACTTTCCATTGGTGGGGTTTACTTTTGGCTTGTGATGGTTATAACCATACAGTTTATTCAAACTTGTAAGGACTACATTAATACATGGATGATTCAACTTGTCAAATTCTCTATATCTATGCACTAACCGACATGTAAGGAGTTCATGAATGAAATATGAAATTAGAGATGAAATAGGAATCACCTTGATTTGATATGGAAGATGATAGTTAGCACTCCTCCTTGATAAGAACTAATCCTAGAATTAAAAAGCTAGAGGTGAGTTTCAAATGGTTTAAGATTCAACTTACTCAATTGGAACTCTCTTACCTTTAGTATTGGATTTGGAAATTTGTTTTGTTTTAGCTAGAGGAGTCTTTGTTCCTTGGAAGCTGTCACAGTTTTAGCTATGGGAGAAGGTGAAGTTTTGTTGTGGTTTTTGTTTGTTTCCTTTGTAAGTTATTCTTGGTGAAGCTTAGGAAAATAGAGGTTGCTCTATTTTTTTTTTTTTTCAATTTTTGGGAGAGAATAAGGGCTGTTTGTTTACTTGTTGGTTAAATTTTTAGGTCAAGTTAGTGGGGAAATAAATAAGCTTGTTTGATTGCTAGTAGTACATATTTATACAAACTATATAAGAGCTGTTTTTGTTATGCAAGTTGGAGGGTTAGGACGTGAAGGCTACTAAAAGAATCCTCAATTCACATCTGCAATTTTTGGAGGCTTTAGAGTCGGTTTATATGTGTGTTTGTTTAGCAGATTTTCAAGTCAACAAGTAGCTTCCTATGTGTCCATTTAATGTGTTTTCATTGGGGATTGTTCGGTCAATTGTCAAAGTCTGTTAGCTTAGTCAATTCCTTAGTAACTCTAGAGAATTTTCGTATGGAAAATGAGATCCAACTTGTAGTGCAATGTTTATGTCCTAGCTGATTATTTACAGAAATTAAGGACCAAAGCTATAGCTGATTTTGCAACTTGCTAAGACTTTGTTGGGTTGTACATTATACTTATTTATATGAGTTATAAAGACAACTTGTTGCTGCTTATATGTGTGAATGGGATCACTTATTTTATGGAAATTATTAGGAGCTTATAGGATTTTGAAGCATGTTGTCTCCTATATGCAGCAACAACTCTTAGGAATTTAGGGAAAGAATTCTAGCCGTTTTTGGCAAGTTAAGTTTTCTTCTTCATTCAATTCATATGTAGCTTAGATGTCTCTTTTTGGATGAAGTCATTTTCAATTTGAACACAACTTGTTTCATTTGTTAGGGCAAGTATCGATGGAGAGCTCAAGAAGAGGTGGCTGCTATATTTTCCCAAGAATGAGCAATCGATTTGTGTGTATTGGAAAATCAGATTTCTAAGTCAATAATTACCAACTTATGTGCCAATTTGAGGAGCTTTTATTAGAACTTGAAGAGTCAATTCTTCAAACTTGGTGAGCTTGAGTTTTACCTATATTACCTAAGGCTATATACGGTGGAAGTTGTATAATTTTCAAGCATGTTGTCTCCCCCTCTAGCAGCTGTAGCATAGGATTTTGGGGAACAATTTAGAGCTAGTTCATCAACTTGTTTTAACCATTTAAGGAGTTGTTTTCTTGGAGCTTCATGATTTGTTGTGGGTCATTTTCACTTTGACTCTAAGTTGTTCAATTTCTACAAATTGAAGGGATAGTTGTCGTGGAGAAATTCCAAGAATTAGCAACTAGTTTTTTTGCTACAATTTCTCACCATGTATACATATATCTCTTAATTTAATACTTGTTTAACTTATAGTATAAGTTAATTCATCAAGTACTATGTCTTATATGTATTTGTATATAAGTTATATAAGAATTTTATTTCCAAAAATTTTAATGTTTTTACAAAATTTCTAGATTATTTATGAATTCAAATTATGAATTTAAAGTTTATGCAATTAAATATTTTTAGAGTTTTACCTTATGCGAGTAAGGATTTCTGGGCACAATAGGCTAAAACAGGGTTTTAGCACCTATATACTCCAAATTTCCTAGCTAAAATTATGGTGTAATCCATATTTTTATTTGAAGTCTAGATTCTTAGTTATAGATTTTTTTTCATTCTTATCGCGTATTTATAATCCTAGTAGTTTATCTTTAAGTTATCATTTTCAACCAATAGACTTTATTGGTTAACAGCTTTATTTACTCTTGAAATTTAAAGTTGATTATATTCACATGTTTAGTTTTCAGTACTAGCTATGGGATCTTGTCCTAAGAATTATTTATTTTGATAATTGATAATAATAAATTTTCTAATACTTTTTTAGAATTTTAAGTTATTAGAGACAACTTGAAAATCATGGTATCATTATTTAACAATTGTAGAATTTATTTTCTCATGACTAACTTAAGGTAAAATGATTTTGAAATTTATATTAACGATCGATTTATCATCGATCATTGATTGTTAGGATTATGGAATTTATATTTTGTGTTTTGCAATTTTATTGGTAAGATTCTAATCTTTTTATCTATGATCAAATTTGTTTTTATTTAATATTATTAAATCACGAAAAATCGAGAGTGACTTTTGTGACTTTTTATTATAGTTCTTTATGATTATATAATCTCCGTCATTTTACATAACTTGATTATAATAATTATTAAAAATATAATATAGAATCATAAAGAACTATAATAACAAGTAGAAAAAATCACTCTTAATTTTTTGCAATTGTCAAAAATTATTAAAATACAAATAAATATGATTATAGTTAGAGAAATTAAAATCCTTACTAATAAAATTTCAAAACACCAAGAATCCTTTTACCTTAAGTTTAGTAATTAGAAAATAAATTATACACTTATTAAATAATAATATAATGATCTTCGACTTATCTTTAATATTTTAAAAAAAATCTAAAGTGGCATTAGAAAATTTAAGATTATTAATTATTAAAATAAATAATTCTTAGGACAGAATTATGCAACATGAGTCAATAACTCAACAAATAATCATAGTTGACCTTAAATTTCAATTACAATAAAAGATGATAATTTTTAGAACTCATTGGTATAAAAGAATAGTTTAAAGATAAATCATTATAATTATAAAATATGCAAAAAGATAAAAAACTAATCAATACTTAAGCATCCAATTCTTAATTAAATATTTGAATTATACCGATATTTTAGTTAGAAAAATTTGAGTTTATAGAAACTAAAATCTTGATTTGACTTTGTAACCCCATGAATTTTTATAACTAGTAAAACGAATATAGTAGCAAATGTAAAATAGATATTAAACTTATGACCCAATAAAAATCCTAAAATGAACTTATGAGTAATAATAAACTCATTTATAGTTTAAAAATCTGAATAGAAAATTCTTTGACCTTAATAGATACCAAATACAAGATTTCGTATCTTGAGCCAATAACATAAGATATAATTAAAAGTAGCTCTACCTTTGAAAAACAACAAAAGACAACTCCTTTATAGAACTTATTGATTATAAAACTATAACTAAAAGATGAACTGCTAGGATTATAAATATGTAACAAGGGTGAAAATAGATTCATAACTACAAATCTAGACTTCAAAGAAAAATTTAGATTACACCATAATTTTAGTTAGTAAATTTGGATTCTATAGGTGCAAAAATCCTAATTTAGCCTATCGGCTCTAGAAAATCTTAATCACATAAGAAAAAGCTCTAAAATTAATTAATCGTGTAAACTTTAAACTCAAAATTTGAACTCAAAATAATGTAGAAAATTTGTAGAAGTTATAGATGAACTTTCAGAGATAAAACCCCTTATACTGATATATAAATAGATATAGGACTTAGTACTTGATGAATTAATTTATAATATTAATTAAACAAGTATTATATGAAGTGATATATGTATATACAATGGAGAATTATAGCAAAGAAAATCAGCTGCAAACTTTGAAGGAAATCATGCCAAATATACCTCTAAATTGTACAAAATGAACCATGAAAGTCAAGATGAAAAGGAATTGTAAGCTAATCGAAAATCTCCAAATAAGCTTAGTAATTAATGAACCAATTACAAGCTTCAAACAACTTGCAAATGGCTCAAAAATTTGTCTCAGATTTCCATAAATACCAGCTGCAAAGGAGACAATAAATTCCTGAAGTTGCAACACATACATCCACTGTGAATGACCCTAGATAATTATATACTTATTTAGCCAATAAAGATTGAAAAATTTGACCAATAAGCTCCAATAAAAAACACCCAAAATAGACGCATAGGAAGTTACTTGTTAACTTAAGAAAATATACTATACAAACAACCATAAAAACCGAACCTCAGTAGCTCCAAAAAATTGTAGACGTCAACTTGAATTACAACCTACAATTTGCACTGAAAATTCAACCTAACTTGCACAACAAACACACCACCTATATAGCTATAAATAAACATCAATAACTAGCAAACAAATCGAATAACACATGAAATTTTACAGCACACATCCACCGCTCATAGCTTAACGTAGAGTTGGATTTAGAAGCTCACAAAAGTTGAAATCTTGACCAAATGAGCTTTAATAACATCTCATTAAATGGACACATGGCTAGTTGAAGATTGACCCATGAAATCTGCAAATTATGGACTCAAACGATCGACTCTAAAGCTATAATAAATTCAGAAAAAAAATAGCCCCTGCAAGTTCCAATTCGCGTCCCCAAAATAGCGCATTTGTACCACATTTCAATCCTTATTTGATATATACAAATAAGAAGTTATTAGTTAACAAATAAACACATTATTAACCCCTTAATTTGACCCAAAAATATGTAGCAAATCCAAGCTAAAACACCTCCTTCAATCTCTTAAAAGTTGCAACATCTAAAACAGAGCAAACAACCCTGTTCTCCTCATTTTCTCCACCATAGAAGCTATATTTTCAACAAGACAAACACTACAAACAAAGTAAAAAAACAAACAAGCTTCATCTCCTTGATAGATGTCACTATGACAAATTTAAAGGGTAAAAACTCCTCTAGCTAAGGCAAATGAAATTCTAAAGTCCAATACAAAAGGTAAGAGAGTTTCAATTGAAATAATTGAATCTTAGATCATTTGAAACTCACATCATGTTTTCTAATGCTAGGATCAATTCTTATCAAGGAAGAGTGTTTAATATTCTCTTTCACATCCAATTAAGGTGACTTCTATCTTAACTTTTATTTCCTATTACGTTCATATATTGATATTAGGATAGATTAAGTTGTTTTGAAGAAGCTTATGTGCATGGATAAGTAGTTGCTTATTTGATGAATTCAACGAGATGAGATATCATGGTGTTGATAATTCTTGGCTGCTTAGGATTATGGAAACATCAACTCAAGAATATAGAACACTAAGCTTTAGGAAATTCGGTTTTAAAGAAGAAAGAATCAACCAAGTTTGCTAAATACACAAAGGAAGGCGTTAAATAGATTTAATAAACTATATTAATACGTCCATCATAAACCAAAATAACCCCAACAATGGAAAGTACATGAAAAATCCTATGAAATCGACTGCTCATTTGTTAAAAACTAATAAAAACAGATTAGATATCGCAAAAAAAAATTTTACTTTTTGCTGTTAGATTTTCACGAAAGTTGCAGACTGATCCTATGTATTTCACCATCTTAGAGACCTTGTTTAGTAAAAAACAACAACATCAATGGATTGTGATAGAACAATTCGATGAAAATGACTATTTATTCATCAAAATGGGTTAGAAATGAGTTAGATATCACAAAAACAAGTTTTAGCTAAGTTGACATATCTTTATCCAAAAATTTCAGACATGTTTAATAAAATTTAAACATCTTGCGTATTTCTTTTCCTAAAAACAACACCATAACTAGAAAGTACTCAAAGAGTACTATCAAATTGACTATTTACTCATCAAAATTAGATTAAAAACGAGTAAGAAATTGCGAAATCAAAAACTTACTAAGAGCTATCATAATCCTACACACACAAGCACTCAGTGAGCTCTCAAGAACGCACTCCATAGGAGCTCTATGCACACTCCATGAGTGCTCTATATGTGCTTGATGAGCGCTCCGTATGTGCTCGCTGAGCGCTCCATGACTACCCCATACCTACTCCATGGGCGCCCCTGTCTTAGCTCTTGAGCACTTAGTTTGTACTCTATATTTTTCTTAACATATTTGATCATACATACACCTATTATATATATGTAAATATATATCCTTATGAACAAGTATATGTATAAAACTAGATTTATTTTATTTCTTTATTCTATTTTATCTATTCTTCATGATACCATACATGTTATTATCTTAAAAATAAAATTTAAGTAGGATAAACATATGATATATGATCTGAATGGAATGTGTATGTATAATTTCAGATGCTACCAGCAAGTATACTGGGTCTTGATCAAGTAATACAGAAGTGAGTTGAGTATCGTTCCCATAAGGACTAAATTAACTACTAGATTGATATTAGTTTATACTAATATTTAGAAAATCAAAGTGTATCAATTAACTAACTAATTTTATCTATATGAATGCAATGAGATTGTGAGAAGTATATAAGATAAATATGGGAAGGAAAAGAATCCATCCTAATCTTTACTAATCATGCTAAAGTTATATTATATGAACAATTAGAATTATGGATATTTGTAAGAAATTGTCAAAAGTAAACCATAAAATAATCTATTAGCTTCCGCTATACAAATTATCAATGGAATCTAATTTATAATCATAAATTTTCTAATTCTATGATTATCTAATATCCTAAATTAATTCCTCCTAATTCCTTAGTGAGAAATTAAAGCAAAATATTGCATGAATCACATGGACAATTTCTAAACTAGATTAAACTTCAATGTTTCCACATTTGTTGTTTAATCCCAATTTATGAATCCTATAAACCCTAATTCTTCTTCCAAAGTATCAGAATTCTTATCAATTCAATTTCAATCAGAAATAAAATAGATAATTATGATTCAATACAAATATTCCATAATTCTAACAGTCCTATAATATACATTCAATAATCATCTTAGCAAAATTAGGATTTCATCAATTCCCACAAAGAAGAATTTAGCTACTCATGGATGTTGATTCAATAATCAAATAAGAATATGCAATTGATAACATGATGAACAAATAATTCAGATAAATGAATTGCATAAAAAAGAGATTAGATATCACCAATTCAAATATAACAATCTTCAATTACAATTCTTGAAAGCTCAAATCTCTCACAAATCTCTATAAATTTCTAAGGATATTTGTGTACTAAATTATTTCCTATGTATCTACTGCTTGTGCTGCTTCTTGCTTGTTGATGTTTGAGGGGGGAAGTCCCCTATTTATAGGAAAAATTTCATGCAAAGCATTAAATGAAAAATTGCAGTTTCACTTCATACACCGGCAGTTACAGATCCTACGCTGGTGGCTTACAGACGGCATATCTTCAATTTCTTCTTTTCACAGGCAGTAAACTGGCAGCTTTCTTCATCGATTACATGTGTAGGCCATTTATACGCCGACGACTTAGATGTACATCTAGTCGGCGTATGTGATGAGAAAGGAAAGGTTGAACCAAATTTACAACGAAAGCTGCCACAAAGATGGCCGCTTTGATACCGGCTTAGATACTCTAGCATATTTGGTCTCTTCAATTTCCTCCAAGCATGTGTTGTGTTCATATCGCTTTAGATCTGTGATCTACACTGCCTCAACGCCGATGGCTTAGTATCCGACGTATGTTGTAACTCCTTTTATGTTGGTGACTTTTGAACTCCGAGTTATCGGCCTTCATTGTACGCTGGCTTATTCATCTTCTATGCCGACAGCTTTGAGGCGGCATATAATTGGTTGGGTTTAAAGCTTACAAGGATGGCAGTGTTGGCAACAGCCTTAAGTGTAAGCCGTCTCAACGCCGACGGTGTTGAAGTAAGAACAGCCGACTTATCTTTGAATTTTTCCATTTTTTCACTCCAAAGTTTCTTGTTTTGATTTCCTTGTCCAAATTAGACCTGAAACATGAATTTTAATCAAAACAATTATCCATTCTAGCTCTTTTGAACATCGACTAGTTGTATAAAATATGATCTTATCAATTCCCCCACACTTGAACTTTTGCTTGTCCTCAAGCAAAATGAAGAACAAAATGAAATCTCTTATAGATAGTACAACTTTTCTAATTTAATCACAATTTCTTTAACTTGTTTTTCTTCTATCTATTGCTCCAACCATACCAATTTCTTGTAATTAGAGTACTATAATTAAAATTTAGAAGTTAATCCAAACAAAACAAGTTTTAATCTTAACTTTAACAAAAGAACATTCTATTCAAAAAGCAAATACTCAATCCACTAAGGAAAAATACTCATTTAAACTTCATTAGACTTTTAGCTTTTATATATATATTCTAAGTAACACTAAATGAAAGCATGTGATACCTACTTTTTCCTTAGAATTTCTCCTTCTTTATTATAAGTCTCCTTTATCTGCTTATTTGCATTCATTTTTCTTTTCTTTTTCAAGCATTTATTTTCTTTTTGGGAGGTTTTTGCCTCCATCTTTTTGTTTTTTAAAGTTCATGAATTGAACTTTTGCCTTTCTTCCCTTCTCGTTATAGTGAGTTCATTGAGTCGGCACATCCCAGGCTCATCACCTAAGTGACTAGGTTTCAAAATACCCCTAAGAACTCTTCCTCACTTTAACATTCAAGTTCAGATACTCATGACTCAAAATTTTAAGTCAGAGGAGTAGTGGCTATGCTTGTTTCTTTCTTTTTGAATGCAATAACAATATCAAAGACTTATTTTTATAAAGGATCACTAAGTTTAAAAGTTTCTTCTAGCTCTTTCATTAAGTGTTATAATTCAAAGAATATATACAAACTAAAATTTCCTAGAAGTAAACCTATTTATTTTCCACAAAAGGACTCGACCAGCTTTTAAATTTCCAATTCCAAAGTTAAAAATAAAGTAAACTTGTTTCTTAAAGATTTTACAACTTAATTTTAACTTAGTAAACCAATCACAATAGTGAGTAAGATACTTTTACAAGTTAATTTCATTGTTTTCAGTCTTTACTTTGTAATCTCCAATTTTTAAGAGATTTTGAAAAAATTTTGACAGAATTTCCTCATAATTTGCTTTCAAACCAAAAATACAAGGTGAGTATTTTCAAATATAAATAATAGTAACTCAGACAACAGATCATATTCACAACTTTAATTCAGCACTTCATTCAATTTATCCCTTCCCCCACACTTTAACTAAACAGTGTCCTCACTGTTTTGCAACAATTTAAATTATAGGAAAGGAATAAGAAAAAGAATTTGATACTTCCATGAATTCAGTTGTTTCACAGTCATCAAAATTTGCATTGCAAGAGAGAATTTTTGCTTTGCTGGCTTTCCTGTAATCACTACAAAAGAAAAACAAAAACAAGAAAAATAAAAGCAGAAAAATAAAGAAGTCTACCCACAGGAACTTGGGTACTCAATATATATACATGCCAAGATAAAAAAAAAATAAAAAACAATAAAGATCAAATGAGAGCTAGTAGGATCTCTAGCTCTCTGGCCTTGGACTGGGTTTGCTGTTGGTCTGCTCAAGACTGTGTCTCTAAGTGTCTCCTAGGCTAGCTGTGTGTGTATGCTCCGAACTGAGTCTATCTGTGATGTGACTCAGAAGAAGTCTCATATGTCATACCAGCCCCTGTCTCTGGGCTCAAGCAGCAGATAGCCGTCTTCAATGCCTTAAAGATAGACTTTCTAAATTTCTTGTTTTTCTTTCTCTCTTGTTCCTGTCTATCTTTGAGCTCCTGGCTTTGCTTCCTCAGCTCCTTAATATCCAGCCTAAGTTGGTCCATGTCATATGCAGAAGCTCCTGAAGTACCTGTTGGAGGAGGAGGAGCAGATGTAGATGGGATCTCAAATGGAGCATCTCCAGGAAAGATATCTTGGAACTCAATCTCCTCCAGGATTGGGGGCTGAGCTCCTCTGAGGTTTTTAAGAAACCCCAGCCTTGGAATGGAGCTGATGAGATCTTTCTACTCTCAAATATCTCATCGTCTTGTGGAGGCTCAAAAATACCCATCCCCTTCAGCAACTTAGTAATGTAGCCACCATAACACAGGACTCTAGTCTTAGTATCATCTGTCTGCCTGTAGATGAAGTTCACTATCTCCATACCCAAATCAATCCTGTAGCCTCTGATAAGGCTATACAGATAAAACATATCAAAACTAGTCACCTTGCTTTGACTAGTCTTCTTGCAGCTTAGGGTGTGTGCAAGAATGTGGTGGAGTAGCTTGTGCTCAACAGCACCAAAAGAAGTGGCCAATGATTTGGAGGGGATGAAAGGCTCATTTGCTCTATCAGGAGCAACCAATTGAAACCAGTAAGCCTCCTGAGTCATGTGATCATCTCTCTCAGGCCAACTGTTAGGCAGATTCAAATTTTCTGCCTCCTCATCATATAATCCCAATAACTTTCCCATCTGCTTCAGCTTTACTTCCTTGGTCTCGCCATATACCTGGAACTGAAATGTGGACTCAACTCTGTCTGGGATATTTTTCAAAGTGGACAAGAACTCAATAGTCAAGTTTTTGTAAGCTGGCTCCCTAAAATCAAATAACCTGATCCAAGCTGGATCTTGGATCATCTCTCTGATCTTATCAATGATCCCATATTCATCAAATAGGCACCAGTCCAGGTACTGGGTATTTAAGAAGTCCATCTTCACCAGCCTCTTCTTTCTATCCTTAGCATACTGCTGACTAAACAGTAGATTTCTGGTCTGAGAACCAGATGTAGAGGCATCTGTAGTCTTTTGTTTCTTTTGTCTTGGAGCCATTCTTGCAAATAAATTGATTTTAATTAGAAACAAGGAATGCACAATATTAATGAAATTCTTGATGACTACAATCCTAATTTATGCCTAATTAGGCATTGAGACTTGCTTGAAAATGTACACTTGCAAAACTAATTCAAAGCTGGTAGCTTAGATTGGCCAGCTTAGAATTGAACGTTGGAATTTCAAACTTCACAATGAAAAATGAATTTCAAAAATTTTTTACCAAATGATCTGTAAACATTTTTTCACCAAATTTTTCTTCAAATTTTTTAGAAATTCGAAATTCCACGTTCAATTGGAGCACAATTGAGCACAATTCATCAATTGGAACTACTAACTAGTATAATAGTTCATGTCAAGCATCAAATTGCAGTCCAATCATCAAAGCCACAATTTTCGAAATTTGACATCCTATACAAGCTCAAGAACCCTAATTTTGCAATTGAACCCCAATTCTAGTTTATACTCAATTCATGGATCAAGTCAGCACATATTGAAATCAAGCATGTATGGAACAAAATGCAGCTTGAACAGATTATCAGAACATCATCAAGCAATCAAATCTATCAAGATCCGACGTTAATGTCACATTTTCTAATTGTAATAATCCACGAGCTATTTGATAGATTAAAACAGATATAATGCAATGTAATGGATTAAAGCAAAGAACTAAAAGTAAAGATCGTTGGAACTTACTTGACAAGCTGGATCAAACACAATGAGCAGTGGGATGGTTGAATGAGGGTGAGAGAGTGAGAGTTTAAGAGAAATGCGAAAGAGATTTGCGAAAGGAAGAGAGTGAAATACCTGTTAAATGCAATTCTGCAAAACGTACACCAGCATTTCTGTCGAGTACGCCGACGGCTTACCTGCCGGTGTAACACAATTAATTCCATACAGAGAGCAAAAGGCTGGTGGCTTACCATTTACACTGCTGGAAAGCTAGCAGCTTTCATTCTCAGGTGCCGGCTTTCATCGGGTTTCAGAATCCTTGTACTTTTCAAACATATGCTGCCTTCAAAGCCGGCGGTGTAGTAGGTAAGAATACCGGTGTATATATTGTTGCAAACGCTAGCTCTAAGCCGACGGCTTTCATCCTCCATTTGCCGGCTTGTTGTGTGGTGCTCACCTACCCTTGTTTTGACTTCAACGCTTGCTCAAAGTTGGTGGCTTAAGGCCGACTTTCCTTGATTTTTCAAAGCTGGCTCAAGGCTGGCAGCCTTGTGCCGGCTTTCAGCTTTTTCAGTTTTTTTTTTATACCTAACCACACTAAAAAAAAAGTTATAAAAAAAAACAAAACTATTCTAAATTAAACATGGGTTGCCTCCCAAGAAGCGCTTAGTTTAGAGTCGCTTAGCCCGACTTTTCCAATTCTTCATGGTTCCTTCAGATTCATGACAGTGGAAGCACTATCATGGTTTTCCCTTTCATAAAAATGTTTGAGCAAATGCCCATTCACCTTGAAAGTCCGATTATCATCAGTTTTCAATTCTATTGCACCGTAGGGAAAAACTTTGGCAATTTCAAAGGTCCTGACCATCTTGATCTCAACTTTCCTGGAAACAACTTCAAACGAGAGTTATAAAGTAAAACTTTTTGTCCAGGCAAAAACTCCCGTTGATAATGTTTCTATCATGCCATTCTTTGCTCGTTCTTTATATACGAGAATTCTCATAAGCTTCATTCCTCCATTCATCCAATTGATTCAATTGAAGCAATCTTTTCTCACCTGCTTTTTCATCAAAATTAAGGAATTTAATGGCCCAATATGCCTTGTGCTCAAGTTCTACAGGAAGATGACATGATTTACCAAAAACAATCATAAATGGGGACATTCCAATAGGGGTTTTAAAAGCAGTTCTATAAGCCCATAATGCATCATCTAATTTTAAAGACCAATCTTTTCTAGATGCATTAACAGTTTTTTCCAAAATTCTTTTATCTCCCTATTGGATACCTCAACTTGTCCACTTGTTTGATGATAGGGGGTAGCAATTTTGTGTGTAACACCATATTTTGATAAAAGTTTTTCAAATTGCTTGTTACAAAAATGTGATCCCCCATCACTAATGATAGCTCTAGGCACCCCAAATCTGGTAAAAATATTCTTTTTCAAAAATTTCAAAACTACTCGGGCATCATTTGTTTGTAAAGCAGCTTCCACCCATTTAGAAACATAATCAACTGCCACAAGTATATATTTGTTTGAAAAAGATGAGGGAAAGGACCCATGAAGTCAATTCCCCACACATCAAAAAGCTCAATTACCAATATTGTTTTGTGGTAATTCATGTTTCTTGGAAATATTACCAGTTCTTTGACATTGAGCACAAGACAATAAATATTTCCTGCAATCACGAAACAAATTAGGCCAATAAAATCCAGATGATAAGACCTTAGCTGTCCTTTGAAGACCAAAATGACCTCCAGCTTCTTTTGAATGACAATGCTCAATAATGTTAAGCTGTTCAGATTCAGGCACACAACGTCTAATTACTTGGTCAACACATTTTTTGAACAAATATGGTTCATCCCAAAATAGCTTTTCACATCATGCAAAAACTTTTTCTTTTGTTGATAAGAAAACCATATGGAATGATTTTGCTAACCAAGTAATTGACATAATCAGCATACCAAGGCAAATTTAGGATCTCTGCATGCAATTGTTCATCAGGAAACTTTTCATTGATAGGAATATCTAAACTATCAGATTCTAGTCTAGATAAATGATCAGCAATCACATTCTCAGTTCCCTTCTTATCCTTAATCTCAAGATCAAATTCTTGCAGCAACAATATCCATCTAATCAACCTTGGCTTTGCATCAGCTTTAGCAAACAAGTATTTCAAAGCAGCATGATCAGTATATACTATGACTTTAGATCCTATCAGATAAGGCCTAAACTTGTCACAAGCAAATATAACAGCAAGAAGTTCCTTTCAGTTGTGGCATAGTTTCTTTGAGCCTCATTCAAAGTCCGACTAGCATAGTATATAACATGAAACAACTTACCTCTTCTTTGACCCAATACTGCTCCTACAGCAAAGTCGCTGGCATCACACATAAGTTCAAAAGGCAGCTCCCAATCAGGTGCAATAATCACTGGGTAGATGTGAGCTTTCCTTTAATAAGTTAAATGCCTGCAAACAATTGTCATCAAAATTAAACACTGTGTCTTTCTCAAGAAGATTGCAAAGGGGTTTAGAAATTTTAGAAATCTTTAATAAATCTCCTATAAAAACCAGCATGTCCTAAAAAACTTCTAACTCCCTTAACAGTGGTGGGTGGTGGTAATTTCTCTATGATCTCAATTTTGGCCTTATCAACTTCAATTCCTCTCAAAAAACTTATGACCCAAAACAATCCCTTCTCTTACCATGAAATGACATTTTTCCCAGTTTAAAATCAAATTTGTTTCTTTGCATCTTTGAAGAACACAAGCTAAGTTTTCTAAACATGCTTCAAAAGACTTTCCAAAAACAGAAAAATCATCCATAAAAATTTCAATAAAATTCTCAAGCATGTCAGAAAAAAACCATCATACACCTTTGAAAAGTAGCAGGTGCATTGCAAAGACCAAAGGGCATCCTCCTAAAAGCAAAAGTGCCATAGGGACAAGTAAAAGTGGTTTTTTTCTTGGTCATCAGGAGCTATAGAAATTTGATTATAACCAGAATAACCATCTAAAAAGCAATAATAATCATGCCCTGCAAGTTTTTCTAACATCTGATCAATGAAAGGAAGGGGAAAGTGATCTTTTCTGGTGGCATCATTTAATTTTCTATAATCAATGCAAACTCTCCACCCAGTTACAGTACGAGTAGGAATCAAGTGATTTTCTTCATTTTTCACTACAGTCATACCACCTTTCTTTGGTACAACTTGAACTGGACTTACCCACTTACTATCAGAGATAGGATAGATAATACCTGCATCAAGGAGTTTCAAAACTTCCTTTTTTACTACCTCCTTAAGTGTTGGGTTAAGTCTCCTCTGTGGTTGAACTGTCGGTTTGTACTCAGCTTCCATCAAGATTTTGTGAGTGCAAATTATAGGGCTAATTCCCTTGATATCAGCAATAGTCCAACCAATTGCTTCTTTATGCTTCCTTAGAACTCCAAGCAGCTGCTGCTCTTGTTCACCTGTCAAATAAGATGAAACAATTATTGGCAAAGTATCTCCAGTTCCTAGAAAAGCATATTTTAAATGTGAAGGAAGGGGTTTAAGCTCAAGAATTGGTGGCTGTATCAATGATGGTACTGGCTTGCTTTCACTAGTGCCTAGCTCCTCATAATATCTTCCTTTGATTTGGCACTTTCTCAACTTCTTCCTCTTGCTCATCATCACTCCATTCATCAAGATTTCTTAAAACAGATTCCATAGTCTCTACACCTACATTCTCTTCAACAGACTCAGAAATAAACTCATCAATAATATCAATAGTATAAGGAACCTTTATCAAATCTTTTCATTGCATCATAAACATTAAAGGTTACCTGATCATTTTCTACCCTTAAAGTGAGTTTACCTTGTTCCACATCAATTAATGCTTTACCGGTTGCAAGGAATGGTCTGCCAAGAATCATTGGGACTTCACGATCCTCATCCATTTCCAAGACTATAAAGTCTACAGGAAATATGAACTTGTCAACTTTCACCAAAATTTTTCAACAATACCACGTGGGTATTTGACACTTCTATCTGCAAGTTGCAAGGTGACATGAGTCTCCTTGCATTCTTCAAGTCCTAATTTCCTGAAAATGGATAAAGGCATAAGATTAATACTTGCACCAGAATCAATAAGTACTTTATCAAAATGAAATTTTCCTATAGTGCAAGGAACAGTAAAACTCCCCTGATCTCTTTGTTTGGTAGGCAAATGAGGTAGACTTTTCTGCAAAATCATGGAGCATTCTCCTGTGAGCATCACTGGTTCATTTCCATCAATCCTTCTCTTCTTAGTAAGCAATTCCTTGATAAATTTTGCATATGAAGGCATTTCTTGAATCACTTCTAAGAATGGAATATTGATTTGCAACTTCTTGAAAACATCCAGAAATTTTGAAAATTGCTCATCCAATTTTTGTTGCTTCAATCTTCCTGGAAAAGGAATGGAACATAAGATCTTACTTCAGGTGATTTTTGCACAGGTTCCTCCATCTTTTGTTTTCCTTTGTCTTTGACTGGAATCTCCTCAGTTTCTTGAACTTTTGCTCAGCGGCTCAACTTCTTTGCCACTTCTCAAAACAATTGCATTCACGTTTTAGGATTTTCCTCAGTGTTGCTTGGTAAGAACCAGATGGTCTATTACCAATTTGCTGAGCAAGTTGATGGAATTTCCCTTGAAGATCTTGAATAATTGCATGCTGATTGTTGAGTGTGGTCTGAGTAGTTTGAATGAAAGTCTTCAACAATTCATCAGTTGAAATTTGATTTTGCTGAGGTGGAGGCTGAGTATTTCTTATGGGACCTTGTCTTTGAAATCCAGGTGGGGGCTTGAAAACATTTGCATCATTCTTGTAAAAGATTTGGATGATTACGCCATTCTGGATTATAAGTATTTGAATATGGTCCATAATTAACCCTTCCAAAATTTCCAACATAGTTGAGTTGCTCTCCACTTGATGATGGTGTATTACCATGAGGACAATCATAAACTGGATGTGGTCCTGAGCACAACTCACAAGTAGCAACTTGATTAGAATTCAAAGAACTAGATGCTACAAGTTTACTTACTTGTGTAGTTAAAGCTGAAACTTGAGCAGTGAGTTGTTGCATGGATTCACTATCTTGAACAGATTCCACCTTTGATCTTGTCTTTCACAGCTCCAGTTGTGAGCACTAGAAGCTAATTCTTCAATTAATGCACTAGCTTCATCATATGTTTTTCCCATGAGTGATCCTCCGGATGTAGCATCCACCAATGATCTCAAAGTCTCATCTAGACTGAGATAGAAATTTTCAATCAAAGATTATCCGGAAGTCCATGATGTGGGCATTTCCTAACTGCTTCTTTGAATCTTTCCCAAGCTTCATATAATGATTCTCCAGAAACTTTGTGAAGTTGGTGATTCATTTCTTAATCTGGCAGTTCTGGCAGGAGGGAAAAATCTCTTCAAAAATTTTGTTGTCAAGTCTGCCCATGAAGTAATTGATTCGGGTGTTGAGAGTTGAACCATGCCAATGCTTTATCCCTTAAGAGAAAGGAAAAAGCTGCATTCTAATGGCCTCATCATAACACCATTAGTTGACGATGTTGCAATATTGGAGGAATTTGGCAATGTGTTCATGTTTCATTTGGATATCCTCCAAATTGATGTGATTCAACCATCTGAATCAATGCTGGTTTAAGCTCAAAATTGTTGGCTTGAACTGCAGGTCTTCTCACAGCAGGACCTTGTACAGTACACTGTATAATCCCGAAGTGCTCTAACAGGTGCAGCTTGAATTTGATTGTTAATGTTTCCTCATTGTTTCTTGGTTCATTTTCTGCCATTTCTTGTCTTCTTCGGTTTTCTCTCCTCTGTTGACGTAAAGTTCTTTCAATTTCAGGATCTATTGGTAGAAGATCAGCACTTCTACTTCTTTGCATATAACCTGTAAAGAGAAAGAAAAGAATCAATTCTTGGAAAAAACCTAAACTACTAGCAAAACTAAAAGTAATCTAATATTAATTTTGGTCCCGCAACGGCGCCAAAAACTTGATCTGAATGGAATGTGTATGTAATTTCAGATACTACCAGCAAGTGTACTGGGTCTTGATCAAGTAATATAGAATGAGTTGAGTATCGTTCCCACAAGGACTAAATTAACTACTAGATTGATATTATTATACTAATATTTAGGCAATCAAAGTGTATCAATCAACTAATTAATTTATCTATATGAATGCAATGAGATGTGAGAAGTATATAAGATGAATGTGGGAAGGAAAAGAATCCATCCTAATCTTTACTAATCATGCTGAATTTATATTATATGAACAATTAGAATTATGGATATTTGTAAGAAATTGTCAAAACAAACCATAAAATAATCTATTAGCTTCCGCTATACAAATTATCAATGGAATCTAATTTACAATCATAAATCTTCCAATTCTATGATTATCTAATATCCTAAATTAACTTCTCCTAATTCCTTAGTGAGAAATTAAAATAAAATATTGCATGAATACATGGACAATTTCTAAATTAATTAAACTTCAATTGTTTCCAAATTGTTGTTTAATCAATTCATGAATTCCTATAACCCTAATTCTTTTTCCAAATATCAGAATTCTTATCAATTCAATTTCAATAGAAATAAAATAGATAATTAGGATTCAATACAAATATTCCATAATTCTAACAATCCTATAATATAAATTCAATAATCATTTAGCAAAATTAGGATTTCATCACTTCCCACAAAGAAATTTAGCTACTCATGGATGTTGATTCAATAATCAAATAAGAATATGCAATTGATAACATTTAAACAAATAATTCAGATAAATGAATCGCATAAAAAGAGATTAGATATCACCAATTCAAATATCACAATCTTCAATTACAATTCTTGAAAGCTCAAATCTCTCACAAATCTCTATGAATTTCTAAGGATATTTGTATACTAAAGTATTTCCTATGTATCTACTGCTTGTGCTGCTTCTTGCTTATTGATGTTTGAGGGGGGAAGTCCCCTATTTATAGAAAAAATTTCGTGCAAAGCATTAAATGAAAAATTGCAGTTTCACTTCATACGCCGGCAGTTACAGATCCTATGCCGGCGGCTTACAGACGGTGTATCTTCAATTTCTTCTTTACACAGGCAGTGCACTGGCAGTTTTCTTCATTGGTTACATGTATAGGCCACTTATACACTGGCGGCTTAGATGTACATCTAGCCGGCGTATGTGATGAGAAAGGAAAGGTTGAACTACATTTACAACGAAAGCTGCCACAAAGCCGGCGGCTTTGATACCGGCTTAGATACTCCAGCATATTTGGTCTCTTCAATTTCCTCCAAGCATGTGTTGTGTTCATGTCTCTTCAGATCTGTGATCTACACTGCCTCAACGCCGGCGGCTTAGTATCTGGCGTATGTTGTAACTCATTTTATGCTGGTGACTTTTGAACTTCGAGCTGCCGGCCTTCATTGTACGCTAGCTTGTTCATCTTCTACGCCGGCAGCTTTGAGGCGACGTATAATTGGTTGGGTTTAAAGCTTGCAAGGCTGGCATTGTTGGCAACGGCCATGAGTGTAAGCCGTCTCAACGCCGACGGCATTGAAGTAAGAACAGCCAGCTTATCTTTGAATTTTTCTATTTTTTCACTCCAAAGTTTCTTGTTTTGATTTCTTTGTCCAAATTAGACCTGAAACATGAATTTTAATCAAAACAATTATCCATTCTAGCTCTTTTAAACATCAACTAGTTGTATAAAATATGATTTTATCAATATATATATAATAATTAAATAATAGAAATTTAATTTACAAAAGACAAATAAGGTTGACAACCGAAGAAGTGATAAATAAAAATCTACCACCAAAGGCTGTAGGACTTAATTAAAGGACAAGGAAAACACAATAGATAAAAATATAGATAACAATTAAGATGAAGACAAGAAAAATGAAAATAAATATTAAATAATAAATATCTGTTATCATAGGATCATTATCTTAAAAGACCAATGTAGGTAATAGAAATTAAATCAAATATCAATATAGGACACTTAAATACTTATAGGAATTTAATTTTATAATGTTTTATTGATGAATAATTCTATTCATCCCAATAGATGATCTTGATACTGTTGAGGACTTTCTAGTTGATTACTACGATTAGACAGCAGGTGAGTAACTTTGACCTTATCGCATTGTTTGTGCTTAGAGTATAGCTGCATTTGTAATAATATATTAAACTGATATGCATGCGGGTTTGGGTATACCACATGATACTTGGTGTATGTTGGTTGCAAAAATATCATAATATAAGTGATAATTCTATTGTATGATAATTATTGTATGAAGCATGTTGATGTTTGTTTGTGAATTGTATGATCACCTTAAATCCGACTAAAAACTATTGGTACCATAAATGAAAATTGACATGCATTGCATAATTTGCATATATTGCATTATAAGGAGTAATGACCCTGCTACGTATTAGCATTTCGCTTCTCTGCTAATGCTTGGTATCTCTAGGCAAAAAGCTATAAGTTCTACACAAGATTACTTTTGCTCTATTCAGTTTCACGGGAACTAAACTAGCACTGAAGGAACATCGCTCGTGGTATCGACATGAAAGGGCTAATACTTAGTGGAGTTTTTTTGTTCCAAGGATAAGAGTGAAAATATGAAAATTAAATTGTGAGAGTGTATGGTACCAATTTTTCCTTGATTATCTGATTCTCCTAGTTATTGTATATCACTCATCATGGTTTCCTTCCAACTCCAAAGAGAGATGGCGTAAATCTATATCCTATTTGGATTCTAGATTATCCAAGCTTGCATTTGTACATATGGTTGATTGTTGCATTGCATACGCTTGCTAATTAAACTTGTTTGTTATTGCTTGATGTGTGGTCTAGTTAGGTTATCTCACCGAATCTGTGGTTTTGCTCACTCTCTAACAGTTTTTGTGTAAGAATAATAGTAGCAAGGATTGTGCTAGGAATGTGTGAAAAGTTCTTCTCCATAGACTTTATTGAAATTAGAGATGTAGATTATAATGAACTTAGAAAAGATTGAGATTTTATATTTTATAGATTGAGAGCCAATTTTTATTATTTAGTAGGGATACCGATCTCTACGATCTTAGCAAACTAAGGACAATCGGATTCCTTAAATGAGTTTACATAAAGATTTTATATATGAATATGATTAATTTTAAAGTAAATAAATAAGATAAAGTCTTGTAATTTCTGACTTGCAAGACGGTTATCATAAATGGGTATACAGTGGTATGATAGCTTTAGGACAATCCTACTAGGCTCCTTTTAGGCATGATAGATTCTATATTATATTTTTTATACTTATTATAATCAGGTTATGTAAAATTAGAGAAATCACATCTACATAATAGAATTTTGTAATACAAGATTTTTACCATGTGTGTATGTATTCTATTGATTTTTTTTTTTCTCTACCATGACATATTGATAACTTGTGATGTTTTCCATAATAATGGATGTATTCAATTGATGATCTTTTTTTTAATAATATTGACAAGAAAATCTTGATTTGACTAAAATTTGAAATTGACATATGACTCTCATTATACCATAATTCTTTGAAATTTCATTCCTGTGAATATTAATTACATGTACACATATGTTCAAAATTTAATAATTTTGATCTTGGTAATGAATATAAATATATGAGATTGTCTTGACGAAATGAGAATATATTGATATCCTAATAGAAATCCTAATATTGATATGCAAATTGAAGTGACGTGCCTGATATGATAGTTTATCATTGTGACTTCATTGATCGAAATTCTTTTTCTTTTATTTTCATCAAAAAATAAAATCTAAATTACTAGATCTAGATCCATATCACTCAAAAGGCTAATTTCATCAAAAAAATAAAAAATAAAATTAATAAACTTAAAGTGGAAACAGTTCAAAATTCTAAAATTAACAACCAACTAAATTTTCTTAAAAGAACTACGTAACATGTAATAATAGCAGGTAAGCACCTAATGTAAACTCTAAAAAAAGAAAAAAATATATTTTTGTAAACTTAATGTAGATGTTGTTCCTTAATTTATTACATGAAAATCTTAAAGTGCCTTTTTTGTAAGATATGATATACTTGACTCATCTTGTAAATCTTAATAAAATTGGAAAGTATACTAAGGTAATCTTGTAAATCATGATAAAATAGGAAAACAAACATTTTGTAATATGTTGAAAATATTACAAAGAAATATAATTTAGGATGTTTAAGAGAACAACATAAAATTGGAATGTTAAATGTGGTAACTATTTAGGTTTAATAGAATAGTCCTTGGATTCATGAACTTTTAGAGTTGTTTAAAAAAAAAAAAAAATTTTTCGCAGATCACAAAATTAGGATCAACCTATCCATTTATCTTAGTTTATTTTTTTCTAGCTTTAATCGGTGGTGACTAAAAAATTTTTTAAAAGTAGTTTTTTTTTTTAGTCAAAGGATTTATATCAAACGTTATGGTTTAATTTAAATCGAATTAAAAAAATTGAACCGCCAATTAAAATTGTTTGTGATACATATGAGCTCAAAAGAATTTGTTGTACGCTGAACGGTAGATGCCCTCTTTGGAGAAGATGACATGCATGGGTGCGAATACACGCGCTAATAAGCCGAAAAAGGAAGAATCTTCTAACATCAAGCTCCAAATCCAAAGCTCATCTTTGCTAAACCAAACCTCGTCCACTAAACTAAACATTATCTTCATTTTTTTTTTTTTCAATTTAAATATACTTAAATTATAACAACTAGGCCCTACACAAATTTGTATGCAAATTGAGCCTAAATGGAAATGGGTCGGATGCCTGTTTTAAATTACAAACTCAATCTAATGCTTTATAAAATATTAGACCTAAAGGAACCTAATTTTCAAACATTTACTATTATTACAACCTACTTGCCAAGCCTATGCACATATCCCATATATTATGTTTTATTATATTAAACCTAGAACTGCATAATAAATGAATTTCATGGGAATATGGGTGGATTAATTCGTGAGACGACGTGATGAAATAAAAGGGTCAAGGAGATGTTTGAGAAAATAATAGAGGAGAAACTAGATAAATATAGCTAGAGCGAGAAATTAAAAAGTATTTTAACTATAGTAGAGATTAAAGATAAGATAAAAACAATTATAAAGGCTCTAGAGAGGGTTTCTGGAGCTAACATTGATGGTATGTTCCAAAGATATAGCGCTGCAAAGAAAGAAGACGTATAGTTAAAATTCCTAGCACAGTTGATGGCCGCCATAATTGACAAATATTCAGTGAGTAGACACCATCTTAATTTTTATATTTAAAGTCATGCTTACTCGAGAGGAAGAGAATTACTACTAGAAAACTGGCTTTAGAGATAGAAATATTGTGATAAAAATTGGGTAAAATAAGTTATATTTTATAAATAAAATCTGTGATCATGATTTTTACGATAAAAATTTACACTTAAGACATAATTTTTTCTCTAAAGCTCATATTTATTGTAGTGAATTAGTTAGCTTACATGTTTCCACTCGATATATTGACATCCCTTTCATAATTAATAAGATAAGGGAATAGAAAAATATAATTTTCGATTGTGATACGATTTCATATCGCAAACAGATTGTGTTTTGGGTTATGACATTTGAACGTAAAATTTTAACGCTGAAATTATATTTTAAAGATATGGTTTCTAAAAAATCTAGTTAATACTGTGTTTTGAGTATATAATTTTAAGTGCTGTATTTTTTGAATAAATTCTTATTTTGGGATTTTTTTTTCCTGTTTCCCTTCAATTTTATGTTGTATAAAGCATAAAAGAAATATCTAGTGTGGACATTTACTTTATTTTTTTTTTCTTAAGGTATGTAACAGTAAGTATTTGGTTTATAAAATTACATATAAGACAAAAATAAAGATAAAAAAAAATCGTCCAAAGTAAAATCCATAAGATTCTAACCATGAAAAAAGATTTATTGCATCCACATACAATATGTATGTAGGTAATAGATAAATACTAATACAATTTTTATATATCATAATAGAATGAAAAAACTTTGAAAGTGAATGCAACATATGTTTTGCTCAATATATTTTGTACATGACGTGTGTGTGTATATATATACACTAAAACTTTATTAATATTTATACATATAGAATATTTTATGATGGATATTTTCTATAGTATGCCCGTAGAGTGAGAGGTGGAGCATTATTGTATTTGGCAGTTTATGGGATTTAATTCAACGAATGAACAAATCGAATATTTTCTGATCCCACAGGGAACTATCATGGCAAAAGGTTACGACAGAAATCATGGAAGCATCATATGGCCCTTGAAAAAGATATCATGGAACCAATATAGTGTTTATTATCGATGCAAAAGAAGAATATTGAATTTTTTTAAAGAAGAATTACGATTTTCAGGTAAAATTACCAAAAGAGGATAATTACGAAACCCTATGATAACAGAGAAAAAGATAGCAAATTCACTAGAGATATTGTAATGAAATTAAATTAAATATTAGTGTAAATTCCAAAAGTTAACGTAATTACAAAGGACAAGGAAAAAAAACCAATAGTATTTTTAAAAGAAATTACAAAAAATGCTCTAGTGCAAAATAATTCCCAAAATAGAAGTTAATTTATCTTTTGAAGTAACAAGTTTAAATTGTAATGAACTCGTCTCTTCAACAAATGAATTTACTCAATTTAGTGTAATTACAATAAAAATAGGTTCATGTATTACTTGTCTCTTTAGGAGAGAGTTCAGACAATTTCAATAACTCATCTCTTCAACATATAAGTTCAATACAACCTAAACTCCTATTGAACTTGTTTAACTCGTCTGTTGAAGAGACGAGTTTAAGTTGCCTGCTTTTGGAATTATTTTTGTCCGTATGATGTAGATGATCATTTCGGTAATTGGACTTAGAGCCTAATTTAATGCCAAGAATCGGTCTTTGTGCTAATAGTAGAGTCTAAAAGGCAAGTGTAACGAGAGATATCATAGGAAGATTTAGCATGGCAGGCTTGAAAATAGGGATCGCTAGACTGATTTACCGCTCTCCGACTTTAGTCAGTTTTTTTGTATGCAAAAAACATACTCCAAAAATATCTTTTTGGTCTAATTTGGTTTCATTTGACTAAAGTAAGGCTTATATGGATTAAAATAAGCCTAAGTTCTTTTATATTAAAAATGAGCTATTTCAAAAAGAATAATGGGCTTCTTTAATATTATAAAAGCCCTCATGCTCATTTCAAGCTCATTTCTAAGCCCAGCCCACCATTAAAGAAAAAAAAAAGGCTTCAATAGAGTCATTGAATCATTATGAAATGATCTAATGATGATCAACCACATTTGATTTCATTTGTTCGTTCAGATGTCATCCAATGGCTTACATCAGTCTTTAACATCTAAAATAAGAGGCTCCTCTTCTAATGAGTGGACATTTTGCTTAGTGCTAAGATTGCAAGCAATGTGGAAATCTGCCAAAATGCTTCTAAGAAAGATAAAAGCCTACAATTAAGGAAGAACGAGGTAAGAAATAAAATCTGCTTAATTTGATCTTCTATCATAGTCATGTACTTTAGAAACCAGGTTTTTCTTTCCTCCTCTCTTGCCTCTCCTACGACATTGGTACATTTTTCATCATCAGAAGACTCCTCTAAAGTTGATCACATGTCCATTGCTCATGATCAACTAGTTGTAGTAAACCCATTATACAAATAGTATTTTTGTATTTTTTAAATAGTATTATTATTATTTTTCCTTTTCCCTAATTATAAATCAACAAATTTTTGGTTAAAAAAGTGAAATAATAAAATTTATTTAAAAATTATTGTAATTAAACTATTAATAATAACTATTTACAATCCCTTCATATAGAGATACACATCTTTTCTACCTTTTCTCAATAAACAAAATTTCTAGAGATTTTAAGCTACACCATGAAAAAAAAAGTAAATTTTCTTTAGAGTTAGATACATAATTGAATTCTATGTATTGGCTAATAAAAGCAAAGAGGGAAAAAAATGTATCACTTAAGATAAAAAAGCCTAAAAATTAAAATTTATTCCATTATACACTAGTAAGAAAACTTGATATTAGAAGTGTTAATGGGAGTTGGTGTTGAAAAATCAATAGATTTACACATACAAATAATTTACGATCTCATATATGAAATTAGGATCCAATGAATAAAATTAAACAAAAATGTAGAATACCTAAATCCATAGAAAAAATTAATCCCACAATAGAGTTTAGTCTTTCGGTCTAAAATAGTGTTGTCTCTTCATTTTTCATTGATGGGGTATGAGAAAAAACATAATGAAATTCTTCACATTACATAGATTGTGGATCTCAATCTTATATAATTTATTTCTTATTTTCCTATAGTCCATCGTAATAAGTGAATAAAATATATAAGTATTTGCATATTAAGGCCCATCCTCATAAGCCTATAAAGATGAGTTTTAAAAGCCTTACCCACCAATAACTAAATAATCACTTTTTTTAAGGAGCTTATTTCCTTAATTCAATTAGACAGTTTACAATGTATAATTAATTAATATATTAGCATACAAAATTATAATGATCTCCCACTTGAGCCATATTTCACCTTACAATTGTATATTATACAAAATTATAGTATATTGGCCCAAAAATTATAATATCTCCCACTTGGGGATATATATCACTTGACAGTTGTATATTGTACAAGTCCATTTTGAGCTCAATCTTTACTTTCTATAATGAGGTTCATCTTTGAAACAATATGGTCCATCAATCACACCAATATAGGATCAAAGCAACTTTTATTATCCTTTTGTTGTGACAAGACCCATCAATGGTCACAAATATTAGCACAATAAGCAAAGTAGATCAATTATGGATGTACATTATAAAAATTACATGTATTGTGATCCTTCATATGCCTATTTCTAATATGTCCTACTTTACATCTCATAACATGTTTCTTGATTTATTCACAACAACAATAGGAATATGTAACTTTATTTTAGAGAAATCAATAAAAAACCATATATGAGTCAATTATAAAACATAATACAATTGATCATCAACCAACAATAAATCTCTCACTATATAGTCACATCATGAAAATGTGCAACACCCATTTAAGCGGGATGCTCATGAAATACTTTAGTTGGTAAACACTTCATGAGCAGATCCATAACCATGAGATTTACACTGGCATGTTCAATTGTTACTTGAGATGTTTGAACTCTCTCATTAACAACAAGAAACTTTATGTTAAAAAATATGCTTTGAATTTGACAAGCTCTTGTTGTTCTTGGAATATAGTTTTGCAGCCTTGTTATTACAATTAATCCTTAATGGTCTTTTAATACCATCTACGATTCTTAAGCCTATAATAAAATTTTGCAACTTTACTGTAGAGAAAACTCTAAGTGTTTGTTTAACACTTTTCCATGATGTAGCTCCACCAACCATTATAAAAATATAACATGAAGTAAACTTTCTACTATTAAGGTACCTAGCGAAATTGGAGTCAGAATACCCTATGATCTCTAATGATCAAATCTTTGTTATGTGAGCATATAATCCTTTATTCTTTACAAGAATTGCATATCGTGTTTTGATGCCTTCTAATGACCCATCCCATGATTACATAAATATCTGCTAGGCAATTCAACAATATACACAATATCTAAACCCGTACATACGTAAGCATGATAAGACTCCCTACTGCCAATGCATAAGGAATCTACTCTATTACCTCTTTTTCAATGTCATTCTTAGGATATTGAAGTAAACCGAACTTATCACCTTTTTCTATAAGAGTATCTTTTAGTGCACCATCTTTCATGCGACTAAGCACTTTAACGATATATGATCTTTGTGATGAGCTTATTATACCCTATGAATGGTCATGATGGATCTATATGCCTAATACAAAAGATACATTACCAAGATCTTTCATGTCAAATTATTTAAATGAAATCTCTTGGTCTCATTTAATAAACCTATATCATTACTTGCAACTAGTATGCCATCGACATATAATACCAAAATAATGAATTTAATCTCATTGATCTTGTGATAAACACATTTATCAACAATGTTTTCCTAAAATCAAAAGAGAAATCACCTAATCAAACTGTGAATACCATTGATGAAATGCTTGCTTTAATCCATAGATGGATTTCTTTAATTGTAACTAGATGTTTTGATGTTTCAAATTCGAATTTTTTTTGTTGCATTGCATATATTGTTTCCTCAACATTGCAGTGTAGTCATGTAGTCTTTACATCCATCTGGTGGAGCTTTAAGTCATAATGAGCAATGGGTGTCATAATAACTCTAAAAGAGTCTTTTGATGATATTGGAGAGAAAATCTTTTATAATCAACGCCTTCCTTTTGAGTGAAGCTCTTGGCATCAAGACATACTTTATATCTTTTGGCATTACCTTTAAAATCCTACTTGATCTTAAACATTCGTCTACAACCAAATGATTTCACACCTTCAGGTGATTTGATAAGATTCTAAATGCTATTGTCTTTCATTAACTTCATCTCTTCCTTCATTGCATGAATCCACTTTTGAGAAATTGCACTTTGTTTGGCTTAACGAATAGATGATGATTCATCTTCCAATCCTATATCAAACTCATGCTCTTGAAGAGTATAACATAATCATTTGAAATCACAAATCATCTTTCTCTAGTAGATCTACACAATGTCACTTCCACTTGAGTTGCTGATTTGCCAATATGGACAAGAGCTTACCCCTCCTCAAAAGTAGGAAGAACCTAGGAATATTTTGAAAAATGTATTTGTGTCTTCAAAATTAGTGTAAATATTGACATAGTTTTAATTGCAATTTTAGGAATGTTGACATACCTTTTTCAAATTCAATATTCCTTACCAGTATGCTCTACCATGTTCAACATCTTCAAGAAGTTTAGCATTCCTAGTCTCGAAAAAGGATCTGCTTGAATGATCATAGAATTTAAACCCTTTTGATTGTTCTAAGTATCTAACAAGTTGCTAGTAACTATTCTTAAGTCTAGTTTCATCTCATTAAGCTAGTATGACCTAGCTTAGCTAGACAACCTAAATGTGAAAATTTCTAAGACTTGCCTTTTATTAGTACATACTTCATATGGGTTTTTAGATACAACTTTGCTCGAACTCGATTAAGAATGTACATTGTGGTCTTTAATGCCACTCTCCTAAAGAGATTTGGTAAAGAAAAATGACTAATCATACTTCTAACCATATCCTTCAGGGTGTAGTTATGTCCCTTGGCTACACTATTTTGACTTGGTTGTCTTGCCATGGTGTATTGAGGAATAATCCCACATGCTTTTAAGTACCTTGTAAAGGGTTTAGGATAATGTTCACTTAATCTGTCATATCTATCATAGTATTTACCACTACAATTAGATCTAACATCCTTAAATTTCTTATTAAGTTGATTTTCAACTTCTGCTTTGTATTCCTTACAAAGTAAAAAAAATAAAAGTTCTCATTTATCAAATAAAGATACCCATAATGAGAATATTCATCTATGAAATTAATAAAATATTGCCTGTCATTCCAAGAAACTATAGGGAATGAACCGTTATATTAGTATGCATTAATTCTAAGACACTAAAGCTCCTTTCGACACCCTTTTTTCTTCTATGTTTGTTCATTTTCTGATGATGCATTCAATGCACATTTCAAAGTATGAAAAATTAGGGAAATCGAGAATTAATCCTTCTGACACAAGCCTTTAAACCCATTGTTTTAATATACATCCCAAACGGTTATGCCACAACATAGAAGAATTCTCATTAATTAATTTTCACTTCATATCATAATAGCTTGTATGCAAGGTTTCTTTCATATGGGAGACATGCAAACAAGTCCTATTAGATTATCAATCAGATAATTGATACTAATAACATTCAAATTTTGAGAAATCTTTTCCTAAATGAACATAGATAATCAAATCCATCCAAACGAGAAATAGAAACCAAATTATGTCTAAATGATAGCTTATAATAGGTCTCTTCTAAAAAAAAAAATCAAACTCTAATCATAATCTAGAAAAGCCAATAGCCTCAACCTAATCTTATTGACGTTGCCCACATAGATGAATCTTTTAGCATCACTTGGGGCTCGACTCCTTAAACAACCTTGCATAGTTACACTTATGTGGATAGTTGTGATTGTATCTATCCACCAAGTGTAGGTTGGCATTAAAGCCAAATCAACTTTTCAATAAACAAAGTTGAAAAGTTCACCTATCTTGTAGGCCACTTTATATCCTCAATACAATCATTCTTTACATGACTGGCCTTCTTGTAAAAGAAAGTAATGTCCTTATCTTGTTTCTATTACACATGTGAAGTCCTGATATCCGCTCCTTCTCCTTATTAATCCATATTCCTTTTCTTGAAGTTTATGCCATTAAGCATGGAAAATATTGTTGGAATTGGTAGAAAGGGAAGTTACAATATTTGGAAAAAAAAAATACTAAATAACATGCTTACAAATGCAAATGCAAATTCAATCAAAATCATAATATGTAAATAAAATAATTACTTTAATTGAGTCTTTTTGAGACACTTAGCTCATCATCGATATTCAGTCTTTAAACAAAAATACCAACTATAAACGGTATGCTTTAAAACAATAATAAATATTGATAAATAATTCTACCAACAATGTATCTTCCTGCGAGTTGATAAATCGCATGCATGAAACGTATTACATACTATGATCTAACAAAACATTGGGCTAATTATTGTCCACATAGATGGAGACATTTAATGCAAATCTTTACCCTGATCTTTAAATATCTTCAAATAAATCTAAACAATAGAGGTCACTTTGGCAACACATTACCAATTTGTTTTAAGACATTTAGACAAGATTTGCCAAAATAAATTGAATAAGTAATAAAATTTTGCTCTTATCTCAAATCTTATAAGATCAGTTTACACTTAACATAATCCAATTTATAATAATGCATTATTTGTGTTCATTTTATAGTAGGTAATATAAATATATATATCCTTTTATTTCAATTCTATAATATATTATAAAAAAGTTAAAATATTTCAATTTTATTTAATTGGGTCCATAGGTAATCCTTACAACCTTTTGACGAAATTATTCTTATAATTAGTAATTGATGGCAGCAAATCATGAATTGAATTTCCATTTACTAACGTCATCGACGGAACAACTTCTTCGATGGATGTAAATAGGTGACCATTCTTAACTCCCTGGATTAGAGTCAAAACACATTAAGAAAAACATGATGCCGACTTTGAATACACATCAAATCGCAAATAAGGATTTTCAAGAGTCCTTGAATTTTAAATTACCATACAGTTCATGACGATTTAAGGGACCAAAAAAAAAAAAATAAAAACAACGCCCAACTTGCCAGATAAATATACTCAAATCTCCAACTTGTTGCTCGACTTGGGAGGATAAAAGATATAATATACACACACACACGTAAAGATGAATGTCTATTGTCTGTTGGCTTTAACAAAAAGGGACATGCAAGGGAGATTTTTCAAACATAAAGACGAGCACAAAATCCAAGACCCGAATTTCACAAAGATGGCGCAGATTTCACAAACAAGGCAATCATATCTTATGCGGGTCTTGCGGATTATGCCATGTCAAATTCCGATGACTTGGGAAAAAAAATGTATATACTACGGCATACCATAATAAGTAAAATAAAATATATAATTTTCTACATATTAAGGTGGATACTCACAAGCCCATAAAAATAAGTTATAGAAGCATTACTGAATGATCAATTTTATTTAAACTATTTATTTCCTTAACTTTGTTAGATAGTCTATCATATACAATTAATTAATATATCGTCTCATGAAATTATAACAATTTTCTACTTAGATCATATATATCACATGATAAGTGTATATTATATAAAATTTTAATATATTGGCCCACAAAATTATTACAATCTCCTACTTGGGTCACAAAATTAAACCCTAGTGGATTTATATGATCCATGCATATATCTAAACATAGATGTTTTGATCTCTCTCTTAGTCTTTCCTTCTATTCCAACCACATGGCCCACTCTAGTATTCATAAATTGTGGAATTTCAAACATGAGAACTTGTATTGTCTCATTATTGACGTTCAATTCATAGTCTAACCATTGAATTAACTGTTAATGTTAATGTTAAGAGAATTTGACGGATTAAAATATGAGCTAGAAGGTATCTATTTTAGATTGTTTTAGTTAAATTATAATTGCTTACTTATCTATTTCTAAAATAATTTATTTTCCATTACCTTATTCTTATTGGATATTATGGCATGTAATCATAGGAATTCTTAATCTCATATATAAACAAAGCTACCCATATAGTAATAGACATTGACCCCTAACATATTATAAATTGGTTAAAATCTGACTGCTAGGGATAAGATTTCGATATGTTAACTCCATCTCTTTGTCTGTATATATTTGTTCATAGCGTGCATGGTACAACATCACTGATACAGTCCCTTTTTAATTTGGTTTCCTTGGATATATTATTACTCATTCCTCGGCACAATCGCATATTTTTATATCCATTGATTGGCGTCTCTTTGTTTCGTCACATTTTGGTTATTTTGACATCATATTTTTATCATTTTCAAATAGATTTTAGTCAAAAAATAGATACTGATGAAAGACTAATAGTTTTACTCATAAACCGACCAAATGGATAAGATACATATATGTTATAGATATGATACATATAAGTTTTAGATGTTGATTAAATATAAATAAGATACAAATAAAAATCCAATAATCCAGACAAACCCTTGATGAGTTATTATCATTTCGAAGAAATTGGCCATCATATTTTAGAACTACACTACCAACAACCTGCATTTTAGGATCACTTTCAACCAATACGAGTTTATAAAATAAAGGCATTTAAAAGATACTAGTAATGACACTCTTTTCATGGGAAAAATATAGAGCGAGTATTGCACATCAAGTGAATATACATATAGTGTGTAACTACTAATTATATTTTAACATGTGGATAATATAGTGGGTGGTTTTTAAAGTAATTACGATTATGCCAAATATGAAGTGGGTATTACACTATTAGGTATCAAGCCCAAAGGGAGAGCCTAACCCAAAAGATTAGCCTATTAGGTGGGAGAACTCTCTAAGTTTAAGTACCATTCTACAATTTCTCGTGGAACCGATGTGAGATCATAACATTTGCCCACCTCTTGAGAAGACGACATCCACGACGACTTACTCTAGGTGGCCCACTCTGGATGGCTTTCACTGTAGTCTTTTTCTAGATAGTCCTTTTCCAGGTCGCCCTTTCCTAGTTTACTCCTTTAGATAGCATCGGTCTCCCAACAAGAGCATCAAATATTAGGTATAAGTCTAAAGGGAGAGCCCAACCTAAAAGATTATCCTATTAAGATGGAGAACCCTTTAGGCTTAAGTACCATTCTACAATTTCTCGTAATACCGATGTGGGATCGTAGCATTGTCCATGTTACGCCCCGAGGGTATTCTAATAATAACAATCAAGAATCATCGATTATCATTATTAGGTTACCTTCTAGGAATGACATGATTTCCAAAAACAGGATCTTTTAGTTGCTTGGATGGAATAAACAAACATATATAAGATGTAAACTAGTAAACTACTTTTACAGTTATAATATTACAGATCATATACTTTAAAAGTCCTTATAACTATAGCTGATGATTCTAATGCACTTTAATGCATCACAAGTCTATTACAGATATAGATATGCTAACCCATACTAAACTTTAAACTTCTGGCTTCTAATCTCTTACGGGACCATGCTCTGCTAGTAATGAGCCACGGTCGCAGAGTGAACGTGAAAGGACTGTGAGAGTGTGAGCTAAAACACAAGCTCAGTGAATAACCAGAACTTATTACACATAACAAACAAGTTATTTAACAATCATATGAAATGCAACAATCACACAAATGAACATTACAAGCTTGGATAACCCGGAATCCAAACAGGATGAAGATTTACGCCCTCCCATCGGGGTTGAAGGATCACAATCTACGGTCCACTTACCCAGGAAATAATAATCTCAAATTTAGTTATCTTTTAAACTTATCATGTTTCATTATTTATTTCCTGTTTAGCTTTAGAAACTCCACTAAGTGTTAGTTATTCCCATGTAATACCATAAGCGGCGTCCTTCGTTTACCATGTAGTTCCTATGGTATTAACAGAACAAAAGTAATCTTGCAATTAATTACTAGCTCACTGGCCTAGATAATTCAAGTATTACCAGAGATCTGAGAAACTAACACATAGTAGGCTACCACTGACTCAATGCTTTTTATGCATAGTATGTAATGCATGATTATTTTCCATTATGGTATCAGTAGTTTTTAGTCAATTTGGGGGTGATCAAGCAATACAGACACTCATTAGATACTACTTATATTATCAAGATACACGCAATTGTGTTATCACTTATTTTAGAGTGACATGGCAATCAATGGAATACAATACACAATTTTCATATTTCAAACAGATCACCAATTTTCATTATCTTTTTATTTAAGGTTCACTACTAGTACAAGCACAACCAATGTAATAAGACTGAGTCACTCACCTGCCCATCCTATTTAATCGTAGTAATCTTCAAGTAGGTCCTCCCCAATACCCGAGTCACCTATTGAGATAAATCATATAATTATTAAAAATTATAGATTATAAAATCTAGTTCCTATGAATATTTAAGTGTTCTACTGGGTTGTTGGGTTTCTGTTTTTTTTTTTAGCTAATTCTTTCGAAATAGCTCTAAGTTCTAAATCCTTGTACTCGCAGTTTTATTGTATTGGTTCTGGTTGGATATGTAAATCTATCAATTGGGTATTTGGAAAGTTAATAACTTCGTTAATTCATTTTTATTGTCCAAAAATATCAGTTTTCTTTTAAATTGCTTAGTAAATTTTTCTTACAAAGTATAGATGTTTCTATACTCATAAATTTGGATTATTTAAATTTCCATTGTTATCTATTTATATATAAATATTCTAGTATATACTTAGTATTTACTAATTCATAATTTATACATATATATATCTTTCTATGAAAACATACTCACTAATAAAAGAATTTATTAACTTAATTATAACTATTTTCGAAATTATTTTTCTCTTTTTGTAAATCATAAGAACATTAATAATCATCATCATTAATAGCACAAATAATAATAATAATAATAATAATTAATAATAATAATAATAATAATAATAAATTTCTGAAAATGGCTTAGAGGGAATAATTATATTCCATCACCTTAAGAGTTATACTAATTGTCTTATACTTTAATTAATATTATTACTAAAGTAATTTTAGTCTTATATTCATATTATTTTAGAAATAATATTTTCGAAAATTTTAACAAAATTCTTTTAATAATATTAAGATTATTAATGATTATAATTAAAAACTTATTATGCGGAATTTACTTAATAAAGTAATTTATATTTCTAAAAATTTGTTTAGATTAATAATAATAAATAATTAACATCCTATATCAGAAAAATAATTTTTTTTTTAAATTTAAATAAATAAATATAAATATTTTGGATTTAATATTATTATATTATAATATTACTATTACTATTCCAGAAAAATAAATAAATGCAGGAAAAATAATAAACATTCTAAAATTATTTAAATTATTATTATATAATTATTTATACTTAGTTTCGTTTTTCTTTCTTCTTCTTTTCTTTTTTTTTTTTTTCTCTGGCCGAGGGTACACGGGGTTAAGTACGCCCGTGCACCCAGCCCGTGCTCATCGGGCACTGTTCATCGTCTTCCCCAATGAGCCGCCGCCATTTCCGGCGAATCCCAACGTTAAAACGTCGGGATTTTGGATCTAAAAGACTCTTAGGGACCTAGTTAGCTTAAATATCCAAGAATCATAACCTAAAAACAACATCTATCCATGATTTCGAATCATCAAACTCGGATAGGGTTTGGGAAAAATACCTTCGTTGCGACCTCACGATGAATTCAAAGCTCCTAGGCTTGGTTAGCTTCTAAGATGTCTAAGAGTCAGTCTCAATCCATAAAACTGAAAGAAAATTCGCGGAATAAGATCATTACCTCAAGCTTGTTTTTGAACGTTTTTCCATTTTTGTTCGAATTTTCGAACGAGGTGGATATGAGCGTTTAAAATCAGTTCCTGGGTTGGTTTCTACTCCTAATGATTTGTAGATGAATTCTGGAAGGTTTGAGAAGGTTTGGAATTCGTTTGCTTGTCCATCCGAGATCGTTTGCATATATATATATATAATGAAGTGTAAGTTTCGGCCGCGCTTCTTCTTTAATTTCCAAACGAATTGCTCTTGTTTGTTGTCCATCCACTCCTTTGTTTGATTGTCATTAAGGCAGGAGTGAGTTGTCCATTTTAGATTTGCTTAGGAGAGGATTGGGATTGACTTTTAGGTAAATTATTGAAGAAATTTGGCTCACAATCCTCAAGAGAATCACAGCCCTTCAATTCATGTAAACCGTCTCCAACAAGTTGCAAATATATATATATATTAGTTATATATTAGTTAGATTTTGTTTAGTTAAGTTTTCGTGTAGTTTAATACACTATTAGGGTATATTTTAGCTTATATATGTAAATGTATATGTACAAAGGTCTTTAATGGATCCTACAAGATGTTTAGTTTAACAAAAAGTACAAATTTAAGCTTTAATAGTACGTATCTAATTGTTTAAGAAAAATTTATCCTACGCGATTTAGATTTTATAAGCTTTTCGGGTCAATTTTCGTTTCAGACTCCAAGGGCTTTAGAAAACCCTAACTTGGTTTTTGGTATGATTCAATTCTGTATTTGAGGTCTAGATCTCAAGTTATACATCCGTTTATGTTTTTATTGGGTATTTATAATCCTAACAGTTTATCTTGAAATCACAATTTCCTAACCAAAACCCTATTGAGTCATTTATGTAGTATTACTACTAATATATAAGCTATACTAGTTATGTATATTAGATTTGGATACTCACTATGAAATCTTATCAATGTAGTTATTATTGACTAAAACTCTCAAATTTTAGGGTTCCAATGCAAATATAGGTTCATTACTATACCTTGTTTAATTCCCAGTCTCTATTGAATATTAAGGTAATCACTTAATATCCATATTTAGGTTTTCCTATAGAATCTGTCTGATTGACAAGGATTCGGGTTTAGGATTTTGAAGTTTCCTTTGATCACAACCTGAATTATTAACTCGAAATACGAAATCTTGTTTTTGGAAACAATTGGGGTCAAAGAATCCTTTTATAAAGTCTATGAGTCCCAAACCGATCAAATTTAGAGTATCTATCTAAACTAGGGTTTCTAATTAACTAGGGTTACTAGTCAACCATAATTTCTAGTCTAGGGTCGTATCGTATGATGGAAGTTTTCGGGGTTACAGTCCACCCCTTGAGAAGCCGATGCCCTTGGTGGCCTACTCTAGGTGGCCCATTCTAGATGGTTGTCACTCTAGGTGGTTGCACTCTAGCTCTTTTTGAGGTAGCTCTTTTTCAGCTCGTCCCTTCCTAGGTCGCCCCTTCCGCTAGCGTCGGTCTCTCAACGAGAGTACCAAATATTAGGTATAAAGTCCAAAGGGAGAGCTTAACCTAAAAGACTAGTCTATTAGGTGGAAAAACCCTCTAAGCTTAAGTACAATTTCACAATTTCTCATGAAACCGATGTGGGATCGTAACATACATACCACGTGGATGTACACATGGTGGGTAATTACCAATTACATTTTAACATATGGATAACATAGTGAGTGGTTTTTAAAGTAACTACTACCCATATACCCATGTATTAAAATCCTATTACTAGTTACACATCACATATATATTACACGTGGCATGTAATACCCATCCAAGCCTTTCTTCACTGAAACCTCTCCTTTCCATGCCTCGTAACCTATGTACCTTAACATGGACAATACTCAGATGATCTAATTATAAATTTTTTATCTAATAAGATCAACCTAATCAACATCGGCATTAGTTACGTGTCAATGTTTCCTTTAGACGCATTAAATTGAAAAATATCCAGAATGATATGATATTATAGCCATTCATAGAATTATGTTACAAAATAAATTTAAGTTGAAATAACATATGTAGTCAATTATAATCTAAGTTAATAACATAAACATTTTAAGGGATTTTTGGGATATAATTTCTTGTTTGATGAACTAACCAAAAAAAAAAAATATTATATAAACATTAATTAAACCAAAAAAAAAATTATCGCATTTAATATATGTGATAGAATGAATGGATATCACATGTATTAAATGCAATACTCATATCGCATTTATTACATGTGATATACATTAAAAATCCTATATTATCACATACATTAATGTATTTTAGTAATTCTATTTTTTAAATTAGGGTACACACGGGTTTTGTAGTGTATTTTATATATCGTGACGTATTTGGGAGTAACACTTGTTTTATAGTGCATGGATACACTATTTATGCAGCGACTTCTACAAACAGCTGTAAAAACGAAGAGTACAACTGAAATTCCGATGGGATATCTTTAAATATCGCGCCAAGTATGGCCCCGTTTATCACATGTAGAATAGAGCATTACCGGAGCAAGTGGACACCATAAAATAGAGCATCACCATCCATCTCTCTTTTTCAAAATGCAATGCTCCAGTGGGAGTGGGCCGATGTGGATAAGCTATCGTTGATACTGAATTTTGCTCCTGCATGCAAATTATTCTCGATCATTGCCTATATAAAGCAGCACACCCTAACACAATCTGCACATGTGACTTTTGCTCAAGTTTTGCGTCTTGCATAATCTTACTTGTCTCCTAGGATCTTGGTGCCCAGAAAACATCAAGTATAGCTCGTCAAGTCACAACAATGGGGTTCATGTTCAATCTCCCAGTTATTTTTGCTCTTTTCGCCGTACGTTTCATCAACTTCCATTATTTAGGATTTTTCATATAAGTAAAAATGTTTATATAGATACTCTATGAACACCTGGTTAGTTAATTAATTAATTTATTATTGTTATCTTTTTTTCCAGGTTGCTGTTGTCGTTAACTATGCTGCTCATACACCAGAGCTATATTGGGAGAATATGCTGCCAGGAACTCCAATGCCAAAAGCCATTCAAGAATCCTTAAACCCTGGTTGGTATTTACCATCCATTTAGTGATGGCACTCTCGCAATTTTAGTTTACCAAGAATCGAAATATGCGTAGTAAAATAGCCTATGTTTCTCTTGGTCTGTACTTAAAAAGGCTTTGGGTGCAATTCCATTTCTTCAAGGCGTGGACTTCACAAAGTGTGCATGTATGTATATATACATATAGACACACACACATTCGAGAGAATTTTTTATGACACCGTCATCTTCCACTCATATGATTACCTCCTATTACACTGAAGGGAAAGTTGAAATAACTAAATAAACAAACAAACAACTTGTCAACTTTCTTAAAGTGAAACAGGTAACAAATAAAATTAGTTACGTGCATATAATATTTGTAATTATTATGAATGTTAAAATTTATATCGCAAAGTTTACTTCTGTTAGGAGAGGAGAAAGTCTTTAATAGAGTAACTATTCAAAGGGACCTCATAAAAGAATACACTAATGGGCTTGCATTATTTATAACAAAAAACCTTAAAGTATTAAGATAATGGGTCTTCCCTCTTATAAACTTTTTATATAAGTCTAGCATTTTTCATGTAAGATTTTTTTCAACCTTACATTGTACCCTCACAACTTCTAACATAAAAAATTTGTATTGTAAAGTATAACTATTCATCTAGCTAAAAATAAAAAAAAAAAAAAAGAAAAAAATTCCTTATTCCAATATTTGCTTACCTTCTTTAATTGTAGTTCTTAATTGGAAATATAACAAAAAAAATAACAACATACTCTTAAGTTTGATTTATAGGCTTTAAACTCAATTTTAATTTGAATTTGTCTCTTTGTTGGAATTAGTGACCAATTCCAAGCTTTTGCATTATTAAAGAGAAGCCTTTGATGAGTCTGGATTGAAGAGAAGCTTTACTTATGATCTATCAACGAATCAAACTAATCTTGACTATTAGTTGTGATTGTGATTGATGGACGACATAATAGCCATACTTTATTAATATCCATGGTCCCTTATCATTTGAATCATTTTAAATATGGTAGAAATGTTGTCTTATTGTCATAATCTCAACTCATCTTATTTCTTCATTATTAGTGAAGTCCAATATACATATATTTTTAATTTTATCACATGTTACGACTATGTTTGACCTTATTGAGATTGCATATCCTCCTTTCCATATTATCTTGTTTCTAATCATTATCATATGCCATTATGTGTCACCCCTCTTAAGCTCACATGTTGCACGATAGTAACGCACGATACAGGTAATCCCCTTATAACAAATTCATACATCTAGACTACACCCTTGTTTGGTTAAAATATAACTAAAAATTATCTCACATTTTCTATTATAATATATAATGTTTGCAATTCTTTTCTCTCTCTTTCTCTGCCCCTCTTTTCCAATCCTTTAGTATAACATGTGTGTATATATGTGTGTGTGTGTGTGTGTGTGTGCAAGTACAATAATTAGAAAAAGAAGATTACATTTATTTATATGTATTATATAATTCATATTTTATATATACTATCATCTATTATATACATTTTATACAATATATATTATTCAAGACACACATATATGTTATATGTTAATTATAAATGTTATATGATCTATATGTTTAACATATAGACCATGTTATGCATAAATATTGGTATATATATAATAAATAAAATCTATAATTGCATATATAACCTATATGTTAATACATATGACGTATTATATATATACATATTATATATAAATTATCGATATTGTGTACAACACCACACATATGGCATATGATAATATATAGCAAATGAATTATATATGTGAACAAATAAGGTGATATATACATATGTTATATACACGTTATCCATATAATACATAATAGTCATATGTGTCTCTCCTTTAACATTAATTGGTGGTGATACTTGAAACTTCCTTGGAGAATTTGTTGGTAATGTACTTAAGGCTATATCTGTTTACCCATGGTATAAAACCTTGTCGTATGATACAAAGACTTAATAAGGTTTTAGAGCATGGTTACCCTTATATCTTAAAAGAAAAATTAGTCGGACATGGTTAAGGAAAACTTATAAAAGCTTTATTAAATATGGTAGAGGTGTGTTATAAGGATACTCTTACAGGATCAAAACACTTAGAAATATAAAACTTCCATCTGTTCCAAAATGGCTAATAAAAGGATATGCAAAGAAAGCATTTTTAAAGCCTTTTATATTGCTCCAAAGGACAATACATGAAGAACATATATGTTATGATGGAGTAGGATTTGGAACTATGGTAAGGGTAAAGGCTTTTCCAAACCCTCCATGTTATTCTTGTATGGGAAAGGATTCACAGGTTGAAATAAATAATCATTATCAGGATAATACTATTGTCCAAAACATGTTCGTTAATCTTCGATGTAATTGGAATCATATGGGTTGTCCTTTTATCGTGTTCATCTTCCATGTTAAGACTTTCTTGAAGTGTCTTCACATTTGTTTCATACCTTGGCTAAATTGCTTCCTTTTGCTTTGAGAAGATAAATTTCATCTAATCTATATTGTTATATATAATATGTTTTATAGGCTTACGCACACACACATATGTATATAGGATAAAATATGTATATACCATATGTATAGTATATATAACATAATGTATAGATTATATATAAATAAATAAATTATATATACGTGTATATTCTTACATGTATAACATATACATAGATTTTTTGCATATATATATATACGTGTTTTTTATATAAATTTGCCATATATTTGTCCCACATATTTTACATAACATATTATTATATATGTTTACTGTTTAGGAAAGATGGTGACCTTAAAATTCAGCTTTTTAAATACCACCTTCTAAGTGATCACGACTATTCTCTCTATACAGACAATTGGAAAGTTACTTTAAAAATAAAAATTTTCAATCTATTCCATAAGCAAATAGGATAATAGGGAGTTTCTCTAATATAGCCATCACTACAAGAAATTTGGCTTTAGAGACAAAAAATTCTGTCTTAAAAGTAAAAATCTATCTCTGAAGACTTTCAGAGACAAATTTTCTATCGCAAATTTCTATCTCAAAAATCATTGTCGCTAATTCTTTTAGAGACAGATTTACTTTTCCGTCGCAAATTTGCTATAGAATTTCCATCGCAAATCTGTCACAGTTTTAGAATTAGTTATTTTTAAGTATCTAATTAGTAAATATTAAATGAAATTATTTCGTCGCAAATCTGTCTCTGATTCTAAGATAGATTATTAAAAACAAATACACACTTGTCTCCTATTTATCCTTCCTAAGAGGTCACCCATCATAGAATGCTCCATACTAAACACACTTAACATTAAAGTTTTCACAAGCACTAAATGAATAAACCAATTCATATCTTCATATGTAAAGTTCCACTACTATTTATTTAACAAATATCACAATTTACAATATTATATCTATAAAACATTTTACATATCTTTTATAATTTCACTTTGCCTATTTATTAAGGATTCTTCAATAATATTATATTTAAATAATATATAATATTAATATATAGTACGTTTACATTTTATAAGAATTATTTTAAATTATATATTTAATAAAAATATAATAATTTTTTAGTAGTATATTATATAATTTTTTTCCAAATATGGTATTATCATTTAAAAAATATTATGAATTAAGAAAATATAAATAATATTATACATATAAATTTATATATATATAATTATATATATAATAATATACTTTTTACATCACTTATTTAATATTTTATATTAACTTAATAATTAGATATTTTAAAATAATATGTTTATTTTTTATATCATTTTTATTACACTTAATAAATTTAATATAGTATAAACAATATAAAAATATATTTTTCATTAATATATTAATAAAATAATATAATATCAATTTAAATATATTTAATTAATTATTTTTTATTATATATTTTATTATTTAAATATACTATATTTTTGCGTAGTATATTATTTTTTCCCTAATATTTTATTATATTTTAAATAAAATATAGTATGTAAATTAAATTATGTAAGATATATATAATAAATTTTTTTTATATTCAATAACATATGAATAATTATAATAATTATATAATAAAAATATTAAATAATATGAATATATTTTTTATTAATATATTACTAAAATATAATATATTATTTATATATGTATATAGTTTAAATATACTAAGTTTACATTTTATAGTAATTATTTTATTTTACATATTTCATTATTTAAATATACTTTATTTTTAAATAGTATTTTATGATATTACTTATATATAACATTTTATATTATTGTTATATACTATTTTATCGAGTTGTATAATTTATTTTTTTTATATAAGTTATTATGTAAAAGAAATATAATAAGATGTAAATATAATATTTATATTTTAAGTACTATTTTTTATTTATACTTTATAATATATAAATATGTAATATAATATAATATATAATTAGTTGTAAATAACATATGATTATACATGCTATAGTTATTATATAATAAAATTAATTTACAAATATAAGATATGTCCATTTTATATAATGCGCATTTATATATATTATATTAGATATTTACGATTAAAACTAAATCTTAAACATAATTATTTATATATACCTATAGATAATAATTTGTTTAGAGATAGATTTGAAACAGAATTTAAAAAAATAGAAATTGACACTAAAATAATTTATTTTCCTCCAAAATCAGAGACACATTTGCCATGAAAAAATTTTCGTCGCAAATAATTGTGTAACCTGTCACAAATTCTGTCACAAAAGCATATAAAAATTAAAAGATTAGTCATAATTTATGTCATCACAAATCCATCGCAAATCTATCTCTAATTCATTTTTTTAAAGACAGAAATTTTTTGTCGCAAATTTTCTGTCTCTAAAAGCTATTTTTCTAATAGTGCATAACTTCTTTTTACTACCTTTACATGAACAGGCCCTAAAGTATGTTATTATTGCTGGTAAATAACTATAATAAGCAAAAACCATGTGTGGTTGAAACGAAGGGTCAAGAATATGTACAGGTTTTAAAACTTTAATAAAATTAATCCATATTGTATTTGTAGAATCCATGCAAACCAAGAGCACCTCTGCCGTTGACCGGAATCATATAAATCTCAAGTACAAAATTAAATATGCTCCAGGAGAGACCTCAAACAAGGATGTTAATGATGTCCCCGATGGAAAGACTGGCAAGCCTACTCCGAATTTAAATGTCAGGTAAAAATTAAATATGCTCCAGGAGAGACCTCAAACAAGGATGTTAATGATGTCCCTGATGGAAAGACTGGCAAGCCTACTCCGAATTTAAATGTCAGGTACAAAATCAAATATACCCCAGGGAGACCTCAAACAAAGATGTTAATGATGTCCCTGATGGAAAGACTGGCAAGCCTACTCCGAATTTAAATGTCAGGTACAAAATTAAATATGCTCCAGGAGAGACCTCAAACAAGGATGTTAATGATGTCCCTGATGGAAAGACTGGCAAGCCTACTCCGAATTTAAATGTCAGGTACAAAATCAAATATGCCCCAGGAGAGACCTCAAACAAGGATGTTAATGATGTCCCTGATGGAAAGACTGGCAAGCCTACTCCGAATTTAAATGTCAGGTACAAAATCAAATATGCCCCAGGAGAGACCTCAAACAAGGATGTTAATGATGTCCCTGATGGTCGGCATCATGTAAATCTCAAGTACAAAATCAAATATGCCCCAAGAGACCTCAATCAAGGATGTTCATGATGTCCCCGATGGCCGGAATCATAAATCTCAAGTATAAAATAAAATATGGCCATGATGCAGCAGAGACTGCACTCAAAGATGTTCCTGATGTTTCTCTTTTCTTCCTAGAAACGGACTTGGTCCCTGGCAAAACATTCAAGCTCCAGTTCATAAAGGCTGGTAGCCCAGTCTCGTTTATGCCTCGCGACATGGCTGATTCCATACCCTTTTCCTCTCACAACTTAACATACATTCTTCACCGATTTTCGATCAATCCCCAATCCGAAGACGCCAGCAACATGAAGGACACTTTAGCATTATGCGAAGATCCAGCGATGTCGGGAGAAAAGAAATATTGCGCAACTTCTTTGGAATCCATGGTCGACTTCTCTACCAAAATCTTAGGAAAGGAAAACAATGTCAAAGCAGTATCGACAGGATCTAACGGCGACACACAGATTAAGAAATACACGATTGAACACAGCGTGAGTTGTTTAACTGGGGATGAGAATGTTGATGCCACTTCTGTTGTGTGCCATAAGATGGCCTATATATATGCAGTGTTCTATTGCCACTCCATAGAATCAACAAAAATATATACGGTTCCATTGAAAAGTGAAACTGGCTCGGAGGTTAAGGCTGTTGCCATTTGTCATGAGGATACAACAAAATGGAGCCCAGAACATTTGTCATTCCAAATGCTTAAGGTGAAGCCAGGGACTCCGATTTGCCATTTTCTCGCTGACGACACTGTCGCCTGGTACCGGAACTAGAAGTGGACGCTGGAGACTGGACAATAATGTACATAAATAAGGAGGATATAGCTCCGAAGAAAGTGTGTCTTGGCTATCGGTTTAGGTTTATAATGGCGAATGCATGGTGAAGACTAGTATCCGTCGTGGCTATCGTTGGTTGCAATGGTTGTCATCTGTGCATGATGGCTGTAATTTGCGCATAACGTGTCAAGATATGTTTAAACTTATGAATATTATTAATAAAATATAAATGTTTATTATGTATACATAATTTTCATTTGCATACATATTATATATATACATATAGCCATGCAAATAGGTTTAGACCCGTGCATAGCTCCAATTAACTGCTTTTAAAGCAAGTTAGGATTGGGGTTCTCAACCCATTCAAAAAACAAGCGAAACATGAGATAGTAGAGATCAATTAGCAAACCTTAAGATCAATTATATATGTTTTCAAAATATGTAGTCAATCACAAGACATATCCCTCATCTTGATCCACCGTAAACCCTAAATTTCTTATAATAATGAACTAATTAATGAATTGTTTGCACTTTATACTTCGGAATCTCTCAAATAAATCAATTACTTTTTCGAGTTAATTAATTCCTAACCCTACATGAGATAGTAGAGACCTCTCATTCACTAATGCCAAATAAGATCACATTAACATTTATGATCCCTATAGTAAAGAAAAAAATTTTATGCAGAAAATCAAAACTTCCCTACCTCTGGATGAAACATGTAATCTCTCTATTCTTGAAGATCTATCCTATTAGATGAAACCTCTTCTATCTAACAAGAATCACACATGCAACCAATTTTGCACAAAAATCAATCACAAGACAATTAAAACACATCAATGGATACAAAGGCATAAACTTTTCGTTAATCAAAAGATAATTCAAACCTTATGGGGGTTTACGGTTTCACAAGACTTAGGGTATAAAGACTTACTCCTTGATGAAGATTACAATGAAAATAAAAATCTAGAGAAGTAATCCGTAAACATGATATAATGATAGAACCTTTTAGATATCTTGAATCTTCAATGGTGCTCAAGCAATTATCCTCTTGAAGTTCATCTTTTCTCAACTAGCGTCCAGAAAATATGCCAAAATATCTTTTAAATACGAAGACAGGACACCTATTTATAGTATAAGATAGGAAACATGTCTATAGGGGTTGGTCTTAATGGGCGTGCTCAGGGGAAGGTTGAAATTAGAAACTTCACCAACATTGGAATTTGAAACGAGCACAACCTAGTTTGCATGGCTATGCTAACTTGTAGGCAGAAACAAAATCTTAGTTTCTTGTTATATTTGCTCTCTGATTTGTTCCCTTGCATCCATCATGGCCATGCGCAAGGTAGTGCATGTACAAATGTAACTCTTGTCAATATTTTGCCAATTTCACCTTGATTTCACTCGAATTATCTTCAAGTTCTCCAAATATCATCCTTTAGTTCTAAAATCAATATTTAAGCAATTAGGTATCCTTTTCTTGATAAAATTACAAGCAATGCATATTAAATATCTCCAAAAAAGTACTATAGATAAAGGGTCTATTGACACTTATCGAACTTTCTCACACTTAACCATTTACTTGTCCTCAAGCAAACAACATAAGGACAAAAGAATCTATCATGAATTATACTCATTAGAAACTATCATATCACAAGCAACATTCTTTAATTTAGTTGATCCAAAATGACTCATTAGTGCTTACCACTCAAACCTGGCATAATTGCACTTGTACTTGGCATACTATAGTTAAATTTTTTATATTAATCAAAGTAAATTAAACTATTATCCTCATCATTTAATAATCACTTCTAAAGTCATAAAAGAAACACAAAGTCAAACAAAGCAAAAATGGATTGGTTACATCTCACCACTTACTAAAGAGCATAGAAACCGTTCAACTACCTCCCTAAGCACAGTAACCTAGAATAAAAGTACATGGCATCCATCATTCTCCTAGATTTTTTTCTTCTTTTATTTAAATCTCTCCAAAAAAAATTTATAGCCTTCAATGGGGGAGGTTTTAGCCTCCATCTTTTCCTTTTTCTCTAGTCGGTTTTTTTCCTGCTCTTTTTAGCTTAGATTTTTTTTTTTTTAAGACAATTGGGTATAAGAAGCTTGTATAGCCAATAGCTAGGTCAGACTTCGCTCTTCTGAGGGACCAAAGCCTACCTATACTAACTAAATTTTTTTATATCATCAGTTTAGCACAACAATTGATTGACTTTTGAAGAGATTATTCAAGAAGAATCTATAAGTGATCGACTTCATATGCCCCTTTCACAAAAGATTAGAAGAGCTCTCAAAGTTTTTGAAGAGTAAATGTCCTAATCAATAAACTTAGAAACACAACCATTGTTAACTTTAAACTAGTGCCTTCGATATCTTCCACAACTCTAGATCTAATCATTAAATAGCAAGTAATTTCCCCCACTTAGATTTCATCCTAAAACTTTAACTAAGTAGACCAAGTTCAAAATAGGTGAGTAAAGCACACAAAGTCACTATACTTTTATTTTAGAATGCTAATCACAGATGAATGAGTATAATTTCAATGTCATTATTTTTTTTCTCAAATAATATCAACTTTAAAATCTCAATTGCAAACTCATAAATGGGGGAACATTGATTAATAAGTGTAAACATATCATTAAGCACAATTAAGACACAAATAATTTCTTCCTTAATATACACCTTCCTCACACTTGAATAAGGTATTGTCCCCAATGTCTTCTGTCACACTCCGAGGGGTACATTAAACGTGGCAATCCGCCGTACACAATAATAAAGCCTAGGAATGACTACCTTAGTCATGCAAAGGCTTTCATATCATGTACAAGGCGTACATCACAACCAAGGGAACGCATCGGAGTAGCGCAATTTATATTGATAATAAATAAGTATCAAGGCAAAGAGAATACTTATCATAAAACATAAACATATTGCATTGCAATTCTTAGGGGCATGTCCATCTATACATCACTATTCATATAAGTCATTATATAAAGACCCTTACAAAATTACTTATCTTATGATTCTATTTCCTTCATAGAAGCTTAACCATCCTTCCATGATTTCCTCAATGTCATGATCCTCAATTTAAGCCACAGATATACCTGTTTCAATCAAAATCTACAAGGGTATAAGCTACAACTAGCTTAGCAAGATATTCCTTTTCATTCGCACCATATATTCAAACAAGTTCATTTAGATTATCACTCATATGCTATGCAAGAAATGCAACAATCACATGACTACGCAAATATATATAGTTATCCGGAAACCATATATAGAACAGATTTACCCCTCCGTATCAAAGGTTAGGGAATCAGGATTGAAGGTCCTCGACCTTCTACTGCTAGTCCCCAGGTCCTCACTCACAGCGTTCGGTTGGCTCGGCTCCTAACCTAAAGTCACTTTCCCCGAGCGATTTGGATTCTCCAGGAAGGAACATGGCCCGTGGAACCGCACGATCACAGCCAATCCAACTCTACGCGTAGGAGCAGCAGCCTTTCGAAATAGATGTGACTCCACGGATGCTATACGTGAACGTTTTATTTTTCTTAAGCCAAACCTTATTAAGGTTTAATAGGGGCGATCACTCAATTTAGCAAACAATAAACAGTTATACAAGTAAGTAAACAAAATTATTTAAAAAAACAGTTCGACGTTGCGATATTCTTAATTCTCATTTCACGCATAAACATAGAATCACATAATCCCGAATCCCCAAATATATATCCATTTTTATCTTTTCCTAGTATACTAATACCATTATTTTACAAGCACAAGCAAGGCAACGAAATTAGGAGGAATAACTCACTCGTCCATTTCGCTTTCTTCTTAGTTGTAGAAATCCTCGGATAGGATATTTTCTTATCCTTCATCACCTAGACAAAAGAAATACCCGGGATAAGTCTTTTATGGAATTTCTATTCTTGGATACTCTAAATTTTTCTTAAAATCGCAGTAAAATCGTATGAGAAGAATTTCCAACTTAAAATGGCCATAACTTGCTCATTTTAACTCGGAATCTCGCTTATAATATACCGTTTTGTACCAAACTTTTGTAAATCCGTTTTCTATCTCAACTTTATTTTAAAGAAAAATATTTTGTAATAATACATATATATATATAAATATAAACATATATTTGATAATACTTTGAGTATATAGCTAAGCTCACTTTATATGCAAAATTTTCTAATGTTAGTGTCTCAACAATTTATTTCATAAAACAATTTCTTTTTGAAGTGTTAAAACATACCTTGATAAATTCCTTTCCAAGTATTTGGAAGAAACTTTATATTTTTATTATAAATGAGTATATTCTTGTTTTATTTCTTCATTCCTTTTTCCAAAACAAATAAATCTTCTTTTAACCTTAGTTTTTCATAAATTTCACTTCTAGTGAATAAAAGATTAATTTTATCAAAAGGTATATTAGGTTGTTGAAAACCTTTTTATAATTTTGTATTTAGGATGGTTTTAGAAAATGAATCTTGTCTTCTTATATTCATTTCTAAAATATAAGTTTTGTTTTCCAAAACTTGTTCTTTCATTCTTTTGAAAGAGTCATCTTTATTTGATAAAATCATTTTTTCTAATTTCTATTTTCTATTCTTTGAAAATGTTTCTCTTTTAGGAACTTGAAAATCATTATTTTTCCTAAGTGGGTTCATAACTTTATAGGTTGAATTTATCTTAACTTTAAAAACTAGTTTGTTCCTTAGTAAAAAAAAGAGTTTAACTTTTAAGCTTTTTGTAAAAACTTTTTATTAACAAATTATTTTACTAAAACTTAGGTTACCATAATATATAAAGAAAATATTTATTTCTTATGTTTCCTTGGTAAACTATCTTTGTTATTTAAGAAAACTTTGAGAAAACTTGTATTACTTTAGTTTTATGTTGTTGATAATAAATTTATTATTTTATGACAAATCACATAATAGAAAATCTAGTTTTGAGTTTCTTTAATAAAAATGAAATTCTACTTTTAGATTAGTTGAGACATTAACATTATGTAAATGCAAGTATCATGAGCATATAAAATAATAAGAACATAAGAAAATACTAGAAACAAATAATAAGCAAGAAAATAAAATATCAAGCATTGGGAACCTTAGCTTCATCAAGGTATCCCGGTCAGGTATTGGAGCCTTAGCTTTATCAAGGCATCCCGAGACTAAGAGTGGATTAGTCCCGAAAGAAAGGAAAAGCAAAGAAAGAAAATTGTTTTGACTTGATATGGACAAGTCTAAGACTAGAAAAACTAGTCTTAATAATAACATGAAATAAATAAATTGCATAACTTGAAAGTAAATAAATAACAAATGAGCTTTTATGCTCTAAATAAATATATATACATAATACTATATATAAGTTAGATTAGAAACAAATAATAACAATAATAATAACAACATAATAAAATAGGAAGCTTATGTACAAGAACAAAACATGAACATATTGTTGCTTTTACTACTCATGTGAGTTTCAAAACAACACCATAGTCATATTAAGTTACATAGCATGAGTGAATAATAGTTGGAAAAAATATTTACCTAAAGTGTGTAAGTGGTTTGAAAATGCTAGTGAATGTATGGTTATGTGGTTATTGAGAAATGGTAGTTGTAGAGAGAAATTTTGTGAGTATTTGGTGAAAGAGATTTTGGTAGAGTAATGAATTGTGTGAAAGAATAAAAGAGGAAGGGGGTATTTATGGAATTTTGGAGTAGATGTAATAAAATAAATTGAAAAATAATAAAATAGATGGATGGAGAAGGGGAGGTGCCGGTTTGCTTATGTGAGAGAGAGAGGGGGGGGGGGGGGGGGGGGGGGGGGGGGGTTGGAAATTGATTTATTTTATTTTTTGTGTAATAAAAGTAGTAATGTGAAAATTATGTGAATAAAGTTGTGTTGGAAATATAAAAAGTAAGCAAATAGATATGTAGGTGTAAGAAATAGGTGTAAGAAAATGTAGAGATAGGTGATTAGTAATGAATAGTAGAAAAGTACTATGAATAGTAAACTAGACAATTAAAGTATCGATAGTAATAAAATTACGCGTAATAATGCGATATCTGTAATTTTTAGCTACCGAAAAATTCTAAAACTGATATTTTTGGAATCCTTATATTTTTACGAGTCTATTGGTACAAATGGAATAATTTTATTATTTTGAGCTTCGGGACACGCTTTTCGAGAACTGATCCCGTTTGAGTCCGAAGGACACTCGAAATTCGTGAATCTGATATTTTTATGTTACCCTACATTATTACGAACTATTCTAGGTCATTAACTCAATTTCGTTTTCTAGGGTTTGAAAACGCGGGATTGCCGAATCTTAAACATTAGGGTTCGTTATAGGCTTTCATGACCTTAGGGTTTTGGTTTGTCTTCTGGTTTCGTCGGGATATTCGTAAGATCATATAATTTTCGAGTTTTGATCATTTTATATTCTTAACTCAACATCTATGTTTTATCTTATTTTATTTGTGATTATTTAATAGTTTTTAGTTTTCGGGATCGTTTAACCGAGTCTATGGTTATGAGTTGACTCAGTTTGACTTTTGGTGAAAATTTGAAATTTGTGATTTCTGAAATTTATCGAAGGTATTAAGGTTTTGCTATTGATCATTATTTGGATATATTGTCTTGACTTGCGTGTTAGGAAACGGTTAGGTGATTTGATTGATGTACGGAATTGATTAAACGGTAGTTGGACTTTATATTTTGTTTCAAGGGTTTCGTTTTCTCAAGATCCAGAAAGCTCGTTTATCTTATTTGGAATTAAGTTTTAACTTGATTCGATTTTTAGGGTTTCATTTCCAGTACTTTGACTCGGTCTAGGATTTGGTTTTTATCTTGAGTCGATTTTCAGGTTTTAAATTTTTGATATTAGACTTTTAAGATTATTTTTAAGAATTATGAAATTTTTCGGGGGTTTACAACCTACCCACCTTAAAGAAGTTTTTTCCTCAAAACTTGTTATGCGTACGTAGGTTTTTAGAACTTGATGAGAAATTGTATGTCGTAATTCATTAATATTCATGATATTTGGGGTTTTGTCTCACAATTATTTGTTGGAATAGTATTATGATTTCGTCATGTCATTTCCTTAGTTTCACTTCCACAAAAGGGCTTGGAAGTCTATCGTTGTTTTTGAATTTCTTCTTTCGTAATCTCTATTTCTCGTTTATCTTTAGATGGTGATATTGGGAATTTCGTTAATTTTGCGCGTTTAATATTTTATGCAACATAGCATATATAAAATCAATAAGATTTGGTTTTAGCGACTTTCAACCTTCACTTTACTTCACTCTTTTTGAAGAGTTTCAAGACTCGACCAATACGACAGACGACTGACGACTTGCCATTTGACTTGACTCAATTTTTGAACTGACAACAACTTAATATGACACGACATTGGTACATTCACTTAACGAAGGAAGGTTGTAAATTCACTTTCCCATTCTTATGTGAGTATATATATGACATGCACGCAAGATTCATACTTATTCATTTCTTAAGGATATCATTGTTTTATTACGTGATCACCCGAACAATGTTGGGATCAAGATGAAAAATTTAGAATTTGTTTGTTGAGATTTTATCATTACTGGTTCTAGCTTTTAGGCGGTAATAGTTATGCTTTTGATGTACTTTGTTTTCAATGTGTTCAAGGTAAATGGCAATTGATTTGTTTTTTCTTTTGATACGTACTAAATTTTTAATGATCATATATTTATTCTTTCTGTATTAAGGAAAAGGTGACGATTACATGATCTATGGTCATTACTAGCAAACTGTTTCTTTGGTCCAAGCGGTACAACAAGAAATTTATTATCTAAGGGTAACCTGATATCGATTCGCATTTGTGACTATCGTCTTCTTTTAAAACAGCGAATTCTATCTCTTGGTTGAATTCCTCGCAAATCCATTGTCCTTGTAGGTTCTACACACGTATTTCTTGTGGGAGTATCACCGAGTATCTCCTTCCATATTTTCTTCTTGGGGCACTTCTTGGCAATATATCCAGGTTCGTTACAAATTAGGCAAGTGGCAGAGGTTTTCTTTGGACATCTAATGACTTTTGTGATTCGGACTCCCGTAGTAGTAAAACTTGTGTTGCAACTTAGGACACTATCTTGGTTGATGTCCCTTTTTGCATTTCCAACATTGGGTATTTGGTTTTCTTTTCTCCTTCTTTCTACTCGGGCTGACGATGTTTCGAGCTTGTTGACTTTAAGGCTTAGGCTAGGTTTACTTATAGATTTTCCTCAATTATCATGATATTTCCTTCCGCCTTCTCCTTTTCTTAGCACCATCCACAATTCGTGCTCTTTCTACTAGTTCTCGGAAATCTTTGATGTCAAATTCTATCAACTTGATACGAAGGTCTTCATCCAATCCCTAAGAAGACTTGCCTCTTGAGTTCCTCGCTATCCTTATATGATTCAGGGCATATTGCACAGCCTGTTAAACTGTTTCATATTGTTCAAGACTATGGTCTCCTTGAGAAATACTTAGGAAATCTGCACTATTTTGGATTCTCAAGCTTCCAGGGAAAAAGTTCTCCAAGAAATCATGCCTAAATGTCTCCCATGTGATTGGTGGTAGTAGCTCTCTACTTTTGGATTCCTACCATATCCTTGCATTGAACCTCATCATAAAAGTTCCATATGTAAGCTGAAGGTGTTGTGGTACTTCAAAAGCATTGAAGGATCGTTCTATTTGTGCTAACCAATCATCAGCTTCGTCGGGTTTTCCAAAAGCTCCTTCAAAATATCGATTGCACTTTATGAATTCTGGCAACATACTCTGATAAGGTTTTGGTAATGGCGGCTCAGCTAGGGTTGTTTCAATCAGTGGTATTGGAACTTCTGGTGCTGCTTCTTGTGCAGGTACTGGTGTACGCATAGCATGGGCTTGTTGTGTGAAATTCCTTATGGGGTTGGCAAGTTGTTCGATGTTATCTTGATCCATTCATGGTTGGTTTGGTTGTTGAGATCCCTCCGGGTTCTTAGGTTCTACAGGGGGTATTTCTTGGTTACGTTGTGCACGAGTATGTCTCCTATTTGTTCTACAGGTTTTATTAAGCTAGTGTGAGATCCTTGAACCTTATTAAGTCTTAGACGTTTTTTTTGGAAAAACAATCAAGAAACATGCTAATAGAAATTGAGTACGGAAATGAGCAAATATATTTAGAAGAATTATTGAAACTTGACTGAAATCATAATAATGAAAAAGGAAATTCATATCATTAAACAAATACATGGAAACAGAAGGAAGACTTAAATACTTCCTTTACAAAAGTTCAAAGAAAGGATGCAAAACATAATTAAAAATTTCAAATCATTACATAGACAACATATACATCATCGTTAACCCTTTTTATAAAAGCGTTACTCCTATTGGTATATTAAAGCTTTTACGAGAGGTTTAGCGTCCGTTCCTGCTTCGGATTGTTTCACAGGGTAGGAATATTTCCTTGATTACTTGATCCCTCGTCTTCATTATTAGGAGCTTTTTCTTTTCCTTTGTGGTGAGATTCTATGGTTGGATTTCAAGACGAAGTTCCACATTCTTTCTTAGATGGGTCATCTCCTTCGATGGGGTCGTCCCATAAACCTTGCGACTTTAGATCTTCGCGTACATAAAGGTACTATACCTTGCACATGTAGCATGTTTCCTTGGCATTTATGGGGTAACTCTTGGTCCTACAGATGAGACGGCTGCATACGTAGCATTTCCTTATTGTTGTTGGGTAAATGTTGGCACTGTGTCTTCCCTTTGCATAACCAGAACAAATAGTGCCATTCTTCTTAGGATAATTAAGGATTTTGTGGTCTTTGTTCCTACAAAAGTAACACTTGTGCTGTAGTTATGGGCAATTTTTGGGGAAATGTCTTCCTTCACACTTCCAGCATCTGACCTTAGGGGTTATGAAATCCTTAAAAGGTTGGAGTTGTTTATGCTTCTTAGCCTAGGGTTCTGGATTGGCCATGAAGGAAGGCACTTGTGCTACTGGTGTTGCTCCGAGTTGGGGCCTTATAACCGGAGTAGGTGCAGAGGTTATGGGTGCTTGTTGTATATAAGTCCTTATCGTCTCTTCTAGACGTCTTATGGTGGTCAAGAGTTCTTGAGTTAGATCTCATGGTGGGAGTGCTCCTTGTTCTTGTTGTTCTTCGAGAAGGGTGCTTAATTGTGGCATAACTTCCTCGAGTTGCTTCCTAGAACCAAACGAAGCGGTTGTATTAGATATTTTCTTTAATTCGAGTTTTACGCACAAGTTATTTGTTTTTAAGGAAAAGAGAAGCGGTATAGACTTTTCTTAGTCTGATTAAAGGTTTACACAGGTACTGAATATTACTTACCTAGGGGTCTTACCTATAAAAGAGGCTTTATACTTATCTCAATCTTAGCTAGGATTTGAATAGGGTCACTATGCATCAAAGCTTATTGAATTTGCTAAGGTAGGCTTACTTTATTCATTTCATATCTCAATTCTTTATCTCCTTTATGTTTTCTCCATATTGTTCAGCTATGTTCTATCTCCAAGTCATTTCTACCTTTCTCCATCTTAGGTCAACATTCTAAGGTAAATCCTCTTTATGTAATATTGAATATCCTCCGATTCTTGTATAAGTATTTTTGCCTTCTTCTAATATTCTCCATGATAGAGTTCTATTCTTAGACAAAAGGATTCTTAAACATAAGATCAAATCCTATCAATATATCCTTCTACTCTTCTTTTCCTAATTCCCAAAACCTTGTTGCTTTGATACCAACTTAAACTGTCACGCCCCGAGGGGTATCCTAAACGTGGCAATCCGCCGTACACAATAATAAAGCCTAGGAATGACTACCTTAGTCACGCAAAGGCTTCCATATCATGTACAAGGCGTACATCACAACCAAGGGAACGCATCGGAGTAGCGCAATTTATATTGATAATAAATAAGTATCAAGGCAAAGAGAATACTTATCATAAAACATAAACATATTGCATTGCAATTCTTAGGGGCATGTCTATCTATACATCACTATTCATATAAGTCATTATATATAAAGACCCTTACAAAATTACTTATCTTATGATTCTATTTCCTTCATAGAAGTTTAACCATCCTTCCATGATTTCCTTAATGTCATGATCCTCAATTTAAGCCACGGATATACCTATTTCAACAAAATCTATAAGGGTATAAGCTACAACTAGCTTAGTGAGATATTCCTTTTCATTCGCACCATATATTCAAATAAGTTCATTTAGATTTTCACTCATATGCTATGCAAGAAATGCAACAATCACATGACTATGCAAATATATATAGTTATCGGAAAATATATAGAACGGATTTACCCCTCCGTATCAAAGGTTAGGGAATCGGGTTGAAGGTCCTCGACCTTCTACTGCTAGTCCCCAGGTCCTCATCCACAACGTTCGGTTGGCTCGGCTCCGAACCTAGAGTCGCTTTCCCCGAGCGATTGGGATTCTCCAGGAAGGAACATGACCCGTGGCACCACACGATCACAACCAATCCAACTCTACGCGTAGGAGTAGCAACCTTTCGAAATAGATGTGACTCGACGGATGCTAAGCGTGAACATTTTATTTTTCTTAAGCCAAACCTTATTAAGGTTTATTAGGGGCGATCAATCAATTTAGCAAAGAATAAATAGTCATAAGTAAGTAATATAAAATTATTTAAACAAACAGTTCGAAGTTGCGATATTCTTAATTCTCATTTCACGAATATATATCCATTTTTATCTTTTCCTAGTATACTAATACCATTACTTTACAAGCACAAGCAAGGTAACGAAATTAGGAGGAATAACTCACTCGTCCATTTCGCTTTCTTCTTAGTTGTAGAAATCCTCGGTAGGATATTTTCGTATCCTTCGTCACCTTGACAAAAGAAATACCTATGATAAGTCTTTTATGGAATTTCTATAATTGGATACTCTAAACTTTTCTTAAAATCACGGTAAAATCGTATGAGAAGAATTTCCAACTTAAAATGGCCATAACTTACTCATTTTAACTCGGAATCTCGCTTATAATATACCGTTTTCTACCTATTCAAAAATATCTATCCATTTCTATGGTTATCTTTGTCATATAAGGTCATTTAGGTTCCGAAAACATCGGGTACAGATTTAAAACGAAAATTACCAAACTTTTGTAAATCCGTTTTCTATCTCAACTTTATTTTAAAGAAAAATCCTTTTGTAATTACATATATATATATTATATAAATTATACATATATTTGATAAATACTTTGAGTATATAGCTAAGCTCACTTTATATGCAAAATTTTCTAATGGTAGTGTCTCAACAATTTATTTCATAAAACAATTTCTTTTTGAAGTGTTAAAACATACCTTGATAAATTCCTTTCCAAGTATTTGGAAGAAGAAACTTTATATTTTTATTATAAATGAGTATATTTTGTTTTATTTCTTCATTCCTTTTTCCAAAACAAGTAAATCTTCTTTTAACCTTAGTTTTTCATAAATTTCACTTCTAGTGAATAAAAGATTAATTTTATCAAAAGGTATATTAGGTTGTTGAAAACCTTTTTATAATTTTGTATTTAGGATGGTTTTAGAAAATGAATCTTGTCTTCTTATATTCATTTCGAAAATATAAGTTTTTGCTTTCCAAAACTTGTTCTTTCATTTCTTTTGAAAAGAGTCATCTTCATTTGATAAAATCATTTCTTTCTAATTTTTATTTTCTATTCTTTGAAAATAGTTTCTCTTTTAGGAACTTGAAAATCATTATTTTTCCTAAGTGGGTTCATAACTTGAGAAAACTTGTATTACTTTAGTTTTATATTGTTGATAATAACTTTATTATTTTATGACAAATCACATGACAGAAAATCTAGTTTTGAGTTTCTTTAATAAAAATGAAATTCTACTTTTAGATTAGTTGAGACATTAACATTATGTAAATGCAAGTATCATGAGCATATAAAATAATAAGAACATAAGAAAATACTAGAAACAAATAATGAGCAAGAAAATAAAATATCAAGCATTGGGAACCTTAGTTTCATCAAGGTATCCTGGTCAGGTATTGGAGCCTTAGCTTTATCAAGGCATCCCAGGACTAAGAGTGGACTAGTCCCGAAAGAAAGGAAAAGCAAAGAAAGAAAATTGTTTTGACTTGATATGGACAAGTCTAAGACTAGAAAGACTAGTCTTAAAAATAACATGAAATAAATAAATTGCATAACTTGAAAGTAAATAAATAACAAATGAGCTTATATGCTCTAAATAAATATATATACATAATATACATAATACTATATATAAGTTAGATTAGAAACAAATAATAACAATAATAATAACAACATAATAAAATCGGAAGCTTATATAAAAGAACAAAACATGAACATATTGTTGCTTTTACTACTCATGTGAGTTTCAAAACAACACCATAGTCATATTAAGTTACATGGCATGAGTGAATAATAGTTGGAAGAAATATTTACCTAAAGTGTGTAAGTGGTTTGAAGATGGTAGTGAATGTATGGTTATGTGGTTATTGAGAAATGGTAATTGTAGAGAGAAATTTTGTGAGTATTTGGTGAAAGAGAATTTTGGTAGAGGGAAATGTTGTAGAGAGAGTTTGTGTAGTGAATTTGAGAGAGTTTTGGTAGTGTAATGAATTGTGTGAAAGAATGAAAGAGGAAGGGGGTATTTATAGAAGTAATAACAGAAGTAATGTGAAAAGTTGATGTGAATAAAGTTGTGTTGGAAATATAAAAAGTAAGAAAATAGATATGTAGGTGTAAGAAATAGGTGTAAGAAAAAGTAGAGTTAGGTGATTAGTAAACTATGAATAGTAGACTAGACAATTAAAGTACCGGTAGTAATAAAAATACACGTAATAATGCGATATCTATAATTTTTAGCTACCGAAAAATTCTAAAACTGATATTTTTTGAATCCTTATATTTTTTCGAGTCTATTGGTACAAATGGAATAATTTTATTAGTCTGAGCTTCGGGACATGCTTTTCAAGAACTGATCTCGTTTGAGTCCGAAGGACACTCGAAATTCGTGAATCTGATATTTTTATGTTACCCTACATTATTACGAACTATTCTAGGTCATTAACTCAATTTCGTTTTCTAGGGTTTGAAAACGTGGGATTGCCGGATCTTAAACATTAGGGTTCGTTATAAGTTTTGCTGACCTTAGGGTTTTAGTTTGTCTTCTGGTTTCGTCGAGATATTCGTAAGATCGTATAATTTTCGAGTTTTGATCGTTTTATATTCTTAGCTCGACATCTATGTTTTATCTTATTTTATTTGTGATTATTTAATAGTTTTTAGTTTTCGTGATTGTTTAACCGAGTCTAGGGTTATGAGTTGACTCAGTTTGACTTTTGGTGAAAATTTGAAATTTGTGATTTCTGAAATTTATCGAAGGTTTTAAGGTTTTGCTATTGATCATTATTTGGATATATTGTCTTGATTTGCGTGTTAGGAAACGGTTAGGTGATTTGATTGATGTACGGATATTGATTAAACCGGTAGTTGGACTTTATATTTCGTTTCAAGGGTTCTCGTTTTCTCAAGATTTAGAAAGCTTGTTCTTTATCTTATTTGGAATTAAGTTTTAACTTGATTCGATTTTTAGGGATTTGTTTCCAGTGCTTTGACTAGGTCTAGGATTTGGTTTTTATCTTGAGTCAATTTTCGGGTTTAAAATTTTTGATATTAGACTTTTAAGATTATTTTTAAGAACTATGAAATTTTTCGGCGGTTTACATCTTCACAAATCAAGCACGAATAAGGAAAAGGAAAAGGAAAGAAAATTAAAAGAAAAAGGATACTAGAACTTTCCTTATTTATGTAAAGAAGTCATCATGAATTTAGCGTAACCGGTCTAAGAAAAGAGAAATTTGTTTAGTGGCATATATTAGTATTAGCATCATCACTGATCTTGTGCACCCATAAAAGTTTATGTCTGTAGATAAATCAAAACAAAAAACTGTAGGGGAAAGCTAATTAAAAAAAAAAAAAAAAAAGCTAGCCTATCCTTAAGTCTAACCAGTAAGTTCAAATGATACTAGAAAACATAAGAGCTTTCCCATAAGTAGGGATCCCACTAGTGCAAACAAAAGCATAATAGCAAATAAAAGAAAATGAGCATCAAATATCCTTATCATCATCATCTTCGTTACCATCATCATTCTCATCATCATAAGCACTAGTGGTCTCTCCAACCTCATCATCATATGCCTACTCTTCTTCACCTCCATCATCCCCTTTTTATTCACCTCTCCACTAGAAGACTCAGGTTCAGGTACTGTATGAGCTTTCCCCCTTCTCCTATATGTACTAAGAGCATCAAGTACTGGAGACTTGGGCTTTGGGGAGGACACGTAAGTGGGAAGATTTGTTGGTGGAGATGGAAAACAACTAGCAAGAGTTTTTTTTTTAAAAAACCCAAACTGCACACTTAAACTTCTTGTTCTTCTTTCTATCTACTTGGAACTCCTTTCTCAACAAATGGAGTTCCGAAACTTTGGAAGAAGAAGCAGGAGCACGGCTATAGACACCAAGAGGTGGTCTCTAGAACTGAGAAGTAGGGGTGGAACTACCTTATATCTTGGTCAAACTATACCCATAAGAAGGGTTATCTGTGATTCGCTTAGCTTTCACACAAGGAGTATCAGATGGTGCTCTCTAAATAACGCCATTCCTTTAAGAAGTTTAGTTATATCCCCCACAGTATAACCCTTAACCTTAGGGTCCATTGCCTATCTCTTGAGGAATAAGCTAATTGCATACCTACATTAACTGGAAATTTCATAACCAAGCTATACAAGTGGATTAGCTCAAAGTTATTAACAACCCCCATGCTTGCTCTTCCAACCCCCAATAGTATGAGCTAGAAGATGATGAACCACTTTCAGATCCATGTCAGTCATGGAAGTAGCCTTAAACTTTGAGGGAAACTAGCATAAGAAGTCATTTTCACAAACTAACTTCTAATATGCCTCATATGTGACCCCTTCGGGCCAATCATTAGTCATGTGCAAGTAATCATTGCTATCCACTTTAGCAGTAGAATATAAGCCCATAAACAATCCAAACCTAGAAAGATGAAAGCTATAGGCTTGTCCATAAATTTGGAATGTCAGCATACTATTGACCTTGTGGGTCGAGGACATTTCTTCAATCTCCATGGTAAAGAGGAATTCAATTGTAATTTCTTTATAGGCGGACTCCTTAATTTCAAAGAATGCTACCCATGGCCCTATACTTATTAGCTCTCAAATCTTTTCCTCTAAACCAAATTTCGTAAGCAACCTCCAATCCAAATACCTGTTATTGTAAATACCCATCTTTTCCAATCTCTCCTTCTTAACTTTGCTCCACTCTTGTTCGGAGAGCTTCTTGCTAGCAAAGAAATTTCATTCTATTCCCTATTACAAAGGTGATGGTTCTCTAGTTCTTTGTCATTTGGAGGAAGCAGATGGCTCTCCTTGTTGCTGTTGAATAGTACTCTTAGCAACCTTTGTAGCAACAGCTGCTTTGTTAGCCTCATCTTGTTTCCATTTCCTATTAGTAGCTTATTTGGTTCTCATTTTTATTGAAATAAAACAATGTACGTGAGTGAAATGATACATCAAGATCGTCCTCAATGCATGTTCAAACCAAATTGAAATGATGCTTAAACTTAATCATTATATAAAATATAAGACATGCATGAGCAATGAATAAGTATCACAAAGCATCAAGTCACAATGGGGTATACTGAGTTTTGCATTGCCTAAGCGGCATGGTCGTGCAAGAGGCAGGGCAACAATTAGAATCCAAAAATTCAAAAGTATTCATGGACGTAGAAAAAGGTCATGCTAAAAACCGGGAACAAGTTTCTAATAGAAATTTGAATCACAAAAATCTTTTCCAAGTGCCATAATTCCATCCTAAACATTAATATGCAAACACCCCACCCCTTCCCCCCCAAGCCAAATTTCTTACTTAAGAACCCTAAGTTCATGAATCGAACAATCTAACCACAAATTCCTTAGGCAAATTGTAATACATGGTATTACAACAAACCAATTAATTGCATGAATCAAGCAAAAGACCCAATTTTTGTGAAAATAGAAAATTCACAATGAACCTTAAAATGATAAATGCGACATGGTCAATATGAGTTGAGAACGTAGATTCAAAATCTAAATGACAAACATGCAATAGATAGTTCATGGAAACAAGAATCTTCACCAAAAGCATACATGCATTGCTAACAAACCACTCTCATATGTGAAAATCCATTAAAGCATGATGAATAATACTACTAATTGGAAACAAGAGATTAAAGAGAGAAGGATGAGGAGCTTACTTGATGTTATCAGTAGTGAGGTGATGACACCATATGCTACGGAATCAATGTATTGTGGAGTGTGTATGAGTGTGAAAGTGAAAGTATGCGATTGTGCTCATAATAAAATACGCTACATGATGGTGAAAAGCGAGAAATGAAAGAATAAAAGTGGGGAAAACTATTTATGTGATCTTGGTTTTTTTTTTTAAGTCTACCCACCCAATTGTGTGGCGGGAATAAAGTAGGGATAGGATCAAAATAGGGCGTTCAGGCTCAGGGTTAGGGAAAAGAATCGCAGCAAGCCCTGAGTGCTTGCTAGCCTTCCTACTCCCTACCCAGCCATGCTTAAGGTCAGGTAGGATATAGAAGCGCTCCAATGAGAGCTCAAATGGCTATACGGGCTTCTACCCAGCCATGCTTAAGGCTTGGTAGGGCTCAATAGCACTCAAGAGTTTCTCCCCTATCATCTGCATGGCCGTGCTCGAGCTATGAAGGCTTCATATCTTTTTTTTTTTTTTTTTTTTTTTTGCTTTGTTATCCTTAAAATCATCAAAGTACACTGCACCAAGCACCACTGTGCTTAGAGGCAGTGTTGAAAACAATATGTACAATTTTGAAGTGAAGTTCCTTAAGCAAAAACAACTAAGTGTATTTCAACATTTTCATGCTTACATTAGAAAAAGTGCAAGTATCCATCATGGCTTTGGCTCTTAGTATGCATAATACACTTAGAAAATTGGATGATAACTTACCTCGCTTGCTTAAAAAAAAAAAAATTAAAGCATACCAAATTGTACCTTTCCCCACACTTATGATTGAACTCTTACCTTGTTGAAATTACGTAAAAACACTCAAAACCTGTAATTTTTTGATAGAAAAATTGACTTAGAATAGTGAAGAAAAAGGAAAAAAGAAAAAAAAAAAGAACTCAACTTCCCTATGTTAGTTATGAGTTGCCTCATAAGAAGTGCACTTTTTTAACGTCGTTGGCTTGGCATCTTTCACTTTCTTCATTAATCAAGGGAGGTCAAATTGAGAGATGTGGGAACTCTCCACCTTAAGATCTAAGCTATCAACAATGCTTATATCGGTTTTCATGACCCCACTTTCCACATTACTCACAGGTGATAGTCTACAGTTGGCTGATCCCATCATAGCTACAATGTTTGCAGCTTTATCTTTCCTTTCCTTACCTTTTAACTTTGGAGAAGATGGCTTGTATGGTGTTCTTGCAGTTGGCTTCATTGGTGGTGTATATTCAGTGTTTAACAACACTTTCTAAGTCAGATCATTGATGTAACTTGTTACTTGCCAACCCCCTCTAAACCCTAAGACAAGCTTTTTAGAACTCGCAATGGCAATTTTCACAATCATCTCCTCATCTCCAATTCACAATACCAATTAGCCACCCTTAGCATTGCTGAGTGCTCTGCCTATGGCAAGGAATGGCCTACCAAGAATCAAAGGCACACCCCCCTCCTTCTTCCATGTTTAAGACCTCAAAGTCCATAAGATATGTAAAAGTTCCAACCTTCACCAGAACATCTTCAATAATTCCCATCAAGCACTTTACAGAGCGATTGGAAAGTTGAAAAATTATCTAAGTGGATTTAAATTTAGCTAGACTGAACTTCTTTGAGAATGAATATGGCATAACATTGATGCTCGCTCCCAAATCAGCTAAGCCCTTATTAGTAGTAATATAACATATTATACGCGAGATCGTAAAACTCCTTAGATCCTTTCGCTTTGGAGGTAGCTTATTCTAAATAATTGATGAGCAACTAGCACCAACTTCTACTGTTGCTAAATTCTCCAATTTCCTCCTTTTAGATAACAATTCCCTTAGGAACTTAGCATACCTAAGCATCTTGGACATTGCCTTAACAAAAGGAATATTTAGATGGAGCTGTTTCAAAAGCTCAAGGAATTTATCGTATTGTTCTTTATCCTTATTTTGTTGAGGTGAACTGGATAAGGGATCCTTAGGACATATTTCTTCACAATCAAGGTGATCTCTTTTCAGGCTCTTTCTTCTCATACTCTACCTCCTCCTCTGGTTCCTTTTCACTCTTAAATAGTATCTCCTTCCCACTTCTTAAGTTGATGGCATTCACTTGTTCTCTTTGATTTGGTTCAAAGTTACTAGGAAGGGAGCTTGGTTATCTCTCGGACATCATTTTGGCCAGTTGACTAATTTGCTTCCTAAGGTTATGAATGGAAGCCTCTTAGTTTCAATGTTTAGCCTCATAGCTTTGAATGAATTAAGTTATAAGATCTTCTAAATTTGACTTCTTCTTTGGTAGTGGTAGAGTAGTGAGTTGAGGCATGGGTTGGGCTGGTGGTAAAGCAAGAGGTTCAAGCATATTTTGGGGAGGTGGAAATTATTGCCTCTAGAATCTTAGAGCTAAATAGTTAGCTCTCTAAGCATTTAGATTGCCATAGCTAAAATTGAGGTATTCTACCAACTCGAATTTTATGTAGCACTATATAAGTTGTTCTGTTGCCTATTTTGATTTCTAAGATAATCCACATGTTCTTGCTACTCAAAGAAATTCACATCCCCATTGAGTCTCCATATTAGAATTATGACACTAAAGCATTTTTTTTTTTTTTAATCCTGCTTACTTAGTGCATCTATCTTGGCTACAATGGTGGTCATAAGATCCACCTTCTATAATCCTACAACATTCTGCTTGCATCGGCTGTTGTCTCATTGATAAATATTTCTAGTCGTTTCTTCAAAAAGCTTCAAAGAATCTTCTAGTGTCTTAGAATTCAATGTACCACCAACTGAGGCATCAACTAATTGTTGAGTAGATGTGTTGTCGCCATTATAAAAGTTTGAACCTGTATCCATGGCAGTACTTGATGATGTGGACATCTCCTCAAAAGCTCTTTCCACCTCTACTAGGCCTCAAGTAGACTTTCTGTATCTTGCTAAACAAAGGAAGATATGTCATTATGGAGCTTGGTGGTCTTGCATGGGGGAAAGTAATTATCCAAAAACTGCTTTACCATGTCATCCCAAGTAGTAATAGCTCCAACACCCAATGTTGCAAACCCATTCTTGGCTTTCCTTCTCAATGAAAAAGGGAATAATCTCAAACGCACCACATCATCTGTTACTCCATTGTTCTTAAATGTTTCATAAAACTCTAAGAAAGTTTGGATATGTGCATGTGGATCCTCATTGGGCAGTACATTAAACTGACAATACTGTTAGACGAGCTGGATCACTAATACTTTTATCTCAAATTTTTTTTGCTGCTATGGTAATGTTTACTATGGTTGGGCCAGTGCTATCTAGTGTGGGCCTTGCATAATATAGATTTGTCTTAGGAGCTTCTTGCCATGACTTCCTATGTCCCCTCTTCTAGTAATTCCTCTTTTGTTTTCGTTTTGGGTTCTAAATCAATTATCTATCCCTCAATTACCAGTTGCCCAAATGAATTAGCAGTTGTATTCTTACAAATAGTGCGAAGTGTCCTCTCAATCTTAGGGTCTAGATCAAGAATGTTTCAAAGGAGACTCTTTATCATGTACACAGAAGCATAACAAAAAGTTAGAATTATTCAAAAAGTGGGCAGAAAAGAGAGATAAAAATAATAAAATGTCTAAAATAGTAGATACGAAGGTTATTCTTAATATTGCTTTACCAGATCCCCGGCAATGCCCAAGAAAACTTTGATACCTTAAATAAACTTTGCAAAACTTTGATACCTCATTTGATTCACTTTTAAAAAACACTGATATCTTAAATAAACTTATACCTCAAGGTTGATACTTTCTATTGTTTTACCTAAAGCTTAAATTTCTTATAATAATTAACTAATTAATGAATTATTTATGTTTTGCACTGCAAAAATCTCTTGAATAAATCAATCACTCCATTAAGTTAATCAATTCCTAACCCTAATGAGATAGTGGAGACCTCTCCCTCACTAATGCTAAATAAGATTGCATTAACTTTTATGATCCCTATAGTAAAGAAAAAAATTTTATGCAGAAAATCAAAACTTTCCTACCTCTAGGTGAAACTTGTAATCTCTCTATTCATGAAGATCTATCATGTTAGATGAAACCTCATTCTATCTAATAAGAATTATACATGAAATCAATTTTGCATATAAATCAATCGCAAGACAATTAAAACACATCAATAGATATAAAGGCATAAACTTTTCATTAATCGAAAGACAATTCAAATCGTACAAGGGTTTAGGTTTCATAAGACCTAGGGTATAAAGATTTACTTCTCATTGGAGTTTACAATGAAAACAAAAGATCTAGAGAAATAATCAGTAAACATGATATAATGATAGAACCCTTTAGATATATTGAGATCTCTAATGTGCTTAAGTAATTATCCTCTTAAAGTTTGTCTTTTCTCTCTCCTAAGGTTCAGAAAATATGCCAAAAGATCTTTTAAACATGAAGAGAATGTAACTATTTATAGTATAAGATAGGAAACATGTCAGTAATGAGTTCACACCCCGAAAGGTACCTTAAAACGTGGCAGTCCGCCACATATAATATCAAGGCTTAAGAATGACTAACTTAGTCACGTGAAAGCCTTAGTATACATGTAAGCGTCTAGCACAGTAATAAGAGATGCTTTTGGAAAGCATATTTAAGCAAGTAAAAATAAACATACAAGAATCTAGAAATAAAATGTATTATAGCATTAATAACCAAAGGTCTATTACATGATTTCTTAGGAGCATACTCCTGCTAATCCCAAAGATCATAATAGTCTTTACAACATTCAAATACTATATTAAAGATTTCAAAGGAATTCTAATCTAAATCTTCAAGTAGATTTCCTCCAAAAGCTTCAATAGAAAACTTACGTGGACATGAGGAGATCTCGGGTACAAAAATAGGTGTTCTTGAGAATACAAATACCTATAGGGACATAAGCTATGGCTTAGTGAGTAAATCCCAAAAATTCATACTCAAAGTAAATTATCAACCAAGTTTATTAGTCAAGCAAATGAATGCAACAACCACATGAGCATACAAGACATATGACTTTCTGGGAATCATATGTTGAATGAATTACGCCCTTCATTCGGTTGGGTATTCAGCCAATTACAGCCACAACTTTTAAAAACACTTTTATAGTCTTACCGCTCTATATTCCATCAAAAACTTGTAGTTATTACAAGCTCCTACTAGCCACCAATTTATGTAGTTTTTACCGACTCCTACTCGCCACTTACATGATATACCCGGTTCTGCCTACCACCACTATTATACACTTGTCTCAACCAATTGTATAGTATGAATGAAATTGTGACCCAACATATGAAGTGCATAAATAATTTCTTAATTAAAGTCTAGTAGTTATATTTAACTTCTTTCAAGTGAGCAACCAATTTCAAACACTCAGAAATTATTGTACATGCATCTTTACACAAACAAATCATTTTTCGATATACTTAGTATCTTTCAACATATTATCATACAACTTCCATTTGATTTTGCCTAAATTCTAATGCAACTAAATTTAAAGCACAATCATAAAATGAAAAATAACGGGGAGTAAATCACTCAGCCATGATGACACCTTTCTTGAAATGCATGAGTCGTTCGGGATTTCTACTAATCGTAGTAATCTTCGGGATATGAACAATCCTCCTCGAGATTACCTAATCAAGAAGAATATCCAAAATGAGTATTTCTTTTTTATTCTATGATACTATGTTATAAGATCATTAAAATTCGTACTATCTTAAAATGGCCATAACTAGGTCATTTTAACTCGGAATTGCGCATATAATATACCATTTTCTACCTATTCTAAAAGATCTATGCAATTCTAAAATTATTTTCATCAAACTAAGTTTTTGGGTTTTTGAAATAGTGGTGAATAATTCACCACGAATTTTCACAAAACTTCTATTCCTTCTTTTTTATCAAAGCTCATATCAAAAGAGATATATAATAGTTTGTAGAACCTTTGAAATGTATATACATATATTTATTGACTCATATCAAAATGTATGAAGTTAATGAAGTTGTCTCAACCCATGAAAAAGTAAAGTCTTTTAAAGATTTTGGAAATGAGAACTTTTGAAAAAATTCCTTTTTATTTTGCTTTGAAAATATCTTAAGTTATTTCTAATAAGTGTTTTCTTTCCTCAATTTAATTTCCGTAGCCTTTTGAATTTCTAAGGAATGATTTTATTTTCAAGCTTAGTTTCTAACACTTTTTGGAAAGTAATAACAATTCTATATTTAAAGAAATAATTTCCTTATTTCTTGAGATCATTCCATTTTTTTTTATGAAAGAATTTCTAATATTTGATGAAAAAGGAAGTTTTAGTAAAACTTTTGTTTATTTCAAAAGTCCTTTCTATGTCATGTATGTTTAATAAAAATTCCTATGAACTCCTCTAAGTTTGTTAAGATGACTCCTTAGTTTAGAAAAAATTACTTCCTATTTATTTCTAGAAAAGAATCTTTATTTTAAGAAAACCTTTCCTTATTTATTTTGTTGAGACAAATCATTATGTTCAGCATGAATATGAACATGGAGTATGAAAACATAAAGAAACAAAATAAACTTAAAAGAATAAGCTAGTAAAGAATAAATCAAGTATTGGAACATTAGCTTCATCAAGGTATCCTGAGACTAAGAATAGACTAGTCCCGTAAAGAAAAAGAAAATGTTTTGTCTTGATGAGAACAAGTCTAAAACTAGAAAGACTAGTCTTAAAAACAACTTGAAAGTAAATAAATTGCAAAACAAATAAGCTTATATGCTCTAAAAGATACATATAGCTACATAGATATATTTAGATAATTATATATATAAAAGCAACATAAAGAAATTAATCATGAACAAAAACAAAGTATGAACCTATTATTGCTTTCTTTAACCTTATGGTTTTAGAAAACACACACTAAGCTCATACTAATAATGAACATAAAGAAAATTTGAAGAATTTTTGCCTAAGAGAACTAAACTTGAGAGAGCTTTGAGAGAAATTCTGTATAGAGAACTTTAGAGAGTAACTTGTATATGGAAGGTGTGAAAGAAGTGGAAGGAAGAGGGATATTTATAGGAAAATGTGGGAGGTAAATTGAGTTAATTAAATAAATTAAAAATAAAACAAATGGGAAGGTAAGAGAGAGGGGGGCAGTGTAAATTGTAGAGGGGAGAGGGAGAGAAATTTATTTTTTGTATTTTTGTTAATAAAAAGTAAGATATGAAAGATGTGAAGTTGTATTGAAAATGAAAATTGTAAGAAAATAGAGGTATGGTTTGTAAGAGTAGGTTATAAGATAAAGTAGAGATAGATGAATAGTGTAGAATAGTAATAAATAATGTAATGTAAAGTAGACATGACAATTTAAGACCGGTAGTAGGAAAATACGCGTATAAATGCGATATTTGATATTTTTAGCTACCGAAAAATTATGAAATTGATATTTTTGAAATCCTTATATTAAATCGGTCTTATCGATGTATCGGAATATTTATTATTCTGGGCTGCGGGACACGATTTTCGAGAACTGATCTCGTTTGAGTCCGAAGGATACTCGGATTTTCGCAAATATGATATTTTTATCACTTAAAGCTATTACGAATTATTATCACCAATTATCTAACTTCGTTTTCTAGGTTAACGAAAACGAGAAAGCCGGATCTAAAATCTAAGGTTTGTACTAGACTTTATTGACTTTTAGGTTTCGGTTGACTTTTAATTCTAAGATCAAACTTAAAATTAACTGAAAATTTTAGGGGTTTACAATGAGCTAGTCACACAGTGTGCTTGAGGAGTACTAAAGCCAAAAACTTCACCAACATTGGAATTTATAACATGCGCGACCAAGTTTTTGCACGATCGTGCTGACTGGTAAGGTGGTTTGGTGGGCCGGGGGGGCACAACGCACAGTAAATAGAATATTGGTTTCTTGCTTTGTTTGCTCTCCTGATTTGTTCCTTTGCATCCATCTTGGCCATGCATAAAGTAGTGTATGTACAAATGTAGCTCCTATCTATATTTAGCTAATTTCTCCTTGACTTCACTTGAATTATCTTCAATTTCTCCAAATATCATCTTTAGTCCTGAAATCAATATTGTAACCTTCCAGTATAATTTATCTCATAACAATATAATATAAAAAGGAGTCACTCTCTAAAGATAAGAAAACATAATATATATAAATATATATATATATATATATATGTTAGCTACATCTACATTTTTCTATAATAATCCTCTCTGTTGTCTACAACACAAAAACACAATCATAATCTGTAAATTCGCTAATAGCATGTTGACTTCATCATCTACAGTAAGGGGGGAAATTGAATTCTAATTCAATAGAAAAGTAGTACGAATGTGATTACTATTACATATCTATTGTATTACAATATTCTCTTGGTATAAAAACTAAGACTAGTAATTATTAGAGTAAAAGTAAAACATCTATATTATCATTTTATTATAGAGTGATGATAATTGTATAGATAATATATTCAAAACATGGTTATTTATGACAAAAATTAAAAATAAATTATTGAAGAGTAATTCATGTATAGGGACATAAATTGCTATTCATTTTTTTGTGAAATAACAATTTATTATGAATTGTCATTCTTCTCTCAATTAAACATCATACTAGCAACTTTACGTAGAAACACCTATTACCTCAAGTGGACATGCTGTAAGTTTAGATAGTATTTTTAGTAGTTGATCTTATATTATAGTGTAACAATAAGCGTTATTTAATATGAACTATTGGTCTTTTTAGATAAAAATGTATTAGTCTTTTAAGGCATGCATAATAAAACTTGGTGTTACTTTTGTTAAAGAAAAATAATTTATAATTTTCTATATTCAATTTAATTAGATTTAAATATTTTTGAGAATCATATGTATCCAATGAAATAAAAATCAAATTGAAGAAGTGTCACGCCCCGAGGGGTACCCTAAACGTAGCAGTCCGTCGTACACAATACTAAAGCCTAGGAATGACTACCTTAGTCATGCAAAGACTTCCATATTATGTACAAGGCGTACATCACAACCAAGAGGACGCATCGGTGTAGCGCAATTTACCTTGATAATAAATAAGTAACAAGGCGAAGAGAATACTTAATACAAAACATAAGCATATCACAATTGAATTATTAAGGCATGTCTTCTATTATCTTCGAATAAATATACGTCCCTAATCATATAGGTTATCACATATAAAGAACCTTACAAAGTTTCTTCATCATATGATTCCATATCCTTAATTATCCGTCCATGACTTCCTAATATCATGATCCTCAAATTTAATCCACGAATTCACCTGTTTCAACAAAATCTATAGAGGATAAACTACAACTAGCTTAGTGAGATATTCCTTTTCGTTCGTACCATAATTTCAAACAAGTTTATTTATTTAATCACATATATGCTATGCATACAATGCAACAATCACATGATTACGCAAATATATAGTCATCCGAAAACCACATATAGAACAGATTTACCCCTCCGTATCAAAGGTTAGGGAATCAGGGTTGAAGGTCCTCGACCTTCTACTACTAGTCCCCAGGTCCTCACCCACAGCGTTCAGTTGGCTCGGCTTCGAACCTAGAGTCGCTTTCCCCCCCGAGCGATTTGGATTCTCCAGGAAGGAACATGGCCCGTGGCACCGCACGATCACAGCCAATCCAACTCTACGTGTAGGAGTAGCAGCCTTCCGAAATAGATGTACTCGATGGATGCTATGCGTGAACGTTTTATTGTTCTTAGGTCAAACCTTATTAAGGTTTATTAGGGGCGATCAATCAATTTAGCAACAATAAACAATCATACAATTAAGTAAGCAAAATTATTAAACAAGCAGATCGAAGTTGCGATATTCTTAATTCTCAATTCACGCATAAACATAGAATCAATATATACGCATAATCCCGAAATCCCCAAATATATTCGTTTTTATCTTTTCTTAGTATACTAATGCTACTAGATTACAAGCACAAGCAAGGTAACGAAATTAGAAGGAATAACTCACATGTCCATTTCGCTATCTACTGTCGTAGAAATCATCGGGTAAGGTATTCTCGTGTCCTTCATCACCTAGACCAAAGAAATACCCGGGATAAGTCTTTCATGAAATTCCTATCCTTGAAGATTCTAAACTTTTCTTAAAATCGCGGTAAAATCGTATAAGAAAGAAATTCCAACTTAAAATGGCCATAACTTGCTCATTTTAACTGGAATTTCGCATATAATATACCGTTTTCTACCTATTCGAAAAGATCTATCCATTCTAAGGTTATCTGGTCATAAAAGGTCATTTGGGTTCCGAAAACGTTAGGTACAGATTTAAATGAATTTTTCTAAACTTTTGCAAAAATCCATTTTCTAGCTCAACTCCATTTAAAAAAAAAATCCTTTTGTAACAATATATGTATATAATTATATATTTGATAAAAACTTCGAATATATAGGCAAGCTCACTTTATATGCAAAAATCCTAATGGTGTCTCAACAATTTATTTCATAACACAATTCATTTAAACTTTAGCTTTGAAAACTTCCTTTCAAGTATTTAAAGAAACTTTATATTTTTCTTATGTTGTTATAAATGAGTGTAATCTTATTTTATTTTCTTCATTCCTTTTTCCAAAACAAGCAAGTTTTCCTTTAATCCTTAGTCTTTCATAAATTTCACTTCTAGTGATAAAGATCAATTTATCAAAAGTATATTAAGTTGTTGAAAACCTTTTCATAATTTGTTTATTTAGGATGGTCTTAGAAAATGAGTCTTGTTTTCTTATATTCTTTTTTCTAAAATATAGGCTTTTACTTTTCAAAACTTGTTCTTTCATCTCTTTTGAAAAGAATATCTTTTTTGATAAAATCTATTATTGTTAATCTTACTTTATCTATACTCTTTTGAAAGTAGGTTCTTTCTTTTAGGAATTTAAAAACCATTACTTTTCTAAGTGGTTCATGAGTTGATTTTTTTATACTAACTTTGAAAACTAGTTTGTTTCTTAGTTAGAAAAGAGTTTAAGTCTTAATTATTAACGATTTATTTTTCTAAAAACTTAGATTACCCTAAAATACAAGGAAATTATTTTAGTTATGTTTCTTGGTAAAACTCTTTGTTAGTTTAAGAAAACTTAAGAAAACTTGTATTATCTATTTCTAGGTTGCCGATAATAACTTTGTGGTAAATCATATAATTGGAAACTTAGCTTCGAGTTTATTTAATAAAACAAATTCTATTTTTTTAGATTAGTTGAGACATGAACATTATGTAAATGCAAGTATTATGAGCATATAAAAGAACATAAGAAAATACTAAAATAATTAATGAGTAAGAAAATAAAATATCAATATTGGGAACCTTAGCTTCATCAAGGTATCCCGTCAAGTATTGGAGCCTTAGCTTTATCAAGGCTCCCGGACTAAGAATGGACTAGTCCCGAAAGATTAAAGAAAATAAATAAAAGATTGTTTTGACTTGATATGGACAAGTCTAAGACTAGAAAAACTAGTCTTAATAATCGCATAAAATAAATAAATTGCATAACTTGAAGTAAAGAAATAACAAATGAGCTTATATGCTCTAAATAATATTATACATAATATATACAATATAAGTTAGATTTAGAAGCAATTAATAGCAATAATAATAACAATATAATAAAATAGGAAGCTTATGTACAAGAACAAAACATGAATATGTTGTTGCTTTTACTACTCATATGAGTTTTCAAACAACACCATCGTCATGTTAAGTTTACATGACATGGATGAATAATAGATGGAAGAAATATTTACCTATGTATGTAAGAGATATGAAGATGGTAGTGAATGTATGGTTATGTGGTTATGGAGAGATGGTGTTGTATCACTAAAGAAAGTTTTGTAGGAGAGATTCTTCTTACAAGAAGAGAGTTCTTGTAAGAGTATGGAGAGAGTGTTTAGAGAGAATTTTTGCATAAATTCATTACTTGAGAAGGTGTGAAGAAATGAGAAGAGGAGAGGTGGTATTTATAGAGTTTTGTGAAGGAATTAAGAGTGAATTGAATAAAAGAAAAATAAAATAAAATAGATGTGAAAGAGGGAGGGTGAGCGCCGGTTTTGGGCATGGGGAAGGCCAATTGTACAGTTTTTATTTAATTTTGTGTAATAAAGAAGTATGTGTAAGGTTGATGTGATTAAAGTTGTGTTAGAAATATAAAAAGTAAGAAAATAGGTATGTAGATGTAAGAAAAAGTAGAGATAGTGAAATAGTAATGAATAGTAGAAAAGTACTATGAATAGTAGACTAAACAATTAAAGTACCGGCAGTAATAAAAATACGCGTAATAATCGATATCTATAATTTTTAGCTACCGAAAAATTCTAAAATTGATATTTTTGAATCCTTGTATTTTTACGAGTCTATTGGTATAAATGGAATATTTTTAATTCCGAGCTCTGGGACACGCTTTTCGAGAACCGATCCCGTTTGGGTCTGAAGGTCACTCGAAATTCGCGAATCTGATATTTTTATGTTACCCTATGTTATTACTAACTATTCTAGGCCATTAACTTAATTTCGTTTTCTAGGGTTTGAAACGCGGGATTGCCGTCTTAAACACTAGGGTTCGTTATAGGCTTGTTGACTTTTAGGTTCCGTTTTGATTTCGATTTTTGTCGAGATATTCGTAATATCGTATAATTTTCGAGTTTTGATCATTTTAAAATTTTAGCTCGAAATTTATGTTTTATTTTATTTGTGATTATTTAATAGTTTTTAGTTCTCGGAATCGTTTAACCAAGTCTAGGGTTATGAGTTGACTCAGTTTGACTTTTGGTGAGAATTTGAAATTTGTGATTTCTGAAATTTATCGAAGGTTTTAAGATTTTGCTGTTGATCGTTATTTGGATATATTGTCTTGATTTTAGGTGATTTAATTGATGTACGGACGTTGATTAAACCGGTAGTTAGACTTTATATTTCGTTTCAGGGGTTCTTGTTTTCTCAAGATTGAGAAAACTCGTTTTTGTTCTCATTTGGAATTAAGTTTTAACTTGGTTCAAGTTTTAGGGTTTTGTTTCCGTGTTTGACTCGGTCTAGAATTGAGTTTTAATCTCAAGTTGATTTTTTTCGGTTTTTGATATTTAGACTTCTAGAATTATTTTTAAGGGTTATGAAAATTTTGGGGTTTACAAGAAGTATCGTAATGTTCCTATAATCATTAATTATAAACTAGAAATGAAAATATTCATTTTTCTAGCTTTAGTTAGTTGGTGCATTATAATTAAAGAAAATAAAAAATATTTTTGCACTTCTTTCTTTTCATACTTGCAGATGTTGGGTACTTCAAGACGATAAAATTGGTGAAAGAAATAACAAATTTGTATGAAATCACAACTCATAATATAACTTAAATTATTTCATTAGTATATCACGTATAAAGAACCCTCACACTATATACAGCAAGTGTACATGTAAGATAAAATTTTTAATATTCAACACACTTAAGATCTCTAATTTTCTCCTAAATTTGTATAATTTTATATAAAAAGATAAAAATCTATTAATAGTAAGTTGAAGTGTTAGCCTATGTAATCCACTAAAAAAAAAAAGAATGGATATAATTGGTCCATTTAACCAACAAAATATACAAATGGGTTGAAAGTTAACTAATTCTAGTCTATTTAACCCATAAGTCAAAGCAAGGTTGGGTAGAGTTAGCCTTTTAACTCACTAGCCAATTCAAGTTAAGTCGGGTTAGCTTGTTCAACCCATTTGTACAACTCTATTAATATAAACATATATATTACAATAAAGTTTCACAAATAAATTAAAGTATGTCTAAGGATTTTCATAACATCTTATTATCTAAAGTTGTATGTAATTGTATGGATATTTAAAGGTTACAAACATTTATTGCTCTATGTTGTGTGACTAATGCCATTCTTGCTAGATCAAGCAAATGAATGCCAAAATACATGGTATACCAATAAAGTATACTGCATGTTCAATACTATTGCTCCTTCCTCTTGAAATATGAGCATGAATAATCTCTAAACTCAAGGCCTTCATATATCTTTAATATGAAATGTCAGACTTCCATGACATTAAATACATCTTTTTCAATTAAGATTGTAAATGTACAATATAATGTATAGAAAGGATAATGATGGCTAAAGATAGAATTTATGATGGCAAAGTAAAAAATGCTGACCGAAAAGACTAAAAGTTGGACGAGAGACAACAAATTGAATACGTAAATAGTGTTTAAATAAAATGTATATAAGGTTTAAAACAAAAAAAAATGTTTCTTTTTTATTTTTAAATAGAATGAGATTTGGTTCGACTTGATTCAATTCAACTTGGGGAAATCAATGACAAATCGTTAAGATCCCCTCAGAAATGAAAAATAAACTAAATTGAAATACAAAAGAATGACATTTTTTGGTTTAATATGCTTTGTTTTGATTGAATGAAGAATCCTAATCCTAAATCTCTTGGTTAAGATAAAAATGATCCATAACAATCGGTTCATAATAGGAGTGCCGCAATAGAGTTCGATTTGGTTTTTGCCCAAAGTCAAACCAAATTGTATATTACTGTTCAGTTTTTATTTAAATTCAAACTTAATCATACGGTTTGATTCATGATTTTTTTAAATAAAAAAGAGTAAATCAATCCCATTCAGTTCATGGTTTGAATTTTTTTTTTTTATTCTTAAAAAAATTCTACAAGAGATATCAGATATATATTTCTTATCACCAATGGAAATAGAAATAGCACTATTTGAAATTAATTATCTATCCAAATAATTAATAGATAAAAGTTACTTTGAGGAAAGATTTCTTCAACCATAGAACAATAATCATATGCTAACCGCATTCTCTCGAATAATATACTAGACTCAATAAAATTAAGATATGATGTACCAATATAGGGTGGTAATTTCAACTCTTTGCACTTCTAATCAATACGTTATCAATTGCATACATGAATGAGTAACTAAGTAATAAAACTAATCTAGTAGGTAAGATAAAGAAGGGAAAAAAAGTTCAAAACACTAAAGGTTGTGACTAAAAATAACTTATTTATAAACATATCACAACAATCAAAACATGGCATACCCAATTTAATGCTATTCCTATAAAAATACATATCGAAATCAATAATTAAGAAAGTTAAATTAATTTGTAATAAGATAATTAAAAAAAAACATGATTTAGTTTTTTTTTAATATGTAAAACTATACGGTTTGGTTCAAATCATGCTATTTGATTCAAGGTTGCACATTGAACTGCCAACCGAACCCCCATTATCGAATCAAACCGCAAATTGAACCATTTGGAGTAAGAACTAAGAGCTTAGTTTGATTTAGTTCACTCCAATACGTCTTGCATTTAGTTGATTTTTTTCACACGGCCCTACTTCATAACAATAAAGCTTCACAACCTTTTCTTGATTCTATATTATTAAATAGCCAATAGATATCATTAGATGGTTATCTTGATGTATGTTCAAAAGACATTGCCTTATCTATAGAAATCAGGGAGTTGCCTATGACTAATAGAAACAAGTTTTATTGACTACAAGTTTTAGTGGATACAAAAACTATATCATTATTTATTTCATAACTAGAATTAGTTCGATAATTAATTATTGTAAAATAATGGAATAATGTAAATAAGATATAGTTATTAATTTCAAAAAATTTCAACATCAAATTTTATCTTAATCTCTATAAGAAAGACTCTCAGCCTCTTATTTCCACATTTTAGTGTCAATGTGTGGGTATGTGTGCATGTGTACGGTATGTGTAATGAGAGAAGAGAAATTATAAGAATTTTTTTTAAAGAGATGAAATGATCATATAATTATTATTTTCAAGTCCTACAAATTCTAATATAATTATGCAAGAATCTAGAGAAGTGAATTTGTTCCTATAATTGTGTATATGAATACCACTAGAAATAAACATTTTTCATATCTTTATAGTAAATGGAATTATAATTTGTATAAAAGTTGTGTATGCTAGACATGTCCTCTGGTCAGGTGCAAATCGGGATCCGATGGGAACCATCCACGGCGAGACCACTATTGGACTCACCCCGCTAGGACAGTTTGGATTGCCTTAAGGACCTATCGGATTGGTGTGTCCAATCTGAGTTCATCTCTGAACCGGTGGATCAAAAAGAGTCCTTGGCGGAAAAAAAAAACACAAAAATCAAATTGAAAGCATCAACACATTTTTTAATTTAAAATGTAAATTTTTTTTAAAGGATTGGACTAGACCTGGACTAGGAAGATGTCTAGCGTGAGCCTTAAATCTCACTAAAACTCCATTAATAAAGAAAAGGTTTCATATAAGAAAAAAGTGTGATTTTCTGGTAACTGATTTCCTTTAAGCATTATACATGTTACTTTTGTGGAAGATTTTATATGAAGTTCTAAGCTTCTAGTGAAATTTCAATGTGACAAAATTTAACAGCAGAATTAGAGTGGCTTTTAGGTCTATAATGTTTATGACATTAATATGGAATTGATTTATAAAATAGTGGTTGATGCTCTTCATCCGAATGGGATTAATGATTTAGAATATTTTAAATTATGGGTTTAACGTTTAAAATAGAGATATTACTATTCATTGGAGAATTTTAAGTGAATTGCTGATAGGGCTGAAAGACCGGTATTAGTGTATTGTAATATATCCCTCTTATTCGCCAATGGAGAGTTTAAGGTGATTTCAACAAAGGAATCGTAATCTTGCAAACATAAGAAAAGCCTATGGAACTGAAATTGCAAACTGGTCATAGCCAAAGATAGTTGAATTACAAGTGGCACTCACTTTACAAAATAGCTAGGGATAACGGTAACCCTTTTGCATAGGGTATCCTACTATACTCTATTCAATTGAGTAGGATCTGGTAAGTATTAAGGGTCATATGGTGGATATAGGTATTTTTTTTTAGAACCTGTTTTTTCACAGATAGGGTATGGTATGGGTATGGGTTTGGGGTCATTACCTTATACCCACCTAGAACTTCTACAAGAGAGTATACGGGTTCTGGGGTATCCTATTCATATCTTGAAATATATATTCCATTAAAAAAATCATAGTATAAAATAAAATAAATAATACTTTTTTTTTTATTTGCAATCCTTTTGGTTAAGATTATTATCTGTATAATACATTTTAGAAAATTTTATTTAGAAAAACTTGTACTAACTTATTATCAATGTACTTGTAATTTTTATTTTGGATCAATTTTGATGGTATGCACATGAACTTCTAAGTTATGTTATTAATCTTCTTAGACTAATTAATACATATGTACTTGTAGAGTTTTTTTTTTTTTTATTTTAGAATTGGCTAGATGTTTTACATTTGTTAGAATAATGTAATCAAGTTCTATAAATATTTGTTATACTTCAACTTTAGCACACAAACAAGTTCTAGATATTGTAAAACTTGAGTTATTAAAAAAATATTATTTTTTAAATTTATTTCAATATGTTATTTATAATGAATATATAAATAGACTAGTTTTACAATTACAACTTGAAATTTGAAAAAGAAAATAAAATTTACAAGTTCTATATAGTACCTGTACCCTGTGAACTTTACAAGGTATGAGGTATAGGTACAGGGTAGGTACAAGGTGCTATAAGAGGTTTTGGATACAAAATTTTGTGTCCTATACATTACAGGATAGGGTACGGATAAGACTTCATACCTTACCTATCCTAGACCCGTTATCCTTAGTAATAGCAATTATATTATAGCATTATTTCTTATAAAGAGTTATAATAGTACTTATATGTTAGCAGCTGGTCCTTTCAAGCTTAAGGTGAAGCAAAGTGCTATTTTGCACATTCATTAAACCAATGATCGCTACCAAAACGATGGTGAGTCGGAAGCCACTTCCCATATCTGATAGCCGAGTAGATAGAATTGTGATGAACCTTATGAAGATGGTGATTCTTGCCTATGTCCAAAACCATGTCATAATTGGTTTCAAATCTCAGCATAATTAATGGCATAACATAAACATAAAAGATAGTTTTGCTGTAAGGCAACAATCTCAATTTTATGACAAATCTGAGCCGATGACTGCTCTCCACTAACCACAGGGATATAGGGACTATATTTCATCTTTGATGCCATTAGTGGAGTGATGGGCACATGCTTCTCAATATTGATTCATATGGAAATAGCATGATTGGATGATAAAAAAAAAATCAAATAGTAATCCATTACTTATATTTATGAATAATAATTTAACGCTATAATTAATTTTTTCCTAAAATAATTCCATATAAATAAAAAAAAATAATAAATAGAAATCTTATGACAACTCTATTACATTCCTTAATAATGAAAATTCCATTATTTAGCAAAGTTAAAGGTGCAGAATATATGTATAATTCTTTTCGATCACAGCCTAGGAAAATATGACTGATATATATCGGATTAAGAAGCTCTTGATGGAGAAAAGGAAGTGTACGGCAAATTTATGAAATTTGATCATAGTTGTTAACTACGAGTTTATATCAAAACCATAACAATTATTTTTAATTAATTGGTTAATAATGTTATTGCAATTTGTATAATTATATTGTATATGCATGAATGTGGTCAAAGATTCCCAAAGAGAAAAAAGAAAAAAATGATTATGGTTCTAGAAATGTCCAGACTTATGTGAATAATTATAGTTTTTTTTTTTTTTTAATTAGGGGGTTGAGTGGTGTTGAGTTTCAAAACAATTGTAACCTTATCATTTATCTATATATCTATAAACCCATGAATAAAAAATGTAATTTTAGCATTTATGGACCTGCCGGTTCAAATTAAAGTTTTATTTATATTTTGTTTTCTTTATTTTCTAAATTTGTATCTTAAAAATCTAGAAAATTTTGTTCTAAATTGGCAAAGTAGGGCATCTAACTTATTCAAGACACAGCAAAATCTGAGAGACCTAAAAAAAAAAAAAAATGCGATACGAGTTGAATAATTTTTTGGCATTTCAACTCTGAAGTATGAGACTAAGCTTGGCTATGCTTTCGTGGTTAGCTTGGGATCATTACATAGTTATTTTATTGATATTATCATTTTATTTACTGTATACAAGTATATGTCAGCAATATAGGAGTACCTTGGACAAGTAATAGGTAAATGAAATCTCCAAATATATTAATGTAAATTTTAAAATTCTTTAATTACAACCCTATAAAAGTAAGGATTTATATGGATTGGGATCGCTGCAGTTCATTTATGGGTAGCATTATATTATAGTAATCTTTTACAACTTAGTATTAAGTTGACATAAATTAAAATTCAATTTGCTCAAGATTTAACAATATAATTACCATTTAAGTACTCCATATTAAATTTCATTAAACTATATTCAAATAATAATTACCTTTCTATTTTTCTTACTCTTTGAACCTAGGATATATAAAGGAGTGGTACCTGATATTTAGTAGGGTAGGACAGTGTCCCCAATTTCTAGAAGTAAGGGGTACCTATCTTAAGTGTTTAGATTAAGGGAACGACTGCTTTGTCCGTCTCTTAACTCCATTAAAATCGTTTGTATATTATTACTTATCAGGGCCAATTTAGTATTTTATTTTAAAATCATTAACACCAATTAATTGATTTATTAGTAAATAGAATTCCATTTTTAATTTAATAATGTCAAAAGATTTTAGTATTCTTTAAATTTCTTTCTCCCTTTAGGTTTTGTGTGGATAAGAATCCGATTACAATACATAGCGTTGTCGCATGACAATCGCTATAGGTAACCTGGGGAAACGGCACGTAAGGGTCTTAATAGGCTCTAACACACGTGTAACAAGTGAGGGGATTAGAAAGCATCAACCTCACTATATATGATGAATTGATGACTGTTCTTATTTAAGACAAGTGTTTGATTCACTAAGATGAAAATCCAGTAGAATAATAGTGTTTTTTCCCCCCAAAATTTCCAATTATACAAATGAAGTGGGGACTATCGATATTTATAGGAGGCCTAGCTATCAATGTCGTCCATTAGATGGGATGAACGACTAACGGTTAGGATAAGCCCCTCTCATATGGATATAGAAGTGGACTCCTTTATGGACCTAGGCCCATTAAGGCCTTTATTTGTTTATTATGTGTGAGCCAATTTGAAAAATGATAAAATTGGATAGGTCGATTCCAATAGACCTTATTCCAAACCTGCCATGCTAAATCTGTCTTGATCATCCCAAATAAACTGGGTATAACTCTTTAAGCCCTGTTACTTTAGCCTAAAAAGTCAACCCCAAATAAAAATTAACCTCAAAGCCTTTACAATCAAATTCATATATCTACATTTTGCCTTCTAACCAAAGTCCTTTGACTACTTCGAAGGGGTTTGGGGATTAATCAAGCCTTCTAAATGGCAAATGATCCACCTAGCACTTGCACGCTGCAAATTAGCTGCACTACAGCTTGGCATGTTTATGTCCTGAGAGTTCGTAATGTGAATGTTTGGTACAATGTTGTCAAATAATTGAATCTTCTCGAAGCATGTCCTTGCAATATCACTTAACCATGCAAGTTGCTTCAAGGTAAAATTATATAGCCTCTTTCATATCTGATTCATATCGGTAATGTTTCTTGAAAAGCTGATCTTACCTCCATTTTCACAAATACTTTGATCACACTGAACTTGTTAGTATGGACTTCACACTTAGTTGAACATTTTCGAGCTATTAGATGCATCATATAGGGAAATTTTATTTCACTTGCTTGATTAGACTACCTATTCACAATTCACTTTCTCTCTTCATTTTCTAGAAGACTGAATATCTTGTCATCCTTTAATAAGCTACTGCATAATTGAGCTTCATTCATTATAAGTTTTTTTCTTTTGTATCCTATTAAATTAAATATCTAAATGCATAAGCCTAAACTAAATAATCCTGACATGTACTCTTTGTTAGAAAAGAAGTTAAAGCATTCCATTCCTACATTTAGAATTATTTTTTCCTTTCATGTATTATAGTGGCATTCTCCCTCCATTATAATATCCAATGGTGTGTCAACACTTCATTAGCTATGGTATAACATGGTACAAGGCAGTGTTCCATTTACCCTAGCACACATAAGACATCCTTTACTTTTCTCCTTCTCGTTTTATGGATCACGATTAACCAACATATTCGTTTTATGGATCACGAAAAACCAACAAATGCTAATGCTCCATCCCCATCGTGATATGAATGAGCTCAAGTTTATAATTGATGTCTAATAATCGATTAATCCAATTCTTTTAGGTAACCAAGTAATACTCGCAGACAATCAATTCTAGCTCCTTTCTATACAAGCAATGAATTATCACCCGGCTTTAATATTCTTTAAATTCAACTTCACATATCAACAGTAGACAAATATAATTCCCAAATAACCCCATCATGCATATTCATTTTTGTCTTTGCTTAGCAACTAGTGCAACTATCATTACAATCACAAGCAATAATTGAAATTGGAAGTAATACTCACTTGGCCATGGTACGCGGTCTCTTAGTAATAATAATCGGCGGTAGGATTGTCGTTCTTGGGATCACCTACCAAATAAGAATAACCTAATGAGAACTCATCACTTAACTAATTCAAACTATGCATCTAAACTAAAAAATCGTGATTCTCGCTATTTGCGGAAGTTCCAACTTAAAACGGCCATAACTTGGTCATTTTAACTCGGAATTTCGCAAATTTTATATCGATTTCTATCTACTTCGAAAGATCTATCTATTTCTATTTATTCCAAGTTTTGAAAACATTTAGGTCACGGAACAGAGGGATCAGATCTGTCTGTAACCTTTTCCATTTCCGAAAAATTGTTTTGCACTTGATCAAATGTATCTAGTTGATGATTCATGTGTATATAAATATGAATGAGTTCCTAATATGAATGACATGATGAGTTCAATATATGCATGATCTTGATGATTTTTTAAATGAAACTTTAAGAACTCCTAATTCTTACAAGACTCCAACAATACTTCTTAAAAATCCAATTTTTCCAATTTTATCTCCTTAGTGTTTTGGGATTTCATTCTTAGAATTTACTTGTTATCTAAATAAAAATGAGTCTTCATCATCTATACTATCCAAGACCTTCATTTCCACATAAAAATTTACATTTTTCACTTTGCAAGTATGTTTTTAAATAAGCTTTTCACAAAAATCCGAATTTTGGAAAAATTCATTTCTTGCATGTTTCCTTTGAGAAAACTTGTTTAATGCATCAAAATTTAAAGCTTTACTATATCTATTACCTAAGGACTTCATTTAACACATAAAACATGCAATTTGAGCTTGAATACTAGGTGTTTACATAGGCATCATCCAAATGAATTTAACAAATTGAACACTAACTCAAAATTTTCTCTTAATTCCACTACTTGTTTTACACATTACTCATGTCTAAACTCATTTCAACTTGTAAAAATCATTACTTAGTGATACCTATTACTTATACCCTTCATTTTTCATGTAAAATATGAGTTTCAAAGTGGTTTCAAGGTTTTTAAAATAGGTCTTGAAATCATCCGAATTTTCCCTTGAACATTTCTAACAAAAATTTTTCTTTTCAAGTTCCTTGTCTTATCTTCATAAAGATCTACCAACTATCACATTTATATATGCAAGACTAAGCTTTTATGAATTAATGCATGAAACACAAAATATTCATATGAACATGAATGTCAAGAAAAATATGAGTGTCTAAATGCTAGATCTACACTTATAGTGCATGAAAATGAGTTTAAAGACATGAACATATATTTTCATGCAAGATCTCTACTTTTATATGCATGAACATAATATACTTCAACAAAAACTCATTAAACACAAGATCTACTTCTTGTGATGGCTTGATATTCATGTATTAGTGTTTTCTTATCCCTAGCATTTGCTCATTGGGATTTAAAGTGAAAACACACAAGAATAGTCTTGCCATTACAAGATTATGTAGTAGTAAGGCTAGAAATCATCACCTAAAAGAAGATTTAAGAAGAAATGAAAAGAAATGGACTTGTGTGTGTGTGTGTGAGGAGGGGGTCACGGCACAATGGAGAGAAAAGAGAGAGTTTTTTCTTTGTAAAAATTTTGAAAGTAAAAATGAAGAGAGAGAGTGAAAATGAGTTTATATATTAAGTGAATTAGGGTTTAATTGTATTAAAAAAGTAAAAAAAAACAAATGAGGGGAAAAAGGAGGGTGCGCCGGCCACATAGGAGGAGAGAGAGGGAGTGAGTTGAATTTGATATAATTTGTAATTTAAGTAATAAAATGTAATAAATAATAATTAGTAGGAAACAAAATTTTCTTGGAAAAGAAAATATAATGAGTAGTTGTAAGGATGTAAGAATAGGGTATGGGTAGTGTGTAGTGTAGGTTGTACTTGTGAATAGTGGTAAATAGTAGACAAGACATCTACTTTACCGTAGTAAAGAAAATACGGAAAAGGCTATAACTTAATTTTTATAGCCGAAAATTATAAAATTTATATTTTTGAAATCCTTATAAAATTTCGGTTCTAATGAATATTCCGGAATATTTTTCTGAGTTTCTAGTCCGGGGCTCGTTTTTCCGTAATGGGCTCGGGAAGGCCGGAATAGAAAATTTTCCGAAATTAAAACTTTTAAGGTTTGAAATATACTTTAAAACAATAATTCACATTAATTTATTTTATAAAACTTCTTTTGTTATGAAACCGAAGGAAAGCCGGATTTAGGGTTTCTAAGCTTCTCTCACTAAGCTTGAACTAGACCATTTAGGGTTTTGCTTTTGGTTCCGGAGTTTACTTGACTACTAGAAAACCGGGGTTTACAACCTCCCCACCTTAAACAGAGTTTTGTCCTCAAAACTGAACTGACATACCTTGTCCTTCAAATAACTCGGGTACTTCCTTCGGATTTCCTCCTCAGCTTCCCAAGTTGCTTCCTCGAAGGCATGATTCCTCCACAATACTTTAACGTAATGAATATCCTTATTCCGTTGCCTTTGGGTTTTCTTATCCAATATCCTTATGGGGTGTTCTTCATATGTCAGATTTTCCTTTAGTGAAGGTTCCAACTCCAAAATCTTCTCCGGCTCAGGCACATACTTTCTTAACACTGACACATGAAACACATTGTGAATCCGATAAATTTGGTGGTAAAGCTAGCCGATACGCTAGATCTCTTACTCTTTCCAAAATTTCAAAGGGTCCAATATATCTCGTCCCTTGTGTGCGCATTCTTTTTATACTCTTAATTGGACTTATCTTCAGGTACACATGATCACCTACTTTGAATTCGAATTCCCTTCTTTTCAAATTTGCCTAGCTCTTTTGTCTATCCTGAGCCTCTTTCATCTTTCGCTGGATTACCCTCTCCTTATCGGCTGCTTCTTATACCAATTCTAGCCCAATAGCTATCTTTTCCACTTCGTCCCAGAACAGAGGGGTTCTACAACGCCATCCATACAAGGCTTCATAGGGTAACATTTGAATAGTTGAGTGGTAGCTGTTATTGTAAGCAAACTCGATGAGATGTACATGACTATCCCAACTCCCTTTGAATTTCAAGGCACAAGCCCTCAACATGTCTTCCAAGGTTTGGATCGTCCGCTCAGACTGTCCATCGGTCTGAGGGTGATATGCCGTACTGAAGTGCAATTTGGTACCCAAACTCCTTTGCAGGCTTGTCCAAAACTTAGACACAAATCTTGGGTCTCTATCCGAAATAATCCCTGCTGGTATGCCATGTAATCGCATAATTTCCCGAATGTAGATCTTAGCTAGCTTTTCCATTGAATAAGTCATATTTATGGGTAAGAAGTGCGCTGACTTGGTTAACCGGTTCACTATTACCCATACAGCATCACAGCCCGATGATGTCTTTGGGAAACCACACATAAAATCCATGGATATCTGATCCCACTTCCATTCGGGGATAGGTAAAGGCTTTAGTAATCCCCCTGGTCTTTGGTGCTTTACCTTCACTTGCTGGCAAACCGAACACTTCATCACATAATCTGCTACATCTCTCTTCATGCCGTTCTACCAATAGTGGCTTTTCAAATCTTGGTACATCTTGGTACCTCCCGGATGCATAGTATAACCGGAGTTATGGGCTTCACTCATTATTTCCTTCCTCAACTCCTCATCTTCTGGCACACACAACCTTTCCTTCATTCTGATCACATCCTCATCGTCTACTGCAAAGTCCAGGTATTTTCCTACTTGGGTTTCCTTTTTAATCTTTTGTATCACCTCATCATACCTTTGGGCTTCCTTGATCCTTTCTATTAAGGTTGGCTCTAATTCCAAATTAGCTATCTCAAGCTCTGCACTTTGGTCTATGAACTCAATCTTCAATCTCTCAAAATCCCTAACCAAATCTCTTTGACTTCTGATCGAAGCAGCTACCTCCCCATAATTTTTCCGACTTAAGGCATCTGCAATTGCATTAACCTTCCCTGGATAGTAGTTTATTCCCAAATCATAATCTTTTATTAGTTCCAGCCATCTCCTTTGTCTCATGTTTAATTCCTTTTGTGTGAACAGATACTTAAGGCTCTTATGATCCGTGTACATCTCACACTTCTGTCCATATAAATAGTGTCTCCAAAGTTTCAAGGCGAATACAACCGCGGCCAACTCTAGATCATGCGTGGGGTGGCTTTGCTCGTGGGGTCTTAATTATCGAGAGGCATAGGCAATAACTTTTCCTTCTTGCATTAATATGCATCTAAGGCCATTCCTTGAAGTGTCACTATGAACTGTATAGGACTTTTCCAAGTTCGGTAGAACCAAGATCGGTGCTGATACCAACCGTTGCTTCAACTCTTGAAAACTCTGTTCCCTTTTATCCGTCCAAAGGAATTTCTCATTCTTTTGGGTCAACTAAGTCAGTGGCTTGGCTATTTTAGAAAAATCTTTCACAAACTTGCAATAGTAGCCAGCCAATCCCAAGAATTTTCTCACTTCGGTAACCGTTTGTGGCTGTTTCCATTCTACCACAGCCTTAATCTTTTCAGGGTCAACTGATATCCCTTCTCCAGTCACCACATGTCCAAGAAAAGATATTCTATCAACCAAAAATCACATTTGGACAATTTGGTATACAACTTATTCTCTCTCAAGGTTTGCAATGCCAATCGAAGATGTTCTTCATGTTGTTCCTTGGTCTTAGAATATATCAGGATATCATCTATGAAGACTATTACACACTTATCCAAAAGTGGCTTGTAACCCTTTCATTAGATCCATAAATGCAGCTGGTGCATTTGTCAGCCCAAACGAAATCACCAAAAACTCATAATGTCCATAACGAGTACGAAAACTGTCTTTGGTACATCCTTAGGCTTTATTCTTAATTGATGGTATCCTGAACGTAAATCAATGCATGAGAACACGCACGCCCTTGCAGTTGGTCAAACAAATCATCGATTCTTGGCAAAGGGTATCGATTCTTGACGGTCACTTTATTTAACTCACGGTAATCAATACACAACTCATTGATCCATCCTTTTTCTTTTGAACAAGACAGGTGCGCCCCATGGTGACACACTTGGTCTTATGAATTTCTGATCCAAGAGTTCTCGTAATTGTGTCTTTAACTCTTTAACTCGGCCGGTGCCATCTGGTATGGTGCTTTGGATATTGGTTCGGTGTTTGGAGCTAAAACAATCTCAAAATCAATTTCCCTCTTTGGTGGTAACCCAGGCAAAATCTCTGGAAACACATCTAAATACTCGTTTACCACCGGTATATCCTTTTCCCCTTGAGTTTCCTCTTCGTCTAAGATACCTTCAATAGGTATTATCTCTTCATCCTCCATCATCAGTTCGAAAGAGTTTAATCCAAACTTTCTTGGGACTAGGGTTTCTTCTACGAACTCCACCTCTCCTCCCGATTGATCATAGAAACACAACATCCTCTTTTAGCAATCCACCACAGCTTTTACCCTACTTAACCAGTTCATGCCAACGATAACTTCGTATTTGTTCATCCCCAATATTATTAAATCACTTCCTGAGTGGTGTCCTTGAATTTCCAATGGGCAATCCTTTATTACCTCTCGAGTCGACACAACACTTCCGGTAGGTGTCTTAATTCTCAGACTAATAGTAGTTGTGGCTATAGGGAATCCAAGTTGATTAGCCAAACTAGTGGTGATGAACGAATGTATCGCTCCCGTGTCAAATAAAACATAAGCCTCCCTTTTATTCACCCGTATGTGTCCTGTGGTCAACAAACATCCATCACTTCTCAACCCTAAAACACTCTCATAGCTACCTATTTGGGGTTTTTAATTTCCAACTTTCCCATAAACATGTTTCAATTTATTTCAATAAACAATTGAATAAATAAATAACTTTCAACTTAAGAGGGTTTTTGCTACTAACCTGTCACCAGACTGCCATCCACGCCGTCATTTTGATCCATGGCTGCCAATTCCACCTCCTCATCCTCATCCTCATCTTCCTCTACCATCCACTGGCCTTCGAAGTTATAAAGTCTCATCCCATGCATCGCCGAAGCTGCATGGCTCCCACTTTTACTACCTGACCTTATAGGGTTGGTATTGCTCGAAGTCCCAAAGGGTCGAGCGGCCACACTTTTTCATTGCGAGCATTTAGAGGCCAAGTGCCCCTTCTCCTTGCAAATGAAGCAAGTCACGACCATCTTCTTTGGGCACGTATAAACCATATGGCCAGAATCGCCACAAAAAACATTTATTTCTCAACAGGGGGCATTGCCTAGGAACATGAGTCCCCTTGCATTTCCAACAAGTGACATTGACCTTAAACTGAGTCGGCCTTCTACTTGCATCATCCTTAAATCCCTGGTACGGTTTGTACCTCTTCCCTTTAAATCCTGAGCTTGAGGCATCGAATGGCCTTCCCGAATACTCTTTTATCGGGTTCCTGATATTTCCTTTTCCTGGCTCCTTCAATCACTCGAGCCTTTTCTACCAACTAGGGTAGGTTCTCACTCCAAATTCTTCTAGCTTGATCCATAACTCCTCATCCAGACCTCCCAAGAATACCTGTTTCTTCAATTCCTCACTATCCCTGAAGGATTCAGGTGCGTATTGCAGCAAGTGAGTAAACTCAGTTTCATATTGTTCCACAGTTCTTCCTCTTTACTTAACATAGAGGAAGTCTGCACTATACTTTACTCTTAAGCTGGAGGGAAAATAATTTTCCAAGAATTCCCGGCGGAAAGATTCCCATGTTATCGATAGAGTCAAGCTTCTTCTTTTAGAGTCCAACCAGACCCTCGCATTGTATCTCAACATATAAGTTACATACTCCTATTGTAAATAGGGTGGGATCTCATAAACAGCAAAAGATCTCTCAATCTGAGCTAACCAATCCTCGCCTCATCAAGTTTACCAAACGCCCCATCAAAATACCGGTTACTTTTAATGAAGTCTAGCAAGGAGCTTCGATGAGTCCTTCGGTATGGTGGAGGTAGTGGTAAGGGCACATTGTAAGAGTGCTCCTCCTGTGGAGCAGGTGCTTCAGCAGTCACTTCTCGGTGATCTGCAGGTGGTGGTGGAAGCAGAATAGAATCCCGGACACTTTGTCCTTGGTGCGGGTTCTGATTTGGATTTTGGTTCTGGATGAATGTATTTAAAGGATTGGCCAACTGCCCAATCGCATTCATCACATCACCTTGCTGGTTCTGGGGTGCTACTCCTTGCGGATTTGGTTAAGGTACAACAGGTTGGTCGGCTTCGTTTGGGAGTGATTCTTGCTCCCGATTCCAAATCCGTCGGTTTCGTTTGTTTACACATTGTTTAATAACTCTTAGTATCTTTTTAACGTTTTCAACTTTTTTTGGAGGAGTTAATTTGTCAAACAAAGTTCGCAGTTTTGAGGGAATTCGAAAATCAAAATTTCTAAAAGGAAATGAATCTCATAAAAATTCACATACTCAAGAGGAAAAACAAAAGGATTCATACATAAAGAAATAATTTGCAAATTCAAAATAATGACATGAATGAATGAGTGCTCATGCAGTTTATATGTGGCTAATGCTCTTTATGTCTAATGTCTAACATGCTTGATTCTCATAGCTTCTTTCTTTTGAAATAAACATGATCCTTCATTACTTTCGCGAGCCATACAAAAATTTACATCAGAGATTTTTGTTCACAAAATTTGGCTAGCTACATTCTAGTTCCAATTCTAAACATTTTTCCCTATTTCTAGAAACAAAACAAAATACAAGGAAAAAGAAAGATCAAAATACTAAACTATCTAGTAATCCTAAGGCAAATTGGCATTCCGCATTGCCTACTACTAAATAAAGAAAAGAAAGACTTCACTTGGACTTCATGGGTTGGGCTATCATTTCGACCTTCACTCATCACTAGCATCATCAGCAGTCGAACTAGAGGGTCGTCCCCTACTGGAAGAGCCACCATCATCCTGTCAGACAAACAGACTAAGGTACTCTCTCACATTCATCCTCCGCCTCCTTGCGGGTCGGACTAAAGCCTCTTGGTCTTGCTCCTCACTTTCCTCCTCTCTTTCTATTCCTTGCTCCTCTCTCGGGTTCACTTCTTCCTCTTCATCTCTTGCTTCAGGTTCATCCACTTGGTTTTCTACTATCTCCGGTTCTCTCCTAAGTCCATCACCCACATTTTCCACTTCCATGGGCTCGGAGCCACGAGTTCTAATACTGCCACATCAAGCACAGGAGGAAGTTCACCCTCAATGTAAACGTCCCTCCATAACAGGGGATCTACATCAGGCTCTACCCTTCCACCATCAGGAATCTCCAAAACTCAATTAAAATCCTACACAAACTGATTAGGTTCCGGATTTACTTCCCCTTCCAACTCTATGGGTGGGGTAGGGGTTCTGGGCACTACATTCTCTTCCCAATTAGGATCTTCTTCAGGGTCCTCTTCTTCTTCTTCCTCCACTTCCTCCTCGGCCTCAATACCCACTCCAATCACAGGTGCATTATTTAATTGCATACCTATATCACTAGCTGGTGGAGGTGGAATGATTGCACGTGGTGGAATAATATCTAAATAAATTGCATGCCATGTAATGTGATTCCATGCATCAGCTATGTTCCAATCCTGGTGGTCATACAAGTTATCATGAGCATAAACATATAAGGGACCTAGAGGGATCCATACCCTAAAGGCTAGAGGGGTCGGGTTTCCCTCTTTCTTCAAAATAAAAGTGGCTTCCTTAGTCATGGGCTCGTGCCCATATTCTACCATGATTCGTTTTAAGGTATAAATTGTCTCCAACTTGGTCCAATTTCTCCTCCCCATAGGGTTGTATCTCAACTAGTCAACCACAGCAGACCATCTCGTATATCTTAACCATTCCTTCTACAATCTGAACATTTCCCCTATAGTCCAGGGATTCCTTGCTAATGCAAAATCCTCACATAGCTCTCTCAGTCTTAATATGTACTCCACAAGGGTCTCGTTTGTCCTTTTTGTAAAATTCCTAGCTCGTTCCCGGGTCTCACCCAAGGAGACCAACACAAGATAAGATTCCTAATTAGCTAACCAAGAAAGATGTTTTCAACTCCATTTTAACCTATTAATTAATTCTAGGTTCGGTTTCTTTTAATTCTATTGTCTTGTTTTTATAACCTAGGGCTTTGATACCAACTTCAACTTCACATATCAACAGCAGACAAATATAATTCCCAAATAACCCCATCATGCATATTCATTTTTGTCTTTGCTTAGCAACTAGTACAACTATCATTACAATTACAAGCAATAATTGAAATTAAAAGTAATACTCACTCGGCCATGGTATATCGGTCTCTTAGTAATAATAATCGGGCGTTAAGGATTCGTCGTTGTTGGGATCACCTATCAAATAAGAATAACCTAATGAGAACTCTACCACTTAACTAATTCAAACTATGCATCTAAACTAAATAAAATCGTGATTCTCGCTATTTGCGGAAGTTCCAACTTAAAACGGCCATAACTTGGTCATTTTAATCGAATTTCACAAATTTTATATTGATTTCTATCTACTTCAAAAGATCTATCTATTTCTATTATTATTTCCAAGTTTTGAAAACACTTAGGTCATGGAACAGAGGGATCAGATCTGGTCTGTAACCTTTTCCATTTCTGAAAAATTGTTTTGCACTTGATCCAAATGTATCTAGTTGATGATTCATGTGTATATAGAATATGAATGAGTTCTTAATATGAATGACATGTGATGAGTTCAATATATTCATGATCTTGATGATTTTTGATAATGAAACTCTAAACTTCTAATTCTATCATTTTCTACCTACTCGAAACTATCTATCTATTTATAAGGATATTTTTATCATTTAAATCCATTTAGGTTCCAAAAGGGGTTGGTGAAGAATAGACAGGAAAATTACAACCTTCAAATTGTAATTTTTCTAAGTTTTACTTCACTTAAACACTTTATAGCAAACATATAAATATTTCTACCTTTGAAAATCGATTAATATTGACCATAACTTACATTTTGTGCATGATCCTAGTGATGTTGTCTTAAAATAAAATTTATAAATAATCTTTGTGAAAGATAGAGTTTTGTGAAAGGTCATTCTTTGACTTAAGATTAAATTTGCTATTTTATAAACATGTGATTCAATAATAAGAAAATAAGAATCATATTTCAATGTATGTTTTAAAATCTCAAAGGTCTCACATTTGTAAATAATTTATTTTATGAGGAATTGTTTTACTCATTAGCGGCATGAAACTCTAAGTATATTTCCATAAAGAAATTTTCTTAAGTTTGATTCTTTAAACATAGTTTTAAATTCTTAGATTTTGTAAATATGAAACTTAATTAAAGAAAATCAGACTTTACGTTTATTTGGGAGTTCATGAAATTTGTATATTCATACTAAACTTCTTATAACTTAATATTTTTTGAAACATGAAGCTTTATGTGGTTACGAAGAAAAATTATTCTAAGTCTTATTCCTTCTAAAATGTTTTAAGTTTTAGCATGAGAGAAATTGAACGAATTGTTTGTTCTAAATTTTTATTCTCATAATAACTTTTTTTCTATTAATAGTTTTTCATCATTTTGGTATTTAAGGGGTTGTTGGAAGAAAGCTAAAATTTTTAGTTGTTACAAGTGGGTGTCTAATTATTATAACTATTATTTATATTTCCTTAATTTCATAATAAGAAAATGAATTTAATTCTTACAAGTTAGATCCTTAAGTTTTATACATTTTTTATTTCTAAGTTGAATTTTAACTAGTGGGTTAGTTTTAAACTTGACTTAGAAAAATTGTTTAGCTCATAATGTTTATCAAAGTGTTGGTATAAATATTATAAATAAGTTTTTAAGAAAAGTTTGCATAACAAAGAATTATCAAAATTAAGATTTAATAATAAATTTGTTTTAGCATTTGAAAAGAGAGTAATAAAACCACATAATTAAGTCTTGAAGAAACTTTGCATGAAAACAATACTAAAAATTTGTGATGAACATATTTAAATTTTTGAAGAGGAGGTTGTTGAATAATGATCATAAGTTTTAATGGAAATTTTTCCTTAGTGTCAAAAATTATTTTTATAGGGTATTTAGTGTTATTTTTATAAAAGAAAAGAACTCCTTTTATTTCTTTGAAAAATTCCATTAAGACAACAACATTATAATCATGCATGAATATGAACTTATAGCTATGTTGTATGATAAAAGAAGAATAACTCATATAGATGTAGGGTTTCATATGAAATTTTAAATCTTATTTGCAGTAGAAAATTTAAAACCCTAAAGCCTGGATCCATGTGTTCTAATTAAATCGGATACAAAAAGGTGATTCAAAATAATACCTTGCAATTTCGAATTTGTGAAAACTGATATCAATTTGGATCTACAAGGTACCACAATTTTGTAACACCCTTTACTTCGTCCACGTGAACAAGCGCCTCCAAAAGGAATCACCTTTGTGTGCTAGCACAATTTAGAACGCTTCTAGATTATTTGAGAAGAATCATGTTTTTCTTATGTTTCTCTTTTAGGGTTATAGAATTTCTCTGCCATCTAATGTGACAGTAAAAGTCTTAACCCTAATGAGATGCTATCATACCTATTTATATTATGTCAGTATTTTGCACTAAAATAATGCCCCTAATCTTATTAGGGTTGGTACTGATAGTAAATTATTATTCATAATAATAATTTATTTATTCTTCCCATTAGATTTTTAAAATTAAATCACTAACTGGTAATTGGCCTCAAGTATATGAAATAACAATGCTTAATTGGCCTAGGGCACAATCACTAACAATCTCCCACTTGCACTAGGCCAAATCACACATATATCTAAAATCCATGATCCCTTTTTGCTTATTCTTTTGTGTGACCTATAGGTTCATTTGATATTGGCAGTTAACTTGAAAACTATTTTTCAGTAAACAAAACATAAGCGGCCTCTAGCAAGACATTATGTTTACCCAAATCAAATGAAGATCGGTGATCCGATTTTACCTGTTCTATAACTTATGTCATCATCCTTTTGTCTCGCGATATCTAGATCGAATATAAGACATGGACAGTGTTATTCTTATATCATTCAATCTTGTTGTTTCTCGATCTCTAAGTGAACTGATAAAACAAATAAAATCGATAACACTTATCAATTCATTTAAGCACGGCTATGAATTTGTCAGTCTCACTTAATGAGGGGCACAAAGATATCTCTCTCATAAAGAAAGGGACAAATCCCATCTTAATCACTCAACCCCCTCTACATGATTTACATCATGCCCAATCAAAACCTTTATAATTATTCGGTTAAGAACATGTTTGATTTAGTCGAGACATAATGTCATCATGTTGGAAACTATGGTGATTTCAGGTCTAAGGATGTATTGAAATTGTTATTATGATCACTTATGACCTGATCCATGAAGTGATCGCATAGCGGGTCAGTCCAACATATATAGATCTCTAATATATATACATATGAGTTTTATCTATATCTCTATACACATAAACATCTCATGATTATCTAATAAAACTCACTCTGGATATAATTCATTACCATCCACAATAATGAATATTCAAGAATAAATAGATTATTCATGATCTTTATTATAAGTAAACATCCAAACTTTATAATAAAAATGCCTCTTAATTAAAATACAAATGAAATGACAATATTAGTAATTGCCTAGGGCACAATCACTAACAATCTTCTACTTGCACTAGGCTAAATCATACATGTATCTAACACCCATTGACCTAGTATGGTAATCATGCTTTGTCTGTACAAGAGGCTTAGTAAGTGGATCAACAATATTGTCATCAGATGAAACTCTACGTATTTTGACATCTCCTCTTTCGATGATCTCTCAAACGAGATGATAACATCTGAGTATATGTTTGGATCGTTGATGTGATCTGGGTTCCTTAGCTTGTGCAATAGCACCATTATTATCACAATAAAGGTTTACTAGATTTGCAATGCTAGGAAAAATACCTAGTTCTATAATGAACTTCTTTATCCAAATTGCCTCCTTAGCTGCATCTAATGTTGCTATGTATTCAGCTTCTGTTATAGAATCTGCTACAGTGTTTTGCTTATTGTAGCTCCATTCAAGCAAAAAAACATATTCGGATTGCAATATAAAATCATCAGGGTCAAATTGGAAACTTACATCTGTGTAACCATTTACAACTAGCTCGTCTTCCAATCTTCCATATATCAAGAATGTATCTTTAGTTCTTCTTAAGTACTTAAGAATATTCTTGACTATTGTCCAGTGAGCTTCACCAGGGTCTAACTGGTATCTACTAGTTATGCTTAATGCATATGACACATCTGGTCAAGTGCGTAACATGGCATACATGATTAATCCAATTGCCAAAGCATAAGGAATCTTACTCATGCGATCTTGCTCATCACTTGTCATTGGACATTGAATCTTGCTTAGATTTGTACCATGTGACATTGGCAAGAATCCTCTTTTGGAATCTTGCATATTGAATCGATTCAATACTTTGTCTATATATGCACTCTGACTTAGGCCAATGATCTTTCTAGATCTATCTCTATAGATCTTAATGCCTAAAATATAAGCAGCATCGCCTAAGTCTTTCATTGAAAAACACTTTCTTAACCAAGTCTTTACACTATGTACGATAGGAATATCATTTCTAATGAGTAATATGTCATCCACATATAACACTAGGAAGACTATTGTACTCCACTAATTTTCTTTAGACAAAGGTTCATCTTCATTTTTGAATCCAAACTTTTTGACTGCTTCATCAAATCGAAGATTCCAACTCCAAGATGCTTGCTTCAATCCATAAATGGATCTTTGAAGCTTGCAATCCTTTGTAGAATCCTTAGGATGAACAAAACCCTCTGGTTGTGTCATATACACATCCTCAAGCAGGCTTCCATTAAGAAACGTTGTTTTGACATCCATTTGCCAGATCACGTAATCATAGAATGCAACAATGGCAATAAGAATCTTGACGGATTTAAGCATAGTAACTGGTGAAAAAGTTTCATCATAGTCTATACCATGTGTTTGCTTGAAACCTTTCGCCACTATTCGTGCTTTAAAGGTCTGCACATTACCATCTATATTGGTTTTCTTCTTGAAAACCCATTTGCACTCAATGGTCTTTATACCTTCAGGTGGATCAATCAAAGTCCATACTTGATTATCATCCATGGATTGTATTTCAGATTTCATGGCTTCCAGCCATTTCTCAGAATCTGGTCCCATCATGGCTTCTTGGTAGGTAGTGGGCTCATTACGATCAATGAGCAACACATCATGACTATCTGTAATGAGAAATCCATATCTCTCAGGTTGATGTCATACCCTATCAGACCTGTGTGGGCCTTGTGTTGCTTGTGGAGGGTCAACAGGTAACTGTGTGACTTATTGACTTTCTATTGGCGGTATTACACTATTTTGTGGATCTTAGACTTCTTCAAGATGTACTTTACTCCCACTGGTTCTTCCGTAGATAAACTCTTTCTCTAAGAAGATGCCATTTTGAGCGACAACACTTTGTTTTGGAGGGATTATAAAAGTAATACCCTTTGGTTTGTTTTGGGTACCCTATAAAAAGGCATTTATATTGATTTAGATCCTAATTTGTTTGAGGCTAGACATCTCACATAAGCCTCACAACCCCAAATCTTGAGAAAAGACAGACTAGGCCTTTTTCCGATCCATGTCTCATATGGTGTCTTTTCTACCGCCTTAGAAGGAACACGATTTAACATAAATGCAGCTGTCTCTAAGGCATAGCCCCAAAAGGATGGAGGAAGATCTATTTGACTCATCATAGATCGAACCATATCTAATAAGGTTCTATTTCTCCTTTCTGATACACCATTCCACTATGGTGTTCCAGGCGGAGTTAATTGTGAAATTGTTCCACAATTTCTGAGATGGTCATTAAATTCTTAGCTTATATATTCGCCACCTTGATCTGATCGAAGCATTTTAATAGTTTTGCCAAGCTGATTTTGTACTTCATTCTGAAAAGTTTTAAACATTTCATACGATTAAGATTTATGCCTCATAAAAAAGACATATCCATATCTACTGAAATCATCAATAAATGTGATAAAGTATTGATAACATCCTCTAGAAGCAATGTTTAATGGGCCACATACATCAGTATGTATTAGGCCCAATAAATCCATTGCCCTTTCACTATGCCCAATGAAGGGATCTTTGGCCATCTTGCCTAATAAACAGGACTTGCATATCTCATATGATTCAAAATCAAATGAATTCAAGAATCCTTCCTTATGGAGCTTTGATATGCATTGCTCATTTATGTGACCAAGATGACAATGCCATAGGTAAGTCATATTTAAATCATCAGATTTAAGTTTCTTAGTATTTATGTTATAGATGGATACACTATCCGGTTTCAGATTTAAAACATAAAGACCATAATGTAAATTAGCATTTGCATAAAACATGTCTTTATTATAAATAGAGCATTTATTATTCTTAATAATAAATGAAAATCCTTCAATTTCTAAACATGAAACAGAAATAATATTCCTACTCAAAGTAGGAACATAGTAGCAATTGTTCAACATTAACAAGAGCCTAATAGGCAAAGTCAACTCATAACTTCCAATAGCTAGGGCTGCAACCCTTGCTCCATTGCCTACTCGTAAGTCAAGCTTGCCCTTCTTTAGATCTCTACTCTTATTGAGACCCTGCACATTTGTACAAATGTGAGATCCACATCTGATATCTAATACCCAAGAAGTAGAGACAAATAAATTTATTTCTATAACATAAATACCTGAAGCAATAGTCTGACTACTCTTCTTCCTTTTTAGATCTTTCAGATAGAGTTTGCAATTCCTTTTCTAGTGACCTGGTTCATTGTAGTGAAAGCAAACTCCCTCCTTATGAGGTTTAGCCTTTGGTTTAGGCTTGGGCTTAGGCTTGGAACCTTTCGCAGCCTTAGCATTTCATTTACCCTTCCTTTTCATGCCCTTCCCTTTCTGAGCCATTAAGATATTGCTGGGCTTCTTCTTTTTGATATTGACCTCAGCAGTCTTAAGCATTGAATGCAATTCAGAGATTGATTTGTCCATATTATTCATTGTGTAGTTCATGATGAACTGGTCATAACTATCTGGTAGCGAATTAAGGAACAAATCAGTAGCAAATTCTTGACTTATTGGAAACCCTAGCCTATCAAGATGATCAATATATCCTTTCATCTTCAGGACATAGGCACTTACTGAACCTCCTCCAACTATCTTACAAGAATGTAAGGCCTGGGTGGTCTCATACCTCTCCTGCCTAACTTGTTGCTGGAACATTTCCTTGAGATGGAGGATCATCTCATGAGCCTCCATGTTTTCCAGACCCTTCTGAAGTTCTGGACTCATGGTTGCAAGCATTAGGCATCTTACTTCCAAAGAGTCATTAGAGTGCTTCTTATAAGCATCCTTTTGAGCTCTTGGAGCATTAGTTGGAGGTTCCTCAGGAATAGGCTCATCAAGGACATAAAGTTTCTTTTCATTCTTGAGAACAATTCTCAAGTTCCTGAACCAATCTAGAAAATTGGTCCCAATTAATTTGTCCTTCTTAAGGACCGATCGCAAAGATAAGTGTGAAGTGTTGTTTGCAGCCATTGATCTACAGTTAAATATGCAAAGTAAATTTTAATATACTTTTTTTTTTAGGCATCAAATAATAACTCCCACTAAATCAATAACCCTTATCATTTAAGTAACTATACTTAATTATTGCATTTTAGTGGGCTAAGAACCATATTTCAATTAATTCTAAGTCAGCTTTGGCATGACACTTAAACTTAAGTTATTTAGGTAGGGAACTTTTTCCCAATTACATCACATGTAACTCTTAGATTGTTTATGGGATTCTTGACATCATATGTCCTGGTATGTTTGAAACCTATCTAATGCCTTAAGTCCAAAACCATTTTGATAGCCTCATTAAGTCTAACCATGTTAAACTCATGAGTAGCACCATTACCCATCCTACCTTACTAAGATAACCTAATACACTCTACTTTGGCAGACCCACATTATGGTGATGAAAGTCTTGACAGGTGTTTTGACATGGATGGTATTAAACTTAAAATTATTGAGGGATTTTAATTATTGTTATTATATTTTCTATCATCATGCATAATGGATATTCAAGCATACATGGTAGTAAATTTAGTATCACATACATATACATACATCATCTCATGATATATCAAATTTATAAAATAAAGAAAAGTGTCATAGCATGACCCCTTATTCTATATTGATTTTCATAAGCCAATATAAAAATCAACGGTCCAATCCTAAGGTGAGAACCATCTTCATGTTATTGAGTTGCAAATTTTTCTTATATCTTCTTCATGATTCTTGTTTCTCCATCACCATGGATTAGGGAAGGTCTTCATGACATTTTATTGTCTTCATTACAATAATGAATAGATACAAAAATCCTACTTCTATGAGTAGAAAAGATATATTACAATAAAATAAACGACACGTAGGCCGTATTTAAAATTACAACCCATAAAAACCAAAAGAATAAAACCTGCTAATCACATGGGTCTTAGGGCCATGCTATACATTGTACATATAACATAAGCACATATGATAGTCATTCATACAATTTTAAAATACTTAAAAAGACAATCTTTATATTAACTATCTTTATTTAGTGCTTATGGAATTAAGTCCTTATTAATTCGTAAAACAAAAATCCATCAAATCTGGGTTTTAAAATTCATTGAAAAATCAAATCTTTCAATTTGGATTTTGAAACATTGCAAAATAAAATATTCGATTCTTAAAACTCAGATTTATAGCAATACGAAAAACATGACTTTAATTATTGAACTGCAAAAATTTCATTCGATTTAAAAAAAAAAAATTAATACAATTCACAATTGTAATTTGTGTCATACACGATTGAAATTTGCCAATCTGTTCAACGATTGAACAATATACGTTCGACCCTTGAATAGCGAATTTTGAAACATGTTTAATCATATTAAACATACTAAACCTGATTTATTCGAAATCTATCCGATCCTTTTAACCCCATTGAAAAAAGCCAAAACACACATATAGATGTATCAACATATATATATATTCGATGTTAACCTAATCCAATTAGATCTATTTTACCCTTCATGCATAATAACAGATTCGATTTTCAAAATTTCGAATTTTATTATATCACGTACATAATCATATTCGTATTGATTCCATCATGCATAATAATGAATTAATATTGCAATTAACATGAATAGATATGAAAAAATCATAAAATAGAATTCTATGAATTTATTCTCTGTAACTTATTTGAATCTAGTTTCAACCGCATATTAATCACGAAATAACTCTACATCATATGTAGATAGAAAAATAGATTCCAATTTAATTAAGAACACAAGTGGCTCTGATACCACTGTAGGGTTTCATAAATTTCAAATCTTATTTGCAGGAAAAATAAAACCCTAAAGCCTGGATCCATGTGTTCTAATTAAATCGGATACAAAAAGATGATTCAAAATAATACCTTGCGATTTCGAATTTGTGAAAACTGATATCAATTCAGATCTATAAGGTACTACAATTTTGCAGCACACTTTACTTCGTCCACAGGAACAAGCGCCTCCAAAAGGAATCACCTTTGTGTGCTAGCACAATCTAGAACGCTTCTAGATTATTTGAGAAGAATCTTGTTTTTCTTGTTTCTCTTTTAGGGTTATAGAATTTCTCTACATCTAATGTGATAGTAAAAGTCTTAACCCTAATGAGACGCTATCACACCTATTTATATTATGTCAGTATTTTGCACTAACATATTGCCCTAATTTATTAGGGTTGGTAGTGATAGTAAATTATTATTCATAATAATAATTTATTTATTCTTCCATTGGATTTTTAAAATTAAATCACTAATGGTGATTGGCCTCAAGTATGAAATAACAATACTTAGTAATTGGCCTAGCACAATCACTAACAATAGAGTATAAGAGATATAGAAACTTAAATAAGCATATATATAAAGTCAAGTATTAGGAAGTTTTGCTTGCATCAAGGCTTCCCGGAACTTAAAATGGATAAGTTCCAAAAAGAGAAAAGAAAATGCATAAGAAAACTTCAGAAAAGAAAAAGAGAGAAATTTTGAAAGTCTTAGATTTTTATTCAAGTCTTCCCAAACTTAAACATGGGCAAGTCCCTTAAAGGAAAGTAAGAAAAATAATAAAAGCATGGGAGTCTTCGATTGTTGTTAGGGCTCTCCAAGACTTAGATTATGGACAAGTCCCATGTATAGAAAAGAAAATTATTTTCACTTGATGAGAACAAGTGTAAGACTAAAATGACTAGTCTTAATTATTTGCATGAAAGAAATAAATATGCAAGTAAATAAAAGCATAAATAAAAAGTTAGATTAGTGAGCTTTAGGCTCTAAAATATATATACATACTTATACTTAATATTATATAGAAGTTAGGTTAGGAACATAAATATAACATAACATGAATTTAACATAGATTTAAACAAGATATGAACATGATGTTGTTTTTATGATTTCATTCCCTAGCATAAGCTCATGGAGATATATTGAAATCAAAACGTACATGATGTTCATGTTATTGTTTTTATGAACTAAGGATATGGTTTAATTGTTTACCTAGGTAGATGATGATGGAAGATAATAGAAAGGAGATGTACGAAGAGAAAAATTTGTGAAAATCACTTTGGAATGGGGGATGAAGCTCACGGTTTGAGAAGAGGAAAAGAGAGAATTCGAGTTTTCAATTTGCAAGAGTTTGGTTATGTGAAGAGAGAAATGTGTAAAATGAGAAGGAGTAAGGGGGTATTTATAAAGTTTTGGAGTGAAAATTTGTGTGAATTAAATTAAATAAAAAAGAAAACAAAATGAGAGGAATGAGAGAAAGAAGTGATCGGCCATAAGAAGAGGGAGAGAGAAAATGTGATTAAAAATTAATTTTAGTAAAGAAAAGTAAGTAAAGTGTGAGAGAAGTTAAGTAAAAAGTAGTATCGGAAATGTAAATGTAAGAAATATGTGTGTAGGTTGTAAGAAATAAGTAATAAGGAAAAATAGAGATAGATGAATAGTAATGAATAGTAAATGAATAATAAACTAGATAAATAAAACACCGGTAGTAATAAAAAACGCTTAAAAGGGTTATATATGATATTTTTAAAGGCCGAGAAATTCTATAATTGATATTTTATGAATCCTTATTGATGGGAATCAAGTCACTCAAATTAAAGGACCAATCACCAGAGGCCGAGCATGAAGATTATAGAATCTCACAATGAGAGTTTTGTTAAGCAATTTAAAGTTAGATGAAGCTCAGTTGATTGACGTTCCAACAATATATTACAATTTGAATGAAGTATAACTGAGTGTGCTTCAAAAGGATAATCGAAAGAAGGTTAGAACATCAATTGTTTGAAGCATGGCAATCTAAAATTAAGGCTGGCCCTAAGCCGGCTCCTAAGCTAGCGGATTATGGTCGACTTACTCCTAGCTTTGTTTTATTTCGTGTTTTCTTTAATTTTTCTTATTTCCTTTAGGGTTTTTCTATAAATACCCTCTATGTAATGTGACTCCTGGGTTTTTGGCTTTTTGAACATTTCATTGGAGTTTTCTTTGAACTCTTTTTCTCTTATCAATCAAGTTTTGATTGTGGCAAGTGATTTCGCTCTTATCAATCTTTGAGATTGTACCGAACAACTCAACCAAGTTAGTTTGTGAGTCATATTAGATTAATGAGGGTGTAGTATGGGTTATTCCTAGTGAGTTATATCCTGGAATAGCATTGTTCATATCGATTTTATAGTTGTTGGTTTGTGTGATTGCGTTCATTGTTTGTTTTGGATCAATTGTTGAGGAATTTCCACATCCTAAGCATATCATCTTTTGGTATCAAAGCCTAGGTTTTGAGTAGGGTTTCCTTTGGGGATTTTGATTATTTGTGGATTTCTGATAATTGTGAAGTATGTCGAATGATAACATCATGGAGGAATTGAGGGCAATGATAGTAATAGTTAGGTTAGTGGATGACAAGTCGTAACACTGCAGGAGATGGAAGATCTTAGAAGAAAAATGCAGGAATTACATACCATGATGGCTAATCTAGCCATGCAGGTAGGGCGAATTGCCGTAGTTCAACAACAAGGAGTTAATCCATAAGTACCACCACCACCAGTTGTCGTTGAAAGAATTAGAATGGAAGAAGAAGGAGGAGTGAATAGGGGAAGGAGAATTAGAAGTGATGTTGATTATAGAGAAGGGAGAGGAGACAATTTTAATGATGAATACTATAATGGAGAATTATGACCACCTCGAGGATTGGAATATGTGAAATTACAGATGCCTTCATTTGCTAGAATTGGTTCTACTGATGACTACTTGGATTGGGAGGATAAAGTAAAGGGTCTGTTTAAATGCTATGACATTGAAGATCATACTAGAGTTTGATTGGCTACTGTTGAATTCATGGGGTATGTTGCCTTGTGGTGGAAAAATCTTATTGCTAGTCGACGGAGGGATAATGAGACTAAGATTAGAACATGGCAGGAGATGAGGTCAGTCTTGAGGAGGAGGTTTGTTCCTGAACATTATAAACATGAACTTTTCATGCGCCTTTAGATGTTAAGGCAAGGGGGAAAGATGGTAGATAAATATGTACAGGAGTTTGAAACTCTTATGATTCGATGTGGTATTGTTGAGCCTTCTGAGTAGACGATGGCACGGTTTGTCATAAGTATGAAATATGAAATTGCCTGCATTGATGAGTTACAGCAATATAGCACTCTTGAGGAACCCATCTAGTTGACATTAAAAGTTGAGAGGCAGCGACGTAATAGTCCTTATAAGATAGGTAATATGAGGTATGGTTCTTCTACCAAATCCTTTAATTCTGATAATAAGAATGTGGATAAAGGAAGGTCTGGTAAGAATATTGATAAGAGTATAGTTGCTAAGATGTAAAAGGGAGAAAAATGTTGTTGATAAAGGGAAGACCGTATGGTGCTGACAATAAGAAAGATATAGCTTTCTTTAGGTGGTAAAACCCACCAAATTAAGTGTTTTAAGTGCTTAGGCATGGACATATTGCGTCTCAGTGTCCAAACTGACGAGTGATGGCTATTATGGAAGTTGAGAGTGAAGATAGGGGGAAGAGGAGGTAGGAGAACCTGGAGATTTTTCGGTAGTATTAGAGGAGTATTATGGAGATGCAGATGCTGAGGTGTATGGTGACAAAGGAGATGATCAATATTTGTCCTTAAATGTGTTGAGACGAGTGATGACTACTACTCCTTTTGCTGAGAAAGAACAGAGAGAATCTGTTTCATATCTCAGGTCAAGGGTAATCTTTGTGTTCTCATTGTTGATAAGGGAAGTTGTACTAATGTGGTAGCAGTGTCTCTTGTTGAAAAGCTGAAGTTGGCTACAACTCAATATCCTAAGCCTTAAAAATTGCATTGGTTGAATGAGCAGGGGAATTTACATGGGACTCAGAGAGTTGTGGTTCCATTTAGTATTGGAGAGAAGTACTATGATGAAATTGTCTGTGATGTATTACCCATGTGTGCTTCACATATACTGCTTGGTAGACTATGGTTATTCGACAGGAAGGTGTTACATGATGGATTTAGAAATACTTATGTCTTCTAGAAAGATAGTAAGCGGATTGTATTGAATCCTATGATGCTAGCTGAAGTGCAAGAGACCCAGAAATAGCTTAGTAGGGTCGCTAAGAAGAAAACATTAGTTATGGGGCAGAAGGAGGTCGAAGAGGTTATTCAGGATGAGAGTCCTTTGTATTTATTGTAGGTTAGGTATTTATTGGAAGTTAAAGATCAGAAGCAGGTGCCTTCATTAGTGAAGCAGTTGTTGGAGGAGTTTGCTGATGTCTTTCCTAAAGACTTACCTACAGGATTGCCATCTATGAGGGGAATCAAGCATGCTATCGATTTACAACCAGGAGTAGTTTTGCTAAACAAACTTGCATATTGAATGAATCCTGATGAAGCTAAGGATTGAAGAGGCAGGAGGATGAGTTAGTGGAGCGTGGTTTTATTAAAGAGAGTACTAGCCCTTGTGTTGTTCCTACACTTCTAGTTCTGAAGAAGGATGGTACATGACACATGTGCATTGATAGTAGAGCTATCAATAAAATCACCATTAAGTACAGACATCCTATTCCTAGGCTTGATGATATGTTGGATGAACTTAATGTAGGCCGGATTTTCTTTAAAGTGGATCTTAAAAGTAGGTATCACCAGATATGTATGAGGGTAAGAGATGAATGAAGACCGCTTTTAAGACTCAACTTGGATTGTATGAGTGGATGGTTATGCCATTCGACCTAAACAATGCGCCCAACACATTTATGCAACTCATGAACCATATTTTGAAAGACTTCTTAGGCAGGTTTGTTGTTGTTTATTTCGATGATATTTTGATATAGAGCTTTGATTTAGATAGCCATGTATAGATCATCTACGATCAGTATTTTTTGTATTGCGAAATCAGATATTGTATGGCAATCTTAAGAAATGTTCTTTCTGCCAGCCAAAGGTGAATTTTCTGGGATTGGTAGTTTCTGGTTCAGGTGTTCAAGTTAGATAGCCATGATATAATGAAATAATATGTATTAGTCTATACTCCTCTCTCGCCTCCATCTTATAATTTCCTGTAATTAATATTATTACACCCAACATATTTTTGGTATCATAGCCAAACCCCTTTTACTATAGATATACCCAAACACTATATACACATACCATTACTATGGTATCAATAAGCAAGAATGCCACATTCAGTTTTTTCCAACAAGGTATTGCCTTGTTTATTGCTAAAAAATATAATATATGGAGTACTATGATGAGAACATTATTTATCTCATAAGATTTGTGGGATACTATTGAGGAATGTTATGCAACCGTTATACTAGTCTAGATGTTAAAGCAACTTGGACAGTACCTTAATGTAAAGAGCATAAAGAAAATGTCATGAAAGATGCAAAATCATTGTCTTTCATATAACAAAGGGTTAGTCAATCAATTTTATCACGAATTATGGGTGTAATCATGTCACATGACGCATGAGCAACTTTAAGGAAGCAGTATGGAGGACATAATAAAGTCATATCAAATAAACTACAAAATCTATGGAGAGAGTTTGATAATTTATTCATGAAAGATAATGAGGAGGTACAAGAGTTCTTCTCAAGAGTTACTATTATCATTAATGAGAACAGAGGTTATGGTCATACAATTCCTGATAAGAGAATTGTTGAAAAAGTCTTGAGAAACTTGCTAGTTAATTTGAGCATATTATTGCCTTATTGAGAATCCAAAGATATATCACAATTGTCTTTCGATGAGCTCATGGATCATTAAAACCTATGAAAAGCGTCTGAGTAGATTTTCTACTCAAAATTTAAAGTAGGTCTTCCATTCGAAGGTTAATATCAATAGGCAGCAAAGAAGTTGGCAAGATAAAAATGAAAATAGTAATGGAAGTTGCTCTAACTCTACTTGTGTACGTGGTGGATATCAGAGTTTCCAAGGTCATAGTAGAGGAAGAAAATCTAGTTTGAGAAATGATTTGTCTCGATGTAGAATATGCAAGAAATTTGGGCACAAATCCAAGGATTGCCGTTTTCGATGCAAAAATATAGAAATCCCAATCATTTTGAAGGGGATTGTTATTACAAGGATAGCAAGGACAATAAAAATGCAATTTTTTTTTTCTAAAATATATCTAGATAAGTAGATATTTTATTCGTGTATGAATGTTGAGCAATCATTTGAAAATACTTGATATGTTGATAGTGGATGTAGTAATCATATGACTGGGAATAAGGAGCGATTTGTAGAGTTCGATCATAACTTTAAATCTAAAGTGAAGCTTGGAGATGGTAAGACTCATGAAATCATGGGAAAATGAGCTATTGTTGCAGGCACTAAAAGAGGTAATTCTAAATTGATTTATGATGTTCATTATGTTCCTAAATTGACTCAGGATTTATTAAGTGTTGGCCAATTATTGCAAAGAGTTTATATGGTGAATTTTGATAATGGTCAGTGCACTATTATTGGTAAGAAGAAAAATTGCCTTGTTTGTAAACCCCGTAAATTTTTTACATTAGTACACGACTTTATAATAGATTGTATGAACTAGATAATAGATTTAGATTCTAATTAAAGCCCAAGAATAGATTAATACCTAGAATTTGGTTAGATAAAGGATTTAGAATTCAAATAAAGAATTTCTTTAACTCTAGTTGATACCAGAAAACGAGATTTCGTATCTTGAATAAATAATTCAAGATATGATTAAAAGAAAATCCAAAATCTAAACTCGAAACCTGATATACAATAAGATTTAAATAGAAAAATATAAATAAAGAGATTAAATTATTGTTTTTTATCCCAATAATGATTCGAGATTAAAACAATGAGTAGTAATGAGCCTATACTTAGATTTAAACCCTAAGTTCAAGATCCCTAGATAGTATTAATAGCTACTAATAAGATTTTAAGATAGGTATTAAAAATTAAAGCTATATATATATATATATAGTTTAGCCTCTATATCAAATATGATATTAAGTAGATAAATATCTACGCTTATAGACAGAAAACGATAACGTAAAGATAAACCGTTAGGAATATAAATACACAACGAAAACATAAATTATTGAATAACTCAAAATCTGAACTCCAAATAAATAATCGAATCACGCTATTGTTCTAATTTGAGTTTTCTTAAGCTATTGGAGCCTAAAACAAAAAAAATTGACCTAATGAGCTTAAGAAATCTTAATCGCGGGAGATAAAATTATACAATTTATTAACTACGTATATATAAAACCTAAAATTGTATTATTTGATAATCTAAGTGTTTTGTATAATCCTATAAACATATTTTTGTACAAAAACTCCCAAATATTAGTTAATTTATACCCGTATAACTCGTTAAATTATCTTAAAACTCAATTAAATAATTAGTATATATATATGTGTATTCAGTGGATTTTCGATTGGAAAGATACAGGAAAGGAGGAGCCGGAATTTGGATCAATTATGCACCCCTTTTATCAACCAAATCAACCCAAAAGACCAACCAAATAATGACAACTCAATATAGCATTAATGGAAGTGAAAATAACAGATGAAATGCAGCTAAAATTGGAGGAAAATTGGAGAGAAATTGCAGCTGCAACTTCTCTTCTTTCTTCTTATATATATGTATATATATATATGTTCAAAGCTCATAATGGAGAACAAACAATCCTTATTAATTCCCACACTTCCCAGAACGAAATTGCTCCCAAATAACAACCAAAATGAACCAAAAACAGAGAACAAACGGATCAAACCAACCAAGTTCGGATCGAGAGAAAAACAAAACGAAAAACCCTTGGATACGAATTCAAAAGTAAGTTGATGAAGTTCAAATGATTTTCTTTCAAATCTAAGCATTATAACTGACTTCTTATAATCTTAGGGACGTAATAAACACAACTACAAGCTTCGAATTTCATCAGCTCGGCTCAAACGAGGTAAAAACTCCGAAACCCTAGTTTTACTTCCATAAGATCGAAGATCTAAGTATATATGTATAGAAGTGTTAAGAGTTGTTGTTTAACTATGAATAAGATATATAAACACTTAGAAATAGTTTGAGCATGTTTTAACATGGGAAATTTAACAAAATTGAATCGGACAGAGAGGAAGATGATGAACAGTACTAACACTGCTAAAAACCGGCAGTGTAATCGCTCAACGCCGTTGGCTTACATGGATAGGCCGGCGGCGTAGAAACGGCTTACACTGATCAGACACTGCGTAAAAATAATTTTCACGTAAAAATGAATGTAAGCTGGCTACTTGGAGATTTACGCCGACGGTGTAGAGCCGGCGTATGTTGAAAGCCGATAGCTTTCAAAGCCGATGCACCCAATATGAAATAATTCTCGAAATCAACTCTATACCGGCACCGGGTTTGAAAGCCGACTGCCTTGAGTCGACATACAGCCAAATTTCTTCAACGAAAGCTAGTTTCTAAAACAAACATAATATATATATCATATATATATGTGTAATATACCTACTGATTATATATTACATATATATGATAATATAAGAATTTATAGATAGTTAAGTAAATACAAGTATTCAAGCATATTTAGATTATTATATAATAATTCTTAAAAATCCTAGAGTTAAGGAAAAATATTTAGTGTTAATAAAAGTTAGTAAATAATTAAATATTTGTTCTAAATAGATAAAATAGGTAAGAATGGAAATTGAAATAAGCTAAATTTTCGAGTAATATGACTTCTAAAAATAACAAAATAATTATACGAGATAAAATAGGAGAAACACGACAACACTAAGAATTAATAAATAGAGATAATTTTCTATTGAGATCAGTATAGAATAACATAGAATTAGTATTAGTCACTATAAAACTTGATAAATACCGGGTCTAGGACACTAATCATATATAGGAATTTAGTTAACTTATATTGATGAATACTTTATTCATCTTAATAGGTGACTTTGATATACTAGAGGATCTACTAGCTGATTACTACGACTAAGTTAGTATGAGCAGGTGAGTAATTCAGTCATATTATACTGTTTGTGCTTGTAAGTAGTTGAATATGTAATGCAAAGATAATTAAATGATTGTATTGTTGAAAGTATGTTGTGATCTGTTTATAGATTGTTAAGATATCCCTACAAAAGCGATAATGCAATGATTTGATGTTGTGAAATAGTATAATGATGATTGTGTGTAATGTATGGTCACCATGAACTTGATTAAGAATTATTTACGTAACAAATAACCTGATCATGCATTGCACAAACTGCATTATTGCATATATTTTGGGGTGACAACCTGCTACGTATTAATATTTCAGATCTCTGTTTATGTTTAGTTGTTCTAATGTGTTAGTTCTTCCAAGGTATTCTTTGGTATGTCGGTTCTACGGGAACTAAGTGGCACCGAAGAACGCCGCCGTAGTATCGCTTTGAAATGATTATACTTAGGGAGTTTCTAAAGGGATTGCAGGGAGATGGTCAGTTTAATCGATTTATATTCAAAGTGATAACCCTAAATGAGAAATCGTTGATTCTCCTGTGTACTTAGTCTCTCCTGGACAGGTGGGTCATAGTATGGTTCTTCAACCCTTAAAAGAGGGGTAAAATCTTTTTCTGTTCGGATTCTAGATCATCCAAGCTTGTATCTGTGTATATGGTTGAGTGCTCGCATTACATATGATTTGCTAATAACTTGTGTGATGTATGGTATGTCTGGTATTCACTGAGTTGTGGTTTTGCTCATACTCCAACAGTCTTTTCAGGTTTACTTTACGACCTTGGTTAGTCACTTCTAGGAGTATGGCTCTGGTAAGAGCTTAGGAGCTGGAAGTCTATGGTTATATTTTAGTTTAATGGTTATGGACTATTAGAATAGATTATTTAGTTGTGTACTTAAGAAGAACTATATGGTTTGTAATAGTTCTATAATGTTTATTCACTAAGTTATTTCTTTTATATATTTGTTATTTCTTATTAAGCAACTAAAAAGATCCTGTTGTTTTAAAAACCTGTCATTCTCTGAAGGTAATCTAGTGATAGTATTCAAGTGTGACTTGTTTACTACTACTAAGGTACCCTCGGGGCGTGACATTATTGCTTAAGTTGAGATGAGCATGAATAAAGTTTTTCCTTTATCTATACCTTTAAATGAAGAATATGCTTTGCAAAGTGTGAAAAATGATGAATCACACTTATGGCATTTGAGATATGGCCATTTGAATTTTAAGGGACTTCATTTATTGAAAAAAAAAATATGGTGATTGGGTTGCTACTCGTCCTGAGAAAGTATGTGAAGGATGCATTTATGGAAAAATGCATTGATTGTCATTCCCAAAAACGTCATACAGAGTTAAAGCTCTATTTAAGTTAATTCATTCTGATTTGTTTGGATCAACAAGAACACCATCCTTAAATGTCTATATGTACTTTATTTTATTTGTTGATGATTATACAATGATAATGTGGATATATTTCCTAAAGCAAAAGTCGAAGCATTTGCCACTTTTCTCAAATTCAAAGCTATGGTAGAAAGGCAAAGTGGTTATAAGTTAAAAATTTTGAGAATTGATCATGGAGGTGAATATACCTCCAACGAATTTCAAAATTATTGCCAAGATGTTGGAATCAAAAGGTAACTGACTGTACGACATACTCCACAGCAAAATGATGTTGTTGAAAGGAAGAATCATCCTATAGTGGAGATGGCTAGAAGTATGCTCACACAGAAAGGTCTTCCAAATAGCTATTGGGGCGAAGCAGTCAATACTTTAGTATATATATTGAATAGATCACCTACAAAAGCAGTGCTCAATAAAACTCTTTATCAAGCTTGGCATAAGAGGAAACCTCAAGTTAATCATATGAAGATTTTTTAATGTATTTCATTTTCTCTCTTTCCATCATAGAAGAGAGAAAAATTTGTTGAGAAAGGAGAAAAGTATGTTTTTGCTAGATATAGTGATAAATCTAAAGGATATCATCTTTTCAATCCTACAAAAAATGAGTTGATTATATCAATAGATGTCATATTTGATGAAGACAGTGCATGGGATTGGAAAGAGAAATATCCAATTATGGAAAGAATTTTACCTCCAGGATCTAATGTTATGCAGCCAGATCATCAATGAAGTTCAAGACAAAGTAGTCCTGATACTCTTAGCACATTAGCACCACAAAGCACACAAGAATTTCATCTAGAATAAAAAGTCTAATAAAAAAGGTATGTTCTTTATATGATATTTATGAAACATGTGAATTTGCATTATTCTCTTGTGAACAACAAAAATATGAGGAAGTATCAAAGGAAGAAATATGGATAAAAGCCATGGATGATGAAATGGCACACATTGAGAGGAATCATACTTGGGAGCTTTTTGACCTTCTAAAAAATAAGGAGGTGATTGGATCAAATTCAGTTTGCAAGACCAAATATAATGAAGATGGTTCCATCTAGAAGCATAAAGCTCATCTTTTGCTAAGGGATACTCTCAAGAACTACGCATTGATTTCAATGAAACATTTGCATTAGTTGCATAGAGGGAGACCATAAGAATTGTTCTTGCATTAACAGCTCAATTGGAATTACCAATATATCAACTGGATGTTAAAGTAACATTCTTAAATGGAGAATTGCAAGAGGAGGTCTATGTAGAACAACCTGAAGGATATATTATCAAAGGAAAAGAAGATAAGTTGTATGTCTTACATAAGATGCTGTATGGATCAAAACAGACACCACGAACATAGAACAACAAAATTGATAGCTATTTCCAAAGAAATCATTTTCACAGGAGTCAAAATGAACCTTCCCTTTACATAAAAAAGAAGGTAGAAATGATTTCCTTATTGTGTGTTTGTATGTGGATGACTTGATTTATATAGGTTCAAGTCAATCCATGATAGATGAATTTAAAGTAGCAATGATGAAAGAATATAAGATGACTGATTTAGGTCTTATGAAATATTTTCTTAGAATTCAAGTTTGTCAATTTAAGGGAGAAATATTTATTTCTCAAGAAAAATATCTGGATGATTTGCTTAAAAGAGATCAAATGAGTAATTGCGAGAGTTGAAGTTTGTGACCCAATTTCTATAACCGACTCCCGTAGTTAAATGTTAATGAATGAATATTTGACTATATATTTATTATTCATTTATTTTACATTTAAAGAGTCATAATTTAGGCCTTTATTGGTTTTGTCATCGGCGTATGAAGAAAACACATGACTTTTCAGATTCTTACTCTTGAGTCGGCCTCTATGCAAAAAAAAATATATAATATATATATATATGTGTGTGTGTTGTTTTGTTGTCCCTTGAGGTTTATGAGTTGTGTGAGATTTGGAATCACTTGTACGCATCCTCTTGTAATTTCTTCTTCAACACTAGTGGATTTTGCTCTCTACTCTGCCCATGGTTTTTCCCGCAAGAGTTTCCACGTAAAATCTTATGTGTTCTTTATTTTCTTGTTATTTGTTTTGCCATTGTTTGTGTTATTTGTTTGATCTGATTACAACAACAAGCCAATCGCTACTCCGCTTGCAACAAATGAGAAACTAAAATAAGAAGATGGATTACCAAAAGTTGATGGAAAGATGCATAGAAGTTGCGCGTTACTGATTTACCTAACAAAAACAAGACTGGATATTTTTTATCCATTTAGCTAAATTTTTAGATTTATGTAGAATCCAAGCAAGCTACGTTATGTAACAGCCAAAAGAATATTGAGATATTTGCAAGGTACAAAAAATTATGGTATTCATTATGTGAAAGAAAAGGATTTCAAGCTTCTTAGAAATGTGATAGTGACTAGGTTGGATCTATTAATGATAAAAAAAGTACATTTGGATATGTATTTTCAATGGATCCAATATTATATCTTGGTCTTTAAAGAAGCAAAAGATAGTATCATTATCTTCATCGGAAGTAGAATATATAGCAGCCACATAAGCAACATGTGAAGCGATATGGTTGAGAAGAATTTTGGCATATTTAAATCAAAATCAAGAAGCATCCCATTTATCCATTGTGATAATATGTCAACAATTTCCATCACAAAGAATTCAGTATTTCATGAAACGATAAAACATATCGAGTTACGGCATTACAATATAAGAAACTTAGTAAACTTGAATTTGCCAATACAAAGGAGCAACTCGAAGACATATTTACGAAAGCCAAGATAGTAGAAAAATTCGAACAATTCAGATGAAGTTTTAGAATTGCAAATTAATAGAGAGCGTTAAAAATATAATTTGCAATTATTCCATGGCGGTGAAATATTGTGAAGCCTTCGTGGTGAAAACTTTCTTCTTACGTGAAGTATTAGATAACATTACCAAGCTGGAGCTAGTTTGCAATGATCATTTGTAGCTAGCATTTTCCAATTCATTATCAAGCTTTATGACTTGGGCCTTCTTTTTTGTCTTTGTAGCTTCGTTGACTCTTCTTGTAATCGCCTCTAATAGCAGCAGACTTTAGCTTCTATAAAAGGACTCATGTCATTCAATTTGTACAATAATTTTCAATATCTGATATAATGAGATAATCTGTATTTGTCTATACTCCTCTCCGCCACCATCTTATGACTTCTTGTAATTAATATTATTGCACCCAATAGTAAGGACAAATCCAAATAAACAATGATGACACCGTGAGTCTCTTGTAAAGAGAAGCTATAATTGTTATTGCATGTAGAAAATCACTATGTATTCATTGGAAGCAACTGCTACATATCAAAGTAAAATGGATTGTTGAAACAATTGTCGGTAGGAAGTTATCATTACTACTAAAGACAGATTTTGGAAGAACATTGTTATCAAGATTAATTCCAAACTTATTTACGAGTTTATTTCTTTGAATAAAACTTGTAATTAAGAAAATGCGTGTCAGATTAAATTGCATCTCATGGCAAAACAGAGCATTAATGAGCTATATTTTTTTTTTTTATTTGTAAGCCCTATCCTAATTGATTTCCTTGTCATTTGTATATTGGCATTCCAGGGTACATTTGTCATAATGGTACTTCGCTCTCTTTATGAGAAAAAAAAAAAACAATTGTAATTAAGTCAATACATCAAGACTCTCTAAATTAAAGTTCCTATTGAAATATACATTGGGTGTGCAAAAAATTCAACTAAGGAAAGTCTTTTGTAAAGTTTTACGTGAGCTTGTCTCATTAAGAATTCTTGTGCTAGACCGTTGAACCATATCATTACGCAAGTTTGAGGAGAGGAAAGGTGAAACATATAATTTGGTATTTTTATAATAACAAGAAGCGAAAGGAATCAAGTTTCAAGTACTAAATATTAAGAGATTATATTTTTCAGTTTTATTATAACATTATATTATTTTTTTAATTAGTTAACTAAACTTACTGTGTTATATTAACTACCAAATCAAAGTTTACTGTTAGTATGGCTACTTGCAACATTATCTCTAAATATACATTGAAGAATCATGAACTAAAATTCATTGATAGGCTTAGGCACTTATAGCTTTTGCTATGGTTCTTATTTATGCATGGCATAGTAATAAAAATATAAGTAATCAAGATTATAGAGACAAAACACCACGTACAATAGCAACTAAATTTTAAGTTTGTACTTTCAATGCTAGATCAAATTAAATTCAACCAAAATCTTGGCGAATATGCAATCTTTGAGTTTGTTCTTCATTATTTAAATTTGCAAAGTGCAACTGCTTAAGCACATCTATCGACATACATTATAAACATATTAAGGACGAGAGTAGGGATATTTAGTTTCTAAGTGCATCTATGTGGCAATTAATATTTTAATAAGGATATAGAAAGGGGGTTTCACAAGACATTGTCATTATTTAGTGCTTGAAAATGAAACAGTACGTGATAATATTTAATAGAGTTTTAGGAAATACTAATAGTATGAGACATGTTATCTTATCTTGTTAGATAAAAAAAATAAGATAGGTTTTAGATTCTATGTAACTTTATTTTATCTTCTCTCAACAAATGATATCTCAATTTTCTATATCCAAAGATGAGTTCGCTTAAGAGGAAAAAATTCAGTTTGCTTGCACTTTTCTCAATGAGCATATTAGTTTCCCTTCCATTATGTGTTCTATAAAGCATAAAAGAAGGGGTAAATGTTAAATTCTCCATCTAAACTTTACATGAAAATTTAATTTAGTACTTATATTTTTTTTAGCACATCATTAAATTTTTATTAATATTCCAATACAATCCGTCATTGATTGTTTGCTTTTTTCAAGTTAGGAAATAGAGCAAATAGTGTTAGTAAAATAGTAAAAATCATCAAGAAAATTTTCATTGGGTATTAAATTGACCATTTTAAAGTTTATGTATCAAATTAAATTTTAATGCAAAGTAATGATACCAAATTTAACATTTTTTTCCTAAAATAAGATTAATGTGCGAATGGTACTTGAATTTAGACATAAAATAAAACTAGACACTTAAATTTCGAAATTGATCAATTTAGTACATAAACTTTAAAATCGTGTATTAAATTAATCAATTTAGTACCTAAAAAGACATTTCATGCTAATAGTAACTCCTTGCTAAATTAATTAATTTTAAAGTTTAAATAATTAATTACATATTTTATTGAATTTTCAGCGCTATTCATGATGTGGACTCTTCTTAAAAAAAAAAAAAAAAAATCCAGTGGGGACCCTATTATAACAGCTCGAGGTGGGTATAATTACAAACGAGATACAGACAAATGTGGGGTGGGGTTTGAAAAAAACAAATCGTGTGCCAAGGGAGAACATTGACGTCTCAGCCGCCGAGTCGGGAGGAGACGCATCATTGCAACTTGATTCATAATTGAAGGCATGAACGGCATGGGCTATATTCTTCGATCCGACTGGGAATCCTTATCAGAAAAAGAAATGGATGATGGTAGCTGCAACGCCTCGCACGCGGTGGATGGTTGTCATCAGCTTATCTTATCTTACTCATTATAGCTAACTGCAAGGTTCTGAAACTATCAGCTAATATACACAATAGATTTCAATTTTACTTCTTTTATAAACTCTCAAAACATAAACTATGTCTATATTTCTTCATCGTAAAAATGAAAACATATATATATATATGTAAAGATATTGCTAATCCTACTGATATCATCAAATACCATCCTTAATTCAGCTCCACATTACAGGACAAAATTAGAAAGTTTGAAGCATCAAATATAAATATCCCAACACGAATTCAGCTATGATGCCCAATACAAACATATATTATTATACGTTTTGTTGGTTTGATTGTGTGAAGTTTTAATTAAATTCAATTGTGAGTGTGACTTTATGGCTACAAAACATATGTATGACAAACCCAGAAATGCATATGAAAAAGTTTCATGGGAATACGGGTGAATTAATCCGTGAGGCGACGCGATGAAATAAAAGGGTCAAGGAGATGTTTGAGAAAGTAATTGAGGAGAAACTAGATAAATCCAACTCTGCAGTAGATAAAGAAAGGTAGCTAGAGAGGGAAATTATAAAGTATTTTAACGATAGTTGTGATTAAAGATGAGATGAAACTATTCTAAAGGCTATTGGGGCGGGGGGGGGCCGGGCGGGGCGCGGGGTTTTGGGTTTCTGGAGCTAACATTGATGGTCCTGCAAAGAAAGAAGACGTATGGTTAAATTCCTTGCACGTTGATGACCGCCGTTATCGAAAAATATTCAACAAGCATGTACATACACGTGGTAGGTATAGGTGCAAATACTCAAAGTGAAAAATGTCACTTTCTCCACACTCCATCTCAACTTTTATATCCGAAGTAACGCTCACTTGAGGTGAGGGGAAGAGGATTGATTAGCTTACATCTTTCCGCTTGGAGAGTTTTTATAATCCTATCAATTATTTTAATGATTCGATTACGGTTAGATTTAATATGAGCCATTGAATAATGATGACGGGATCATAGAATTTTCTTTCCACTTGATATATTAGCATCCCTTTGATAATTAATAAGACAAGGAAATAAAAAATATAATTTTTCGAGTTTGATATGATTTTATATTGTTAAAAGATTGTGTTTTAGTTTATGACACTTGAAGGTAAACTTTTAATGTTGAAATTATATTTTCAAGATATGATTTCTAAACAATCTAGCTAATACTGTGTTTTGAGTATATAATTTTAAGCGCTGTATTTTTTAAATAAAATTCTTAATTTTGTTTTGTCTAATTTTTTTTCCTGTTTCCCTTCAATTTTATGTTGTATAAAGCATAAGAGAAATATCTAGTGGACATTTACTTTCTTTTTTTATTTAATAATAATAATTAATATGATGTTATTAGTATAGCAATATTATATGCGTTTTTGCAAATCTAACACACTTGTAATTAATAGTAATGGCTTTTTTTTCATGAATATTTGCCTTTTTAAGTTTGTATTATAAATTTATTATAAAAAATTCCTTTACTATCACACTTCAAAAAGGACCTAGTAGGATTATCCTAAAGTTATCATACACATGTGCAATCGTAATATGAGAACCGTTTTGTAAGTCAGAGATTATAAGACTCTAATTAATTATTAATTTCTCATACATTAGTTAAATGTATTCATATAATACTATTATTAAAACTAAACAAGGGAATCCGATTTTTCACATTTCACTAAGATCACATAGAGATCCCCCACCAAATAATAAAATTGGGTTTCATTCTACAAAATACAAAGTCTCAATTGTTTGTACAGTTTATCTAATTTGTATTCTAAGTTCATTGTTATTTAACTTTCTAACTTCAATGAGTTGATGGAAGGGCTCTCTTCACACATTCCTAGCCCAATCTTAGCTAACATTATACCTGCACAAAAACTGTTAGGGTGAGCAAAACACAACTCAGTTGGTTCATTACTCACTACTATCGGTCACGCAAGTTATCAAGCATTAATTAAACACTCATGCAAATCTATCTACACATAATATGAACGCATACGTGAAGAATGCAAACAACACATCTATAGGAGTCCAGCTATTGACGATGTAGATTTATGCTATCTACACATCAGCTGTCTCCCATACTTACCCACATAGAATACTGTGCTTTACCGAGTGAAGCTGCCTGGTGGTTGTGTCCATCCAGACTCACTCAATGCTTACGCGTCATTAGTAAAAAGCAAATATTCCCAACGTATACGCATTCTAAGTTGGTTAATGTTTTAAGCTGACCATCACCAAATAATGGCGAATCAAACTGATCATCACTAATTAATGGTGAATAGACAAGTAGACCCCAACTTAGGCAATATCTACCACCGAAACTGACCATCACCCTATAAAGGTGATTCCGATAGGTAGACCTAACTCAGGTAACATCTATCGCCAATACTCACCATTACCCAATAAAGGTGAATCCAGCAAGGTGGCTCCTAACTCAAGCAACATCTGCCGCCAAAACAAGTCTCAAAATGTCCCAGGTTATTTCATAAACTCACTTGGAAAAATTCGTTCAAAAAGAATGGATAAGGAGTAGCTTGAGATTCTCCATGTCTTGTTCTTTGAAAATATATTTCAAAAATTTAGTTTCAAATTTCGAAACATTTCCTAGAAGGTTTTAATCACATGCGATGGGTATATCCAATTAGTTTAGTCCAGTGATTATAGTTATCCATTTCTTCTAGTGATCATGTGGATGATAGCATCCACAACAATCAGTCATTCAACAAACAGATAATACAATCAACATAACAACAAGCAGTAGCAGACACAAGCAAATAGCAGATCATCAAATTCCCTCACCCAAGCATTCTTGTTTGTTTGATATGACTTTTGGAAATACCTGGATTTGAGAACTTTGACTTAATATATCCTATGAAATGAAATAACATATATTCATTATTATATGTGCTATTCGTATAATGCTTCTAGTTGCACTTTTCAGTGTCCTAATTCAATTTTATTAATTCTGATATATTTGTGTACCTAATTAAGATTCTTTAAATTTTATAAAGTTTATATTCTCCCAGTAAAGTTATGAAATTTGTACCAATACATTTTATGTAGGAGAAGTCTTCCTATAATTTTTAGATTTCAATTTTAACTATGTAAATATAAACTAAGTCTATTATATTCGTTTCTAACTCTATTATCAGTATGTGAATAGTCAATGATGCTCATAAGGTTTTCTATTTTCTAGTTCTTATATGAAATTCGTATTAATGGATTTTATTTATGAAAAGTGATCTAAATAGTTTCCGATGTTACTTTTTATCATGTAATCTTTAACTAAACCTATAATATTCATTTCTACTTGGATTTTCATATACATATAGGCGTTAAAAAGCTTGTTTTGAGTACTTAATTTTATTTATCCGTAAATTCTATTTATTCTATGACTGCTAATAGATGTTATAGAATATGTTAAGTCTCGTTTTGTTATTAAGCTGTTATGTTTTATGTGGTCCTTTAATAGATCTACCTTAAGGTAGTTAATATTTATTACCCATTATTTATTTTCATTGTGTTTCTCTTGTTTCTAATAAATGTTTTTATCTATATTTAAGGGAATAAGACTATTAGAATCTATCTATATCTACATTCTTTAGTGCTTACTTTGATAGGGAAATTTTCTTTATTATTTACTTCGTTTGTCAACTTTATCTGTCTACGTAATTTGAAATTTCTATTATTTATAGGGTTACATTCTATTATTTAATTGCTAGATTATTTTTCTAACATATTAGTTGGTTCACAAAGTTTAATGTGTATTAATTGTTTACTGAACCTAAATTTTTCTTTCCTTTTTAAGTTTATAATATGTATGGCGTAGTTCTTAGAGTTTTGTTTGGTATTGGAAAGGAAAGGAAAATGGGTTTTGAGATCTATACGGGTGGGTTACAAGGGAGTGTAGAAGGATAAGTGATGTTTTGTGTCTACATTGCCAATACATGACTCATGTAGAAGGAAAAGTAATGCTTTGTTTCTACATTGTCGTTCTACGGCTATGTGGAGGTCATGTACAACTCGAATATGCAGAGGAGAAAACGAGGTAATAAGTGAAATATAAACAAGTAGTAACTATATGATGTGCCACAAAATTAGGATTTTCTTTGATACCAAATTATGATATGCCTAAAATGCACCAGATGTAATAAATCACAATTTGCATAATTTGTATTTTGGGTTTTTGTATTATATGGATTTCTGTGAAAGAAACAGGATATGAACGGTGTTGATAACGGATATAACTCACCGAATCAACTGAACTACACTCTTTCTCGTTTGATATTATACACAAACAAGATAAAGTGGTTTGGTCGAAACAATCTGAATGACTGGTAAGAACAAAAACTCGCCACAATAAAAACAATGATTGATAAGAGTAAAATTGAGAGAAAATCTCAAACTAGGTTTTCAAATATCCAAAAGCTATCTAGTGTCATTGAAAAAGGGTATATATAATAGTACCCAACAAACAAAATAAAATAAATATGAAATAATTGAAAATATGTGCTCTGGGACGAAAGCTGGCCAGGTATGCCGCCACCTATGTTTCAATGCCATCAATGTTGAAGATATGCACCGTTGGCCTTGAGTCGGTGTACTTGGAAACTTGATCACCTAAGGCGACCATGCTGTCTTCTACAATTGTGATATATATGAACGCCACCGGCTTTTGGGAAGAAGGCCACCGGCCTTGACATCAACACTGCCAGCTTTAATAGTCGACCTTTAGCTGTTGTAACTTCTATCTTCAATTGTTGATTGGCATTTGCATGGATGTTCATATCCTAATTCCTTCCTGGCTTGAACTCGCATCCCGTGTCCTTCTTCACTTGATCTTTGTTCACTCCTAGACCAATAGATGAGGCCATGAAACTATTCCCATCACTGTACATATTCATAAATATTGAGGATTCATGTATATAAGTAATGTTTAATCTAAGTTAAGTTGTTGATGTGTATTATAAGCCTCTAAAATGGTGTCACAAAGAATAAATAAAACAGGATAAAGAAATAGAATAAGTCTAGTTTTATACATATACTTGTTCATAAGAATATATATATATATATATGCATATATTAAAATATGTGCATATAACATCAAGTATTTAAAAAAAAATCAAGTGTACAAACTGAGTGCTCTAAGAGCTAGAACAAGAGTGGCCATTGAACGCTCATTGAGCGCACATAGAGCGCTTATGGAGTGATCATAGAGCATTCATAGAATGCCTATGGAACGCCTTCTTGAGTGCTCACTAAGTACTTGTGTGTGCATGCTTGTGGAGTGCTCACTGAGTGCTTGTGTGTGCATGTTTGTGATAACACTTAGTGAGTTTTTGTTTTTGCAATATCTTGTTCATTTCTAGTTTGATTTTAATGTATAAATAGTTGATTTGATAGTACTCTTTGAGTATTTTCTAGTAATGGTGTTGTTTTCAAGAAAAGAAACATATAAGATGTTCAAATTTATAAAACATGTTTGTAAATTTCAAGTAAATACATGGCAGCTTTAACCAAAACTTGTTTTTATAATATCTAACTCTTTTCTAGTCCGCTTTTGATAAACAAATAGTCGTTTTCATAGGATTTTTCGATTACAATCCATTGATGTTGTTGTTTGTAGTAGGTAAGATCTCTAAGATGGTGAAAATATAATAACACTGTACTTTTTAGAAAAATCTAACAGTAATAAGTGGATTTTTTTTTGTTTTTGTGATATTTAATCCGTTTCTTATCCATTTTTATTAAATGAGTAGTCGATTTCATAGGATTTTTCGTGTACTTTCCATTGGTGGGGTTTACTTTTGGCTTGTGATGGTTATAACCATACAGTTTATTCAAACTTGTAAGGACTACATTAATACATGGATGATTCAACTTGTCAAATTCTCTATATCTATGCACTAACCGGACATGTAAGGAGTTCATGAATGAAATATGAAATTAGAGATGAAATAGGAATCACCTTGATTTGATATGGAAGATGATAGTTAGCACTCCTCCTTGACAAGAACTAATCCTAGAATTAAAAAGCTAGAGGTGAGTTTCAAATGGTTTAAGATTCAACTTACTCAAATGGAACTCTCTTACCTTTAGTATTGGATTTTGGAAATTTGTTTTGTTTTAGCTAGAGGAGTCTTTGTTCCTTGGAAGCTGTCACAATTTTAGCTATGGGAGCAGGTGAAGTTTTGCTGTGGTTTTTGTTTGTTTCCTTTGTAAGTTGTTCTTGGTGAAGCTTAGGAAAATAGGGGTTGCTCTGTTTTTTTTTTTTTTCAAATTTTTGGGAGAGAATAAGGGCTGTTTGTTTACTTGTTGGTTAAATTTTTAGGTCAAGTTAGTGGGGAAATAAATAAGCTTGTTTGATAGCTAGTAGTACATATTTATATAAACCATATAAGAGCTGTTTTTGTTATGCAAGTTAGAGGTTTGGACGTGAAGGCTACTAAAAGAATCCTCAATTCACATCTGCAATTTTTGAGCTTTAGAGTCGTTTATATGTGCGTGTTTAGCAGATTTTCAAGTCAACAAGTAGCTTCCTATGTGTCCATTTAATGTGTTTTCATTGGGGATTGTTCGATCGATTGTCAAAGTCTATTAGCTTAGTCAATTCCTTGGTAACTCTAGAGAATTTTCGTATGGAAAATGAGATCCAACTTGTAGTGCAATGTTTACGTTCCTAGCTGATTATTTACAGAAATTAAGGACCAAAGCTATAGTTGATTTTGCAACTTGCTAAGACTTTGTTGGGTTGTACATTATACTTATTTATATGAGTTATAAAGACAACTTGTTGCTGCTTATATGTGTGAATGGGATCACTTATTTTATGGAAATTATTAGGAGCTTATAGGATTTTTGAAGCATGTTGTCTCCTATATGGAGCAACAACTCTAGGAATTTAGGAAAGAATTCTAGCCGTTTTTTGCAAGTTAAGTTTTCTTCTTCATTCAATTCATATGTAGCTTAGATGTCTCTTTTTGGATGAAGTCATTTTCAATTTGAACACAACTTGTTTCATTTGTTGGGTCAAGTATCGATGGAGAGCTCAAGAAGAGGTGGCTGCTATATTTTCCCAAGAATGAGCAACCGATTTGTGTGTATTGGAAAATCAGATTTCTAAGTCAACAATTGCCAACTTATGTGCCAATTTGAGGAGCTTTATTAGAACTTGAAAAGTCAATTCTTCAAACTTGGTGAGCTTAGTTTTACCTATATTACCTAAGGCTATATACGGTGGAAGTTGTATAATTTTCAAGCATGTTGTCTCCCCCTCTAGCAGCTGCAGCATAGGATTTTGGGGAACAATTTAGAGCTAGTTCATCAACTTGTTTTAACCATTTAAGGAGTTATTTTCTTGGAGCTTCATGATTTATTGTGGGTCATTTTCACTTTGACTCTAAGTTATCAATTTTTACAAATTGAAGGGATAGTTGTCGTGGAGAAATTCCAAGAATTAGCAACTAGTTTTTTTGCTATAATTTCTCACCATGTATACATATATCTCTTAATTTAATACTTGTTTAATTTATACTATAAGTTAATTCATCAAGTACTAAGTCTTATGCGTATTTGTATATAAGTTATATAAGAATTTTATTTCCAAAAGTTTTAATGTTTTTACAAAATTTCTAGATTATTTATGAATTCAAATTATGAATTTAAAGTTTATGCAATTAAATATTTTTAGAGTTTTACCTTATGCGAGTAAGGATTTCTGGGCGCAATAGGCTAAAATAGGGTTTTAGCACCTATATACTCCAAATTTCCTAGCTAAAATTATGGTGCAATCCATATTTTTATTTGAAGTCTAGATTCTTAGTTACAGATTTTTTTCATTCTTATCGCGTATTTATAATCCTAGCGGTTCATCTTTAAGTTATCATTTTCAACCAATAACTTTATTGGTTAACAACTTTATATTACTCTTGAAATTTAAAGTTGATTATATTCACATGTTTAGTTTTCAGTACTAGCTATGGGATCTTGTCCTAAGAATTATTTATTTTGATAATTGATAATAATAAATTTTCTAATACTATTTTAGAATTTTAACTTATTAAGGATAACTTGAAAATCATGGTATCATTATTTAACAATTGTAGAATTTATTTTCTAATGACTAACTTAAGGTAAAATGATTTTGAAATTTATAGTAACGATCGATTTATCATCGATCATTGATTGTTAGGGTTATGGAATTTATATTTTGTGTTTTGCAATTTTATTGGTAAGGATTCTAATCTTTCTATCTATGATCAAATTTGTTTTTACTTTAATATTATTAAATCACAAAAAATCGAGAGTGACTTTTGCGACTTTTTATTATAGTTCTTTATGATTATATAATCTCCCTCATTTTACATAACTTGATTATAATAATTATTAAAAATGTAATATAGAATCATAAAGAACTATAATAACAAGTAGAAAAAATCACTCTTAATTTTTTGCAATTTTAAAAAAATTATTAAAATACAAATAAATATGATTATAGTTAGAAAAATTAAAATCCTTACTAATAAAATTTCAAAACACAAAATGTAACTTTCATAACCCTAAATAATGATGATCGATGAGAAATCGATTGTTGCTAAAAATTCCAAGAATCCTTTTACCTTAATTTTAGTAATTAGAAAATAAATTATACACTTATTAAATAATAATATAATGATCTTCAACTTATCTTTAATATTTAAAAAAAACTCTAAAGTAGCATTAGAAAATTTAATATTATTAATTATTAAAATAAATAATTCTTAGGATAGGATTCTGCAACATGAGTCAATAACTCAACAAATAATCATAGTTGACCTTAAATTTCAATTACAATAAAAGATGATTAATTTTTAGAATTCATTGGTTATAAAAGAATAGTTTAAAGATAAATCATTATAATTATAAAATACGCAAAAAGATAAAAAACTAATCAATACTTAAGCATCAAATCTTAATTAAATATTTGAATTATACCGATATTTTAGTTAGAAAATTTTGAGTTTATAGAGACTAAAATCTTGATTTGACTTTGTAACCCCATGAATTTTTATAACTAGTAAAATGAATATAGTAGCAAATGTAAAATAGATATTAAACTTATGACCCAATAAAATCCTAAAATGAACTTATAAGTAATAATAAACTCATTTATAGTTTAAAAATCTGAATAGAAAATTCTTTGACCTTAATAGATACCAAATACAAGATTTCATATCTTGAGCCAATAACATAAGATATAATTAAAAGTAGCTCTACCTTTGAAAAACAACAAAAGACAACTCCTTTATAGAACTTATTGACTATAAAACTATAACTAAAAGATGAACTGCTAGGATTATAAATATATAATAAGGGTGAAAATAGATTCATAACTACAAATTTAGACTTCAAAGAAAAATTTAGATTACACCATAATTTTAGTTAGTAGATTTGGATTCTATAGGTGCAAAAATCCTAATTTAGCCTATCGGCCCTAGAAAACCTTAATCGCATAAGAAAAAACTCTAAAATTAATTAATCGTGTAAACTTTAAACTCAAAATTTGAACTCAAAAATAATGTATAAAATTTGTAGAAGTTATAGATGAACTTTTAGAGATAAAACCCCTTATAACTATATATAAATACATATAGGACTTAGTACTTGATGAATTAATTTATAATATTAATTAAACAAGTATTATATGAAGTGATATATGTATATACAATGGAGAATTGTAGCAAAGAAAACTGGCTGCAAACTTTGAAGGAAATCACGCCAAATACACCTCTAAATTGCACAAAATGAAACATGAAAGTCAAGATGAAAAGGACTTGTAAGCTAATCGAAAATCTCCAAATAAGCTTAGTAATTAATGAACCAATTACAAGCTTCAAACAACTTGCAAATGGCTCAAAAATTTGTCCCAAATTTCCATAAATGCCAGTTGCAAAGGGGACAATAAATTCCTGAAGTTGCAACACATACATCCGCTGTGAATGACCCTAGATAATTATATACTTATTTAGCCAATAAAGATTGAAAAATTTGACCAATAAGCTCCAATAAAAAACACCAAAATAGACGCATAGGAAGCTACTTGTTAACTTAAGAAAATATACTGTACAAACAACCATAAAAACCGAACCTCAATCGCTCCAAAAAATTGTAGACGTCAACTTAAATTACAACCTACAATTTGCACTGAAAATTCAACCTAACTTGCACACCAAACACACAACCTATATAGCTATAAAAAAACATTAATAACTAGCAAACAAATCGACTTCATAAGCTCAATTATTCTCCTCAATTCCCGTTAATACAACTACAACATAGGGGACGAACAACACATGAAATTTTATAGCACACATCCACTGATCATAGCTTAACATAGAGTAGGATTTAGAAGTTCACAAAAGTTGAAATCTTGACCAAATGAGCTTCAATAACACCTCATTAAATGGACACATGAGTAGTTGAAGATTGACCCATGAAATCTGCAAATTATGGACTCAAACGATCGACTCTAAAGCTATAATAAATTCAGAAAAAAAGCCCCTGCAAGTTCCAATTCGCGTCCCCAAAACAGCGCATTTGTACCACATTTCAATCCTTGTTGGATATATAGAAATAAGAAGTTATTAGCTAACAAATAAACACATTATTAACCCCTTAATTTGACCCAAAAATATGTAGCAAATCCAAGCTAAAAAACCTCCTTCAATCTCTTAAAAGTTGCAACATCTAAAACAGAGCAAACAACCCTGTTCTCCTCATTTTCTCCACCATAGAAGCTATATTTTCAACAAGACAAACACTACAAACAAAGCAAAAAAACAACCAAGCTTCATCTCCTTGATAGATGTCACTATGACAGATTTAAAGGGTAAAAACTCCTCTAGCTAAGGCAAATGAAATTCTAAAGTCCAATACAACAGGTAAGAGAGTTTCAATTGAAATAATTGAATCTTAGATCATTTGAAACTCACATCATGTTTTCTAATGCTAGGATCAATTCTTATCAAAGAAGAGTGTTTAATATTCTCTTTCACATCCAATTAAGGTGACTTCTATCTTAACTTTTATTTCCTATTACGTTCATATATTGATATTAGGATGGATTAAGTTGTTTTGAAGAAGCTTATGTGCTTGGATAAGTAGTTGCTTATTTGATGAATTCAACGAGATGAGATATCATGGTGTTGATAATTCTTGGCTTTTTAGGATTATGGAAACATCAACTTAAGAATATAGAACACTAAGCTTTAGGAAATTCGGTTTTAAAGAAGAAAGAATCAAACCAAGTATGCTAAATGCACAAAGGAAGGCGTTAAATAGATTTAATAAACTATATTGATACGTCCATCATAAACCAAAAATAACCCCAGCAATGGAAAGTACATGAAAAATCCTATGAAATCGACTGCTCATTTGTTAAAAACTAATAAGAAACGGATTAGATATAGCAAAAACAAAATTTTACTTTTTGCTGTTAGATTTTCACGAAAGTTGCAAATTGATCCTATGTATTTCACCATCATAGAGACCTTGTTTAGTAAAAACAACAACATCAATGGATTGTGATAGAACAATTCGATGAAAATGACTATTTATTCATCAAAAGTGGGTTAGAAATGAGTTAGATATCACAAAAACAAGTTTTAGCTAAGTTGACATATCTTTATCCAAAAATTTCAACATGTTTAATAAAATTTAAATCATACGTATTTCTTTTCCTAAAACCAACACCAAAACTAGAATGTACTCAAAGAGTACTATCAAATTGACTATTTACTCATCAAAATTAGATTAAAAACGAGTAAGAAATTGCGAAATCAAAAACTTACTAAGAGCTATCATAATCCTACACACACAAGCACTCAGTGAGCTCTCAAGAACGCACTCCATAGGAGCTCTATGCACACTCCATGAGCACTCTATATGTGCTTGATGAGCACTCCGTATGTGTTGCTGAGAGCTCCATGACTGCCCCATAGCTGCTCCATGGGCGCCCCTGTCCTAGCTCTTGAGCACTTAGTTTGTACTGTATATTTTTCTTAACATATTTGATCATACATACACCTATTATATATATGTAAATATATATCCTTATGAACAAGTATATGTATAAAACTAGATTTATTTTATTTCTTTATGATCTTAAAAATAAAATTTAAGTAGGATAAACATATGATATATGATCTGAATGGAATGTGTATGTATAATTTCAGATGCTACCAGCAAGTATACTGGGTCTTGATCAAGTAATATAGAAGTGAGTTGAGTATCGTTCCCACAAGGATTAAATTAACTACTACATTAATATTAGTTTATACTAATATTTAGGCAATCAAAGTGTATCAATTAACTAACTAATTTTATCTATATGAATGCAATGAGATTGTGAGAAGTATATAAGATGAATATGGGAAGGAAAAGAATCCATACTAATCTTTACTAATCATGCTGAAGTTATATTATATGAACAATTAGAATTATGGATATTTGTAAGAAATTGTCAAAAGCGAACCATAAAATAATCTATTAGCTTTTGATATACAAATTATCAATGGAATCTAATTTATAATCATAAGTTTTTCCAATTCTTTTATTATCTAATATCCTAAATTAATTCCTCCTAATTCCTTAGTGAGAAATTAAAGCAAAATATTGCATGAATCACATGGACAATTTCTAAACTAGATTAAACTTCAATGTTTCCGCATTTGTTGTTTAATCCCAATTTATGAATCCTACAACCCTAATTCTTCTTCCAAAGTATTAGAATTCTTACCAATTCAATTTCAATCAGAAATAAAATAGATAATTATGATTCAATACAAATATTTCGTAATTCTAACAATCCTATAATATACATTCAATAATCATCTTAGCAAAATTAGGATTTCGTCACTTCCCACAAAGAAGAATTTAGCTACTCATGGATGTTGATTCAATAATCAAATAAGAATATGCAATTGATAACATGATGAACAAATAATTCAGATAAATGAATTGCATAAAAAAGAGATTAGATATCACCAATTCAAATATCACAATCTTCAATTACAATTCTTGAAAGCTCAAATCTTTATAAATTTCTAAGGATATTTGTGTACTAAAGTATTTCCTATGTATCTAATGCTTGTGCTGCTTCTTGCTTATTGATGTTTGAGGGGGGAAGTCCCCTCTTTATAGGAAAAATTTCGTGCAAAGCATTAAATGAAAAATTGCGGTTTCACTTCATATGCCAGCAGTTATAGATCCTACGCCGGCGGCTTACAGACGGCGTATCTTCAATTTCTTCTTTACACAGGCAGTATACTGGCAGCTTTCTTCATCGGTTACATGTGTAGGCCGCTTATACGCCGGCGGCTTAGATGTACATCTAGCCGGCGTATGTGAAGAGGAAAGGTTGAACCAAATTTATAACAAAAGCTGCCATAAAGACGGCGGCTTTGATACCAGCTTAGATACTCCAGCATATTTGGTCTCTTCAATTTCCTCAAGCATGTGTTGTGTTCATGCCACTTTAGATCTGTGATCTACACTGCCTCAACATCGACGGCTTAGTATCCGGCGTATGTTGTAACTCCTTTTATGCTGGTGACTTTTGAACTTTGAGTTACCGGCCTTCACTGTACGCTGGCTTGTTCATCTTCTACGCCGACAGCTTTGAGGCGGCATATAATTGGTTGGGCTTAAAGCTTGCAAGGCTGGCAATGTTGGCAATGGCCTTGAGTGTAAGCCGTCTCAACGCCGACGGCGTTGAAGTAAGAACAGCCTACTTATCTTTGGATTTTTCCATTTTTTCACTCCAAAGTTTCTTGTTTTGATTTCTTTCTAAATTAGACCTGAAACATGAATTTAATCAAAACAATTATCCATTCTAGCTCTTTTGAATATCAACTAGTTGTATAAAATACGATCTTATCAATTCCCCCACACTTGAACTTTCGCTTGTCCTCAAGCAAAATGAAGAACAAAATGAAATCTCTTATAGATAGTACAACTTTTCTAATTTAATCACAAATTTCTTTTACTTGTTTTTCTTGTATCTATTGCTCTAACCATACCAATTTTGTTGTAATGAGAGTACTATAATTAAAATTTAGAAGTTAATCCAAACAAAACAAGTTTTAATCTCAACTTTTAACAAAAGAACATTCCATTCAAAAAGCAAATACTCAATCCACTAAGGAAAAATACTCATTTAAACTTCATTGAACTTTTAGCTTTTATATATATATTCTAAGTAACACTAAATGAAAGCATGTGGTATCTACTTTTTCCTTAGAATTTCTCCTTCTTTATTATAAGTCTCCTTTATCTGCTTATTTGCATTCTTTTTTCTTTTCTTTTTCAAGCATTTATTTTCTTTTTGGGAGGCTTTTGCCTCCATCTTTTTGTTTTTTAAAGTTCATGAATTGAACTTTTGCCTTTCTTCCCTTCTCGTTATATTGAGTTCATTAAGTCGGCACATCCCAGGCTCATCACCTAAGTGACCAGGTTTCAAAATACCCCTAAGAACTCTTCCTCACTTTAACATTCAAGTTCAAATACTCATGACTCAAAATTTTAAGTCAAAGAAGTAGTGGCTATGCTTGTTTCTTTCTTTTTGAATGCAATAACAATATCAAAGACTTATTTTTATAAAGGATCACTAAGTTTAAAAGTTTCTTCTACCTCTTTTATTAAGTGTTATAATTCAAAGAATATATACAAACAAACTAAAATTTCCTAGAAGTAAACCTGTTTATTTTTCACAAAAGGACTCGACCAGCTCTTAAATTTCAAATTCCAAAGTTAAAAATAAAGTAAACTTGTTTGTTAAGGATTTTACAACTTAATTTAACTTAGTAAACCAATCACAGTAGCAGGTGAGTAAGATACTTTTACAAGTTAATTTCATTGCTTTCAGTCTTTACTTTGTATTATCTCCAATTTTTAAGAGATTTTTGAAAAAATTTTGGCAGAATTTCCTCATAATTTTCTTTCAAACCAAAAATACAAGGTGGGTATTTTCAAATATAAATAACAATAACTCAGACAACAGATCATATTCACAACTTTAATTCAGCACTTCATTCAATTTATCCATCCCCCCACACTTCAACTAAACAGTGTCCTCACTATTTTGCAACAATTTAAATTATAGGAAAGGAATAAGAAAAAGAATTTGATAGTTCCTTGAATTCAGTTGTTTCACAGTCATCAAAATTTGCATTGCAAGAGAGAATTTTTGCTTTGCTGGCATTCCTGTAATCACTACAAAAGAAAAACAAAAACAAGAAAAATAAAGCCAGAAAAATAAAGGAGTATACCTACAGGAACTTGGGTGCTCAATATATATACAGGCCAAGATAAAAAAATAATAAAAAACAATAAAGATCAAATGAGAGCTAGCAGGATCTCTAGCTCTCTGGCCCTGAACTAGGTCTGCTGCTGGTCTGCTCAGGATTGTGTCTCTGAGTGTCTCCTGGGCTAGCTGTGTGTGTATGCTCCGAACTGAGTTTATCTGTGTGATGTGACTCAGAGGAAGTTTCATATGTCATACCAGCCCATGTCTCTAGGCCCAAGTAGCAGATAGCCATCTTCAATGCCTCAAAGATAGACTTTCTAAATTTCTTGTTTTTCTTTCTCTCTTGTTCCTGTCTATCTTTGAGCTCCTGGCTTTGCTTCCTCAACTCCTGAATATCTAGCCTAAGCTTGTCCATGTCATATGCAGAAGCTCCTGAAGTACCTGTTGGAGGAGGAGGAGCAGCTGTAGATGGGATCTCAAATGGAGCATCTCTAGGAAAGATATCCTGGAACTCAATCTCCTCCAGGATTGGTGGCTGAGCTCCTTTGAGGTTTTTAAGCAATCCCTAGCCTCGGAATGGAGCTGATGAGATCTTTCTACTCTCAAATATCTCATCGTCTTGTGAAGGCTCAAAAATACCCATCCCCTTCAGCAACTTAGTAATGTAGCCACCACAACACAGGACTCTAGTCTTAGTATCATCTGCCTGCCTGTAGATGAAGTTCGCTATCTCCACACCCAAATCAATCTTGTAGCCTCTGATAAGGCTATACAGATAAAACATATCAAAACTAGTCACCTTACTGTGACTAGTCTTCTTGCAGCTCAAGGTGTGTGCAAGAATGTGGTGGAGTAGCTTGTGCTCAATAGCACCAAAAGAAGTGGCCAATGATTTGGAGGGGACGAAAGGCTCATTTGCTCTATCAGGAGCAACCAACTGAAACCAGTAAGCCTCCTGAGTCATGTGATCATCTCCCTCAGGCCAACTGTTAGGCAGATTCAAATTTTCTGCCTCCTCATCATATAATCCCAATAACTTTCCCATCTGCTTCAGCTTTACTTCCTTGGTCTCGCCATATACCTGGAACTGAAATGTGGACTCAGCTCTGTCTGGGATATTTTTCAAAGTGGACAAGAACTCAATAGTCAAGTTTTTGTAAGTTGGCTCCCTAATTGAGATCCTATACAAGCTCAAGAACCCTAATTTTGCAATTGAACCCTAATTCTAGTTTATACTCAGTTCATGGATCAAGTTAGCACAGATTGAAATCAAGCATGTATGGAACAAAATGCAGCTTGAACAGATTATCAGTACATCATCAAGCAATCAAATCTATCAAGATCTGACGTTAATGTCACATTTTCTAGTTGCAATAATCCACAAGCTATGATAGATTAAAACAGATATAATGCAATGTAATGGATTAAAGCAAAGAACTAAAAGCAAAGATCATTGGAACTTACTTGACAAGCTGGATCAAACACAATGAGCAGTGGGATGGTCGAATGAGGGTAAGAGAGTGAGAGTTTGAGAGAAATGCGAAAGAGATTTGCGAAAGGAAGAGAGTGAAATACCTGTTAAATGCAATTCTGCAGAACATACGCCGCATTCTGTCGAGTACACCGGTGGCTTACCTGCCGGTGTAACACAATTAATTCCATACAGAGAGCAAAAGGCTAGCGGCTTATCCATTTACACTGCAGGCGTACAGGTCTATGCCGGCTTCAAAGCTGACAGCTTCATTCCCAGGTACCGCTTTCATCGGGGTTTCAGAATCCTGGACTTTTTCAAACATACGCTACCTCTTCAAAGCCGGTGGTGTAGTAGATAAGAATGCCGGTGTATATATATTGTGCAAACGCTGGCTCTAAGCCAGCGGCTTTCATCTCCATTTGCCGGCTTGTGCGGTGCTCACCTACCCTTGTTTGACTTCACTCCGGCTCAAAGTTGGCGGCTTAAGGCCGCTTCCTTGATTTTTCAAAGCTGGCTCAAGCTGGCAGCTTTGTGCTGGCTTTCAGCTTTTTCAATTTTTTATATACCTGTCCACACTAAAAAAAAAATGTAGTAAAAACAAAAATAAAACTATTCTAACATTAAACATGGGTTGCCTCCCAAGAAGCGCTAGTTTAGAGTCGCTTAGCCCGACTTTTCCAATTCAATTCATGGTTTCTTTAGATTCATGACCGTGGAAGCACTATCATGGTTTTCCCTTTCATAAAAATGTTTAAGCAACTGTCCACTCACCTTGAAAGTCCGATTATCATCAGTTTTCAATTCTATTGCACCGTAGGTGTAGACACCCAATTTTTGCCCATTAAAAATTAGGCTTAAGTTTAGAATAAATTAATGTCATGATTGAGTTCATTAAAAATATAAAATATAATAATAAAAATAATAAACAATAGATAATAAAAAAGAGAAAATAGAAAAAATAAAAATAGAGGAATAAAATAATAATATAATTAAATGAATAATAGTAATTGAATAAAATATATGTAAGAAAAATTAAAATAAATAATCATTTGAGCTTAATATAACATATATTTTATTAGTCTTAAGTATTAATGGGTTAGCTATATGACAAAGCATAGGCCAACGGCCTAACGGATCAGACCATGGACACAAAGCAAGGGGACCCAAGTTCAAATCTAGCCTAAGGCAGATTTTGCCTCTTTTTTGTTCATTTTTTTTCCCAAAAGACACATCGGTTCATCCACTTTGAGACCTCATTTGAGCAACGAATCTTTGGTTTTTTCGAAATTGATTGTACAGACACGAACTAGGCATGGGATACATCACATATGCACACAATTCGTGCATTATTTCATTCCAAAAGACACATTAATTAAGGCATGAAAATTGGAAAAATTCGAAATGGACATGATTTTTCAAATCTTAAAATTGGCCGAATTGTGTCCTTTAATCAAATTAAACACACTTAATCGAAGAGTTGTGATGTATAACATAAGATTCGTGATCAATTGAACAAACAATCACGAATCGAGTCCCAATTTTGAATCGTTTTATTGAAAAAATATAACGATTCGTGATTGTAAATTGAACAAAGTACGAAGCTTCGAAATGACAAATTGTTTCGAAATCTATAAATAGGAATCACCCCCCAAGCAGAAAGCACAATTCAATTTCACGAAATACACTACACGATCGAGATCTGAAATAGAGTAGAAAATGCTCGAATTGCAAAATTTGCAAATTCGAAGTGATTGAGAGATTCGTCCAATTAAAGAGTGTTAGGATCATCTAGGAAGTGTTTCTTGATGATTATAGTGTGTTAGATTTGCTCGAATTTGCATTTGGAAGTTCTGCAAATTTTTTTGATTTTTTTCAACCCTCGCCGCCGAGCACCACCACACGAACCGCCACTTCTGGTGGTTCTGGGAGTGAACCACCACCACCAGCCTGCAAGCACCCATCCACGTCGGGCCGACAAAGTTGGAGCCTTCGAAAACCACAAGGAACGGCCGACGAACGCTTGAAAACCCCGTCGTCGTCTTCTTTCACCCGACGGGTATCCGAAATCCGACCCGAAATCCGAATCCAACCCGAAGTTCTGCAAATTTTTTTGATTTTTTCAAACCCCGCCGCCGAGCACCACCACACGAACCGCCACTTTCTGGTGGTTCTGGGAGTGAACCAGCACCACCAGCCGCTGCAGCACCCCAATCCACGTCGGGCGACAAAGTTGGAGCCTTCGAAAACCACCAGGAACGGCCGACGAACGCTCGAAAACACCGTCGTCGTCTTCTTCACCCGACGGGTATCCGAAATCGACCCGAAATCCGAATCCAAACCCGGTCGGTCGTCGAGTCAACGGTGATCGGTCAACGGTCAACGGTCGTCGGTCAAAGTCAGTAGATCATGTGGTCCAGATTTGATCAGAAGATCTGTTCCAGATTTGATCAGAGGATCCTACGGTTCAGATTTGATCAGAGGATCAGACGGTCCAGATTTGATCAAAAACAATCAACGCTCCAGATCGAAAGCCATCAGATCCTACGGTCCAGATTAGTCTACAGATCAGACGCTCCAGATCTGATCCGAGAGAAGATCCAACGGTCCAGGTCTGTATTATTAAATTATTTATTTATTATATATTTAATTTTCAGAAAATAAGAAAAAATAGTAAAAATAATAAAAAAACGTAAAAAATC